>CAWUFW010013006.1:0-504004 GCA_963921515.1 Calotriton arnoldi | reverse complement strand
AATAACAGTGTATAAGGTTAACAATTTTGTCGACGGCGTTTCGATCCTTAACACAATTATCGGATCATCATCAGGACTTGCAAAATAGTGCCTGAAAACATTTTGCCTGCAATTAACTAAATTGAAAACAACACGAAAATAGAGATATGGAAGGAAAGGGGGAAACCAAGATAGGAAACAAGAGTTAGTGAGGGCTATATTAGAGGAAAGCGAGCCTCAGCGACAACTAGCACTAGGTCTCTTAAGGAATGTGGGTTCTATAGGTGAAGAACAAGCGGTAAGCAGCACAGATATCATGCAATCAACGTCGATGTGCTACTAAACGGTGTGTAGCATACTCATTCAAGTGCGACATTATTTCACTGTAAGTGCCGATGAAGTATACACTGTTATTTATTAGTTACATTATGTGTAAAGGTGACCTCCTCTTATTGCTGTTTGCTCCATTGTATTGATTTGACGCAGACAACTACATGCTGCCTGAGCCTTCTCTTGTTTTCTTTTGTGATGTGAGTTTTTGGATACAGGCTTGTGTCCTACTGTTATTAAATTTTATGTTGCGTATATCTACAATTGCATATTAAAACTGCCTTGTTCCGGATGGAACAATGGTTACAATATAGTACCGATTGGGGCTATATTTATTTGATTTCAATCAATTGTCTACACAGGCAGCATGTATTATGCCACCCCTGGGAAGCAGACTAAATCTGACACCACAGGCCTGCTACTGCAGCCTGGGTGAGGTAGTGCTAGCACTCCTCACTGAGATATAGGTTCCCTATATCTCTCCTACACACATATATAAACCTATCAGTCACCCCTAAGGCAGGCCCTATCAATCCTGAGGGCAGGGTGCTTGGCTTCTATGTGAGGGGGTGCCTATGCCTGAGCAGGGCCCCTCTGCAGCTCTCAGAGTCCATTCTCTGGTGCTGTTTGTGGATGCGGTTAAACCATATACCCTTAAGTGCATTATATCCTCGCTGTAAAATGCTAACTTTGGAATGGCTGCATCAAAACATGTCGTGTTTGGTGTCAAACATCTTGGAATACTACCCCCCCCGCCAGTCCTGGCGGCGGGGGTAGCATTCCACCCTTCTAGAGGGATAGACATGTACCTACTGTGGAAACGCGGTAGAATCCTGCAGAACCCTGGCATCACAAAATGGATGCCACCAGTCACAGACACTGGGCTGCCCTCCTGCTGATGACCAACACTCGCAGTGGAGGAAGCCCAACAATAGATATCCTGTCCCAAGGGGGTGTGACCACCTCCCAGACAGGGTTTAGTGTATTGGGGCTGGGTGGGTGCACTCTTAGAGTGCTTTGAAGTCCTGCACTGGGGGAGCAGAAGGCTCCTCTGTGCATACCCCAGTTCAAACCGGCTCAGGGGCTACCTGCCCCTGCTCTGGTGAAAAACTGGACAAAGGGAAGTGGGTGTAGCCACCCACTCCCCTGACCCTCCCATAGGTAGGGTCATAGAGCTAGTCCCTCCCTTTCTTTTAGTATAAGAGGGGGAACCTGTGCATTGCACCCTAGATATCCCTGGACGACGCTCTGAAGAAGAATCCTGGACCTTCGATGTTCCACTACCTTTGGAAGACTGAATAATCTCCCTTGGAGTCAAGGAGTGACTCCCCTGCTTGGCAGGCACCAAAAACTACAAACGATGGTTGCAAACTATGCTGCTCCCGCCAGAGTCCGAAGTCCCTGCAGCCCAAGAAGTGGATTTCCTGACTTCTCAAAGGCCATCGTGAGTCCCCAGCGAAGCTGAGGCCAGTGGACCCCAAGAGTGACGAGGAACCATGACCCCTGGGTACCGTGCACTATTGTTGAGTGCAACCCCTTCACAACGTTCCACGAACTTGTGCTTTGGACCACGTGTGGTCCTAGCCTCCAGCCAGAATCCCTCCAAAGATCAGAGGCCTACCATGTCCCGAGTGACCGTGGACCCCTGTTGAGCAAATCCTCCCAAGGCATCTTTGCGATCCCTTGCCAGCCGGCTTGTGGGTCCCCAGAAGACTTTCTAAAGAAACCAAAGAGCTCCCCTGGTTGCTCCAGGCCTGCCCTGACTTACCCTCACTGGGTGAGTCCTCCAGACCTTGCTGGTCTGCGCCATTGCCTCTTTATACTTTCCCCGAGACTTGCTGTTACCAAGGCTTGTTGGCTCCAATCGAGTCGCTGACACCGCAGTAAGCTGCAGACATTGTGGGACACGCCGAATCCAGCTCCTGGTTGTCGTTGACACCTCCTGGACCTCGTGGCTGAAGAGTCAAGGCACCCACGAACGACCTGAATCTTGCGACGACGGTGGGCATCCATCTTCCTTGCCCCGAGTCACTGCCAAGTGACTTTGAACACTGTCCCCTCTGCTTTCAGGTCTTCCATCTTCTGAATCCAGGCTTGGATTCCTCCGGACACTTCTCCTGTCGCCGCAAGCAGCAAGTCTTCACTGGCTCCCATTGAAAACGACGCCGCGACCCGACACCAAAGAACACCTATGCACCCGGCTTCCCTGGGTGAGGTAACTTCAGCACTACGGTGCTCCTGTGGGTGTGGGCCTCAGAACTACTTACCCTGTAAGTGACTTGCTTGTAGCTACCCTAGAAGTGCCCTAAAACTCTTACTTTCCAAGTGCGACTATTGTGCTGACTCGTACAGGGTTCGCGTCTGTGTTAGACACACCGCGTCCATCTCCTTTGTAATACTATCTAGAACTGTGTCCTTCGACTCGTACTGAGTCCGATCGGTGTTCGCCTCGAACACACAAGGGGCCTGTAACATTGAGATCTCCATTGCACTGACTCGCACAAGGTTCGCGTCTGTGTTAGACACAGCGCGTCCATCTCCCTTGCAACTCTATCTGTAACCGCGTCATTCGACTCGTACAAGGACCGATCGGTGTGTTCGCCTCGAACATGCAAGGGACCTTTAACATTGAAATCTCAATCGCGTCTGAGCGCATAGACTCGCACAGGACTCGCACCGGTGCCAGGACACCGCGTCCGTCCCCTGTGGGTCTCCTACAATTACCTGGGGTGGTTCTTGGGGGTCCCTCGATTCTAGATGCCCTAGACCTAGGTCTAGCCAAACTAAGATTGTGATATTCGATTGTGTTAAACTTATTTTGATAACATTTGACTTGTACATATGTTCCTGACTTCTAATCTCATAAAGAGATTAGTAGAGAGTGTTTATTAATAAATACATATATATTTGATATGTATACCTGTGTGGTGTCTTTTCATTTGGTGATTCAAGAGATTGTGTGGTAAAACAAGCTGCTTTACATTCCTTCAAGACTTAGCCTGAAGGCTGCTCTCCACAGCTACCACTAGGATAGCTTTCTATAAAGGTTGTCTTAAACCTATCTACCATAAGAGTCGAATTGTTCTGGTGCAAGGTGTCCACTTTAATTAGTGAACAGCATATACCAGGCCAACTTCTCACAGTGATGGACTATGAACTTGGTCTCCGCTCCAGGATGGCTGAATACATGGAAAAGGCAACCAAAAACCTGGAGGCCAGCCAAGAATTACAAAAAGCTTGGCATGACCAAAAGGCTGTACTGACTGTATACCAGCCAGGACAGAAAGTATGGGTGTTGGAGCCAGTTGCCCCAGCAGCCCTCCAAGACAAATGGAGTGGCCCCCATGCAATAGTTGAGCAAAAGGGAGAAGTCACCTATCTGGTGAATCTTGGAACTCCCAGGAGCCCCCTGAGGGTGCTCCATGTCAACAGATTAAAACCATATGTTGACAGGGCTGACATGGGCTTGCTCATGGCAACTGATGAGGAACAGGAGGAGGAGAGTGACCCTCTCCCTGACCTGCTCTCGCAGAACCCTGATGATGGGTCAGTAGATGGTGTTGCTTTGGCAAGCAGCCTCACTGACCATCAGCAAACTGAGTGCAGACAAGTTCTGCAGCAGTACAGACATATGTTTAGCCTGACCCCTAGTCAGACTTCCTGGTGCACCCATGAGGTGGACACTGGAGACAGTCTGCCTGTCAAGAGTAAAATCTACAGGCAACCTGACCATGTCAGGGACTGTATCAGGACTGAAGTCCAGAAGATGTTGGAGTTAGGTGTGATTGAGCCTTCAGATAGCCCCTGGGCTAGCCCAGTAGTCCTAGTACCCAAACCTCATACCCAGGGTGGTAAGAAAGAAATGAGGTTTTGTGTAGACTACAGAGGCCTCAATGCAGTCACCAGGACTGATGCCTATCCCATACCAAGGGCAGATGAGCTGATTGATACTTTGGCCTCAGCCAAGTATCTGAGTACATTTGACCTAACAGCTGGCTACTGGCAGATCAGGTTAGCTGATGATGCAAAGCCAAAACAGCATTTTCGACTCCTGGTGGGCACTACCACTTTGTGGTGATGCCCTTTGGATTGAAAAATGCACCTGCCACTTTTCAGAGGTTGGTGAACAAAGTTCTGGCAGGGATGGAATCTTATTGCTCAGCTTATCTAGATGATATTGCTGTGTTTAGTTCCTCCTGGCAGGATCACCTGGTCCACCTCAGAAATGTTTTGGAGGCTCTGCAGAAAGCAGGCCTCACTATCAAGGCCACTAAGTGCCAGATAGGGCAGAGTCAGGTTGTGTACCTGGGCCACCTTGTGGGTGGAGGCCAGGTTCAGCCTTTACAGAGCAAAATCCAAACCATAATGGAATGGGTTGCTCCAACCACCCAGACACAGGTGAGAGCCTTCTTAGGCCTGACTGGGTACTATAGGAGGTTTGTGAAGGGATATGGATCTATAGTGACCCCCTTGAATGATCTGACCTCAAAGAAAATGCCAAAAAGGTTCAGTGGACAGCTAGCTGTCAGAAGGCATTTGAAGACCTAAAGCAGGCCATGTGCACTGCCCCCATCTTACAGAGTCCAGACTACACCAAAATGTTCATTGTCCAAACAGATGCTTCTGAGCTGGGTGTGGGAGCTGTACTGTCTCAACTGAATGATGAAGGTCAAGACCAGCCAGTAGCTTTCATTAGCAGAAGGCTGACCCCTAGAGAGAAACGTTGGTCAGCTATAGAGAGGGAGGCCTTTGCTGTGGTGTGGGCCCTGAAGAAGCTGAGGCCATACTTGTTTGGCACTCACTTCATAGTTCAGACTGACCACAAGCCCTCCTATGGCTTAAACAGATGAAAGGATAAAACCCAAAACTTTTGAGGTGGTCCATTTCCCTACAGGGGATGGACTATACAGTGGAACATAGACCTGGGACCCAACATGCCAATGCAGATGGACTCTCAAGGTATTTCCACTTAGAACACGAAGACTCAACTGGTCAAGGTCAGTTTAGTGTCCCTACGTTTGGGGGTTGTGTAGGAGAGTAGGATCTGCCTCTTATGTTGCCCCCACTTTTTTTCTGATGTTTACACTGGTTTCTGGCTATAGTCTGGCTGGGACCCTGCCAATCAGGGCCCCAGCCTCTCTGTTCTCTCTAAAGACTTGGAGTGCACTCTAGGTGCACTAGTGATTGGATACTGTAGTACCTTATGAGTCCCTAGTATATGGTACCTTAGGTACCAAGGGCATAGGTACTTCACAGGCCTACCAGGGGCTGAAGCATGTGTTATGCCACCCCTGGGAAGCAGACTAAATCTGACACCACAGGCCTGCTACTGCAGCCTGGGTGAGGAGGTGCTAGCACCCTCACTGAGATATAGGTTCCCTATATCTCTCCTGCACACACATTGAGACTTATCAATCACCCCTAAAGCAGGCCCTATCAATCCTGAGGGCAGGGTGCTTAGTTTCCATGTGAGGGGGTGCCTCTGCCTGAGCAGGGCCCCTCTGCAGCCCTCAGAGTCCATTCTCTGGGGCTGTTTGTGAATGCAGTCAAACCATATACTCTTAAGTGCATTATATCCTCGCGGTAAATGCTAACTCTGGAATGGCTGCATCAAAACATGTCGTGTTTGGTGTCAAACACTTTGGAATCATACCCCCACACCAGTAACTGGTGTGGGAGTATGATCCCACCCTTCTAGAGGGATAGACATGTAGCTACTGTGGAAACGCGGTAGAATCCTGAAGAGCCCTGGCAACACAAAATGGATGCCACCAGTCACAGACACTGGGCTGCCCTCCTGCTGATGACCGACACTCGCAGTGGAGGAGGCCCAACAATAGATATCCTGTCCGAAGGGTGTGTGACCACCTCCCAGACAGGGTTTAGTGTATTGGGGTTGGGTGGGTGCACTCCTAGAGTGCTTTGAAGTCCTGCACTGGGGGAGCAGAAGGCTCCTCTGTGCATACCCCAGTTCAAACCGGCTCAGGGGCTACCTGCCCCTGCTCTGGTGCGAAACTGGACAAAGGGAAGTGGGTGTAGCCACCCCCTCCCCTGACCCTCCCATAGGTGGGGTCATAGAGCTAGTCCCTCCCTTTCTTTTAGTATAAGAGGGGGAACCTGTGCATTGTACCCTAGATACCCCTGGACGACGGTCTACAAGAAGAATCCTGGACCTTCGACATTCCACTACCTTTGGAAGACTGAAGAATCTCCCTTGGAGTCAAGGAGTGATTCCCCTGCTTGGCAGGCACCAAAAATGACAACGACAGTTGCAAACTACGCTGCTCCCGCCAGAGCCCGAAGGCCCTGCAGCCCAGAAAGAGGATTTCCTGACTTCTCCAAGGCCATCGTGAGTCTCCAGTGAAGCTGAGGCAAGTGGACCCCACGAGCAATGAGGAACCGCAGACCCTGCATACCGTGCACTATTGTTGAGTGCAACCCCTTCACGACGTTCCACGAACTTGTGCTTTAGACCACGTGTGGTCCCAGCCTCCAGCAGAGATCCCTCCCAAAATCAGAGGCCTACACTATCCCGAGTGACCGTGGGCCCCTGTTGAGTAAATCCTCCTGAGGCATCTTTGCGATCCCTGGCCAGCCAGCTTGTGGGTCCCCAGAAGACTTTCCAAAGAAACCAAAGGGCTCCCCTGGTTGCTCCAGGCCTGCCCTGACTTACCTTCGCTGGGTAAGTTCCTCAGACCTTGCTGGTCTGCACCATTGACTTTTCCTTTCCACCACGAGACTTGCTGCTACCAAGGCTTGTTGGCTCCAATCGGGTCGTAGACACCGCAGTCAGCTGCAGATTTTGTGGGACACCCTGAATCCAGCTCCTGGCCATCCTCGACGCCTCCTGGACCTCGTGGTCGAAGAGTCAAGACACCAGTGAACGACCTGAATCTGTCGACGACGGTGGGCATTCATCTTCCTTGCCCCTGGTCACTGCCAAGTGCCCTTGAACACTGTCCCCTCTGCTATCAGGTCTTCCTCCTTCCGAATCCAGGCTTGGATTCCAACGGACACTTCTTCTGTCGCCGCAAGCAGCAAGTCTTCACTGGCTCCCATTGAAAACGACGCCGCGACCCGACACCAAAGGACACCTATGCACCCGGCTCCCCTGGGTGAGGTAACTTTAGCATTACGGTGCTCCTGTGGGTGTGGGCCCTAGAACTACTTACCCTGTAAGTGGCTTGCTTGTAGCTACCCTAGAAGTGCCCTAAAACTCTTATTTTCTAAGTGCGACAATTGCGCTGACTCGTACAGGGTTCGCGTCTGTGTTAGACACATCGCGTCCATCTCCCTTGTAATTCTATCTGTAACCGTGTCCTTCGACTCGTACTGAGTCCGATCGGTGTTCGCCTCGAACACACAAGGGGCCTGTAACATTGAAATCTCCATTGCGCTGACTCGTACAAGGTTCGCGTCTGTGTTAGACACAGCGCGTCCATCTCCCTTGCAACTCTATCTGTAACCACGTCCTTCGACTCGTGCAAGGACCGATCAGTGTGTTCGCCTCGAACACGTAAGGGACCTTTAACATTGAAATCCCAATCGCGTCTGTTCGCATAGACTCAGACAGGACTCGCACCGGTGCCTGAACACCGCGTCCGTCCCCTGTGGGTCTCCTACAACTACCTGGGGTGGTTCTAGGGGGTTCCTCAATTCTATATGCCCTAGACCTAGGTCTACCCAAACTAAGATTGTGATATTGGATTGTGCTAACTTATTTGTGATAACTTTGCATTGTACATATGTTCCTGACTTCTAATCTCATAAAGAGATTAGTAGAGAGTTGTTCAGTAATAAATACATATATATTTGATATATATACCTGTGTGGTGTCTTTTCATTTGGTGATTCAAGAGATTGTGTGGTAAAACAAGCTGCTTTACATTCCTCCAAGACTTAGCCTGAAAGCTGCTCTCCACAGCTACCACTAGGATAGCTTTCTATAAAGGTTGTCTTAAACCTACCTACCATAAGAGTCGAATTGCTCTGGTGCAAGGTGCCCACTCTAACAAGTGGACAGCATATACCAGGCCAACTTCTCACAACCTCTCTTCCCTCTTTCTGCACGTCTGTTGCCTCTTTCTACACCTCATTTGCTTCTTTCTGCAACCCTGTTGTCTCTTTCTGCACTCGTCTTCCCTCTTTCTGTACCTTTCCTGCCTGTTTTTGCATCTCACTTGCCTCTTTCTGCACTTTTCTTGCTTCTTTCTGCACCCCTGTTGTCTCTTTATGTACCTCTTTTGCCTCTTTCTGCACTATTCTTGGCTTTTTCTGCACCTCTCTTCCCTCTTTCTGCACGTCTGCTGCCTCTTTCTGCACCTCATTTGCTTCTTTCTGCACCCCTGTTGTCTCTTTCTGCACTCGTCTTCCCACTTTCTGTACCTTTCCTGCCTGTTTTTGCATCTCACTTGCCTCATTCTGCACTTTTCTTGCTTCTTTCTGCACCCCTATTGTCTCTTTATGTACCTCTTTTGCCTCTTTCTGCACTTTTCTTGCCTTTTCTGCACCTCTCTTCCCTCTTTCTGCACGTCTGTTGCCTCTTTCTGCACCTCATTTGCTTCTTTCTGAACCCCTGTTGTCTCTTTCTGCACTCGTCTTCCCTCTTTCTGTACCTTTCCTGCCTGTTTTTGCATCTCACTTGCCTCTTTCTGCACTTTTCTTGCTTATTTCTGCACCCCTGTCGTCTCTTTATGTACCTCTTTTGCCTCTTTCTGCACTTTTCTTGGCTTTTTCTGCACCTCTCTTCCCTCTTTCTGCATGTCTGTTGCCTCTTTCTGCAACTCATTTGCTTCTTTCTGCACCCCTGTTGTCTCTTTCTGCACTCGTCTTCCCTCTTTCTTTACCTTTCCTGCCTGTTTTTGCATCTCACTTGCTTCTTTCTGCACTTTTCTTGCTTCTTTCTGCACCCCTGTTGTCTCTTTATGTACCTCTTTTGCCTCTTTCTGCACTTTTCTTGGCTTTTTATGCACCTCTCTTCCTCTTTCTGCACATGTCCTACCTTTGTAGGCATAGTTAGAAATTAGCATTTAAAAAACCTTTGAAATTCACTGAAAAAAACCACAGGTTTCAGGGACGTTATAGTTAGAAATTAGCATTTAAAAAACCTTTGAAATTCACTGAAAAAACCATAGGTTTCAGGGACGTTACAGTTAGAAATTAGCATTTAAAAAACCTTAGAAATTCACTGAAAAAACCACAGGTTTCAGGGACGTTATAGTTAGTTGGACATTTCACTCGTACATATTACATCATTCATGACATGGTCAGTGACATCACTGATGACATCACTGATGACATCTCAAATGACATCACTGATGACATCACTGATGACATCATCCAGTGACTGTGTTTCTGTAAAATTTTAATTTGTTTTATATATTTGACAATCTGTATTGAAGAATGAGTGGTTGTATAAGTGTCTGTATGGAGGATTTACTAGGTACGTGACTGACTGTATAAGTGAGTGATTAAATGTGTCTTACTGAATGCATAGGTTAGTGACTAAACTGTGTGAAAGTCTGTATCAATCTGTCTGCTGTTGTGTTGTTGTGTAAGCTGCTGCATGGGTTGGTGAGTAGCTGCATGAGTGTCTATATGACTTATTAATTGCTTGCCTGAGTATTTGTATGGCTGCCTGAATTTGTATGTGTGTGTGGGTGGGAGGTGTGTGACTCTGCATAGATGTGTGAGTGGTTGATTCACTGGGCGTATGGCTTCAAGAGTGCATGTGGAAACAGCACTCTTGTAAATATATTACATTTCTCATAGAGACATACTTTTTTGGTTTCCATTTGAGATCGGTGATGCGTATGGTGTATGGATGATATTTATGTGTGTGGACTTGGATGCTTAAAATAAACCCAAGGGGTATCTACTTTCGACAGAAGTGTTTAGTTCTGGTGTCCTGTCCCTTTGGTGAGTGGGACCCCTCTCTTGTATTTTTGAATTTGGGTATATATATATAAAACATATTTAAACTTTACAGAAACACACAGTCACTGGATGATGTCATCAGTGATGTCATCAGTGATGTCATTTGAGATGTCATCAGTTATGTCATCAGTGATGCCACTGACCATGTCATGAATGATGTAATATGTGACGTAATCAGCAGTGCATTGCGGGGGCGCGAGTTATAGTTAGCTGAACTAACTATAACGGCCGGATTCCTCTGGTTTTGTACGAGTGAAATGTCCAACTAACTATAACGTCCCTGAAACCTGTGGTTTTTTCAGTGAATATATATATATATATATATATATATATATATATATATATATATATATATATATATTACCTACTGGCGGTTGCCAGTAGGTAGTTATAGTTAGGACCTAGTTTCCATAGGAAAAGCGATTATTGATTTGCCAATATCTTTGGCGCCGTTTGACGAATCTTTGCAAACTTTTTAAAACTAATGGCCCGCTCAAGTCAGCTCCTGTCTTGAAAGTTTCGGGGTGATTCGTAAAGCGGGGGCCGAGAAAAAAGGGGGGTCCCAAAATGCATTTTCCCCATGTTAATTTCCATAGGAAACTTTAGACAAGGCTACAGCCCGAACTGCTGAACGGAATTACACCAAATTTGGCAAAAAAGGTAGCTCTTGGTTCAGAAAGCGCCCTTTTTTTAAATGGTGTAAATCCGTTCAGTAGTTTTTTAAATATTAAAGGAAAAAGAAATTTATATATCTGGGCGGAGCCTAACCACACACCACACATCTCATTGTGAGATCTGATTGGCTGTCAGCACTCCATCCAAGAAGTGTTGGCAGCCATCTTGGGACCAATATACATGATAGCACCCCATTAAAATGCATTGTAGTGAATGGAAGGTTTTGAGGGTCACCAAAAGGAGAACGTATGAAAGGTGATAAGACTTTAGTTACATTATAAATCATTTGTTGATGGTACCATACTAATTTTAGGAATTGTGGTGTGTTCTAAAGTGATTTTACCCTGTGAAAAAGCCTTCTGCTGGGATATCATGAATCATGTTTGAGAGAAAACTATTTTCTCATACTTTTCCCATAGAGGTTTGGAAGGTGATCTAGAAGCTAAAATGAGAGCGCATTTTCTGTAAATTCACATTATTTTTCTCAGTCATGTGAGAATGAAGTCTGACATTCTCAGTAAAACATGTACATCCAACAAGGGCAGAGACTGTCAGTTGATTCCTTTGTGTTCTACTGCAGCTTCCCAGAGTGTTCTAAAGAACAACTAGAGCGCTAACAGTCTTACTTATGACAAAAGTATGGCACACCTGAAGCCATCTTGATTGGAATAAAGTGGTAACACTTTAAACATCTAATTTAAAAAGGAACAAAATGAGGGGGTTCATTTTGCCATAGAAATTATGATTGGTGCTGCAGAAAGAAAAATTAGGGCACATTTTGAGTGACTTCTCAAATCCTCTTCTATTTCATTAAAAAATTCTGACATGCAGACTGAAACATGCACTTTCAATACCAGCAGCAGACTTCCCTGGTGAGCAGTAGCTTTACTACAGTGATCTAATGAGCAACTAGAGTGCTAACATTCTGAATTTATGGCAAATGTGTGACACATCTGAATGCCTTCTTGATGGAATCAAAGTAAAACACTGAAAGTATTTCCTACTGAGGAGACTGTAGTAAATGAGGAAATTAGGAAACTTCATAACAAATAAGTCTCCCAAGATGGCCACCAGAGACAAAAGAGCCCAAATGTAGCACAAATATCACCCAGATGTAGCCCACGTATAGCCCAATGACAGAATGTCCCAGAGTGTTCTACAGAACAACTAGAGCGCTAACAGTCTAACTTATGACAAAAGTATGGCACACCTGAAGCCATCTTGATTGGAATAAAGTGGTAACACTTAAAACATTTAATTTAAAAAGGAACAAAATGAGGGGGTTCATTTTGCCATAGAAATTATGATTAGTGCTGAAGAAAGAAAAATTAGGGCACATTTTGAGTGACTTCTCAAATCCTCTTCTATTTCATTACAAAATTCTGACATGCAGACTGAAACATGCACTTTCAATACCAGCAGCAGAGATCCCTGGTGAGCAGTAGCTTTACTACAGTGATCTAATGAGCAACTAGAGTGCTAACATTCAGAATTTATGGCAAATATGTGACACATCTGAATGCCTTCTTGATGGAATCAAGGTAAAAAACTGAAAGCATTTCCTACTAAGGAGACTGCAGTAAATGAGGAAATTAGGAAACTTCATAACAAATAAATCTCCCAAGATGGCCACCAGAGACAAAAGAGCCCAAATGTAGCACAAATATCACCCAGATGTAGCCCACGTATAGCCCATGACAGAAGTGTGCAAAACACTTTTTATTTTTTGGTTTTTTGCAGTTTTATATAGTGCAGACTGGTCAGGTATTGGAGTGCTTTACATGAGCATTGGCTACATCACACAAGGACAAATTAATTTTGGTTGTAGACATGGAGAGATTAAGTGATTTGACCAGAATCGCAGAATGTCGAGCTGAAGCAGAAACTCCAACCTGGTTCCCTGGTTCTTTCTGCACCCCTCTTCCCTCTTTCTGCACCTCTCTTGCCTCAGTCTGCCCACCTGTTCCCTCTTTCTGCACCCCTTTTGCATATCTCTGCAACTCTGTTGCCTCTTCCTACAGTTCTCTTGCCTCCTTCTGCACCTTACTTGCCTCTTTCTGCACCTCTGTTGGTTCTTTTGCACTGCTCTTGCTTCTTTCTGCACCTCTCTTGCAAAGTCTGCAGCTCTGTAAGTAACACCACATCCTCTCCCCTAAGTGCACATTTAATCAAGTGGTCAACTGGATAAAAAAACATAAAGATAAATAATTTAAAAGTGCTTTGTCGCTATTTGAAAACTCAGAAAATATGTCCTCATTTTAGTTTTTTAGAGCACTAACCATAATTTCGATGCAAATAAGACCCTCTCATTTCTGTAATTTCTAAAGGAAATACTCTAGGTATTACAGTTTTGATTACATCAAGATGACGTCAGGCGTGCCACACTTTTGTAATAAATATAGAATGTTAGCAATCTAGTTGTTCATTAGGATACTGTTGAGAGGCAGAGGCCAGGGGCATGGACTCAGAAAATTGAAGGCAGGTAGGAGGGTGCAGAGGCAACAATTTGACCACACTGGGCAGGCAGGAAGGGCAGTGGCAGCACAACATACTATGGAGGGCAGTGGAAAGGGGGGCAGGGGCAACAAACCAACAATGCAGGACAGGCAAGAGAGGCTGTGGCAATATAATAGACCATTGTGGGCAGAAGGAAGAGGCAGTGGTAGTACAACCATACATGCCAACAGACCCGATTCAGCCAGGAAACGCCCAATGTTTTTAAGCCCAAATGGGCTTTATTTGATCTGTCTCCTGTCTACAATCACCTCTTTTTCAATATAAGTCAATGGGGAAAATCAATACCCCAGTTTTTTTTTTCAAAATCTCCCTCTTACCAAGTTCAAAATGTTAGCAAGTATGGTACATTGGATCATGGAAGGCAGGAGGATAACAGAGGACAGGAGGGACATGGACAGGTGCACCAAACTGACCTTACAGTGCAGGCATCAGGGTTTGCAGCAGCACAATACACCACACAGGGCATGCGGGACGGGAGTGCAGCACAACAATCCATGGAAAGCAATAGGGAGGGGACAGGACCATGCACATGGACAACAGAGAACAGAGGGGAAAGAGGCAATGGCAGCTAGCTGACCATAATGGACAGACAGGAGAGAAAGCTGCAGCATACCGGACCATAAAGGGCAGGAGGGAGAGATCAGGGGCATTACAAAGGAGCAGACAAGCCAGGAGGCAGGGAATAGGGGTTTGCACATGGAAAACAGAGGGCAGGGGGCAAGGGGGCAGGGCAGGAGCAGCAAGCTGACCATAGAGGTCAGGCAGGATGGGCACTAGAAGCAAGACACACCATGGAGAGCAACAGTGAGACTATAATGGCATACACACAGACCATGGAGGGAAGGTGGGAGGGGGTCAGGGGCAGCTAGCTGACCACACAGGGAAGGTGGGAGGGGCCATGGCAGCACAGAAGACCATGCATGGCAAGCGGGAGGGTTAGTGGCAGCACAATGGCCATGATGGGCAAGAAGGAGGGGGCAGGGGCATGCACAAAGGACCATGGAGGATAGAAGGGAGGGGTAGGAGCTGGGCACAGACAAGAGAGTTCAGGGGAAGTGGCCTCACAACAGACCACGTGGGGTAGGCAGGAGGAGCAGTTGCAGCACAACAGACCAGTGAGGGCAGAAGGGTGTGGCAGTAAAATGGACCATGGAGGACAGGAGGAAGGGGATAGGGGCATGGAACGTGGACAGGCAGGGTGGAGGTGGCAGGGACAGGTTACAGTCATCTGACAATGCTAGGCAGATGGGAGGGGAGTGGCAGCTCAACAGAACATTCAGAGTAGATAGGAGGGGCAGGTCCATGGAACATGATGGGCAAAAAGGATGGAGCAGGGGCATGCACACAGACATCAGAGAGCAGGGGAAAGGAGAGTAGGGGCAGCAAGCTAAGCACAGAGGCTAAGCAGGAGGTCAATGATGGGGTATAGAATTGGGCAATGGAGGGCAGGAGGAGTGGACTGGGACATCACGCTAAATAGAGGGAAGTGGCAGCACATCAGACCATGCATGGCAGGAGGGAGGAGGCTAGTGCATGGATTCAGACAACAGAGGATAGGGAGGAGGTGGATGGGGCAGCAAGCTAACTGTTCTGAGAAGGCGGGAAGGCCAGTGGCAGAACAATGGCTACACAGGACTGTAATGAAGGAGCAGGGGCATGGACTTGGAGAATGGATGGCAAGGAGGAGGGAAGGCAGGAGCAGCAAGCTTGGGTGGGGGCAGCACAATACCAGGCCAGGCCCTGCTTCCAACGCCCCACCATCCATTGCGATGGGCATCTTACTTAACGTTAAAAAAAAACTAGAAATTCGCTGAAAAAACAAAGATTACAGGGATGTTATAGTTAGACTCAGATTTCACTCGCACATAACCAGTGAAATTCAGCAGTTATAGTTACCTGAGCTAACTATAACTTACGCCCCCGCAATGCACTGCTTATGACCTCAGATATTACATCATTCATGACATGGGCAGTGACATCACTCATGACATCACTCATGACATCTCAAATGAGCTGTGAATGGAATGGAACTATAATCGCTAGAACTTTATTTAGGGATAGTGTGTGTATATTAACACCCCTTTTTTTCTTTTCTTTAGTGTAAGAACCATTATAATACGCAACGTGCCCAGATCAATATGGCCGATAGCCTTTCACTTTAAAGTAATGTGTAGTCCATTGTTTATGTTGATGTTTGCAATCCTAAGTATGTTTATTATGAACAAGTCACGTTGACGAACATACAGGTACGGCGGTCACAGGGCAAGATATGCTGAAATGACATTGTGTGCATATTAACACTTGTTTTCTTTTCTTTATTGTATCAATTCCTGAATTTTCACATCGTGACCAGGCCAATATGGCCGCCAGCTTTTTGGATTAAAGTAATGTAGTCCTTTGTTAATGTTGGCAACTGGAGGCATTTGTACATTTAAATAAGGAAGCTACAATGACGTCTTGTATCGTTATCAAGGTTCGGACGAGACAAAATGCGTGGATCGCGTCCTTTGCAGATTAAATACTTCCAAACTACAACCTGAGTGCTGATTCCTTCCTTGTAAGAGTGAGAGGAAATTGAATACATATATATAAAATTCACTGAAAAAACCACAGGTTTCAGGGACGTTATAGTTAGAAATTAGCATTTAAAAAACCTTAGATATTCACTGAAAAAACCACAGGTTTCAATGACGTTATAGTTAGTCTGACATTTCACTCGTACAAAACCAGTGAAATTCAGCCGTTAATAGTTAGCTGTGCTAACTATAACGCACACCCCGCAATTCACTGCTGATGACGTCACATATTACATCACTCATGACATGGTCAGTGACATCGCTGATGACATCACTGATGACATCTCAAATGACATCACTGATGACATCATCCAGTGACTGTGAGTGTTTCTAAAAAGTTTAAGAATGTGATATGTATATGATGATTCAGTCAGTGTGTGACTGACTGTATAAGTGAGTGATTATACGTGTCTGGGTGAATGTATGGGTGAGTGACTAATCTGTGTGAATGTCTGTATCAGTCTGTCAGTTGGTGTGTAAGTGGCTGCATGAGCTGGTGAATAGGTACATGAGTGTCTATATGGGTTATTGATTGGTTGTCTGAGTACCTGTATGGGTGCCTGAGTGTCTGTGTGGTATGTGACTACCTGCATGGATGTGTGAGTGGGTGATTCACTGGGTGTATGGGTTCATGAGTGCATCTGCAAGGGGCTGTATGGGTGAGTGAGTGTGCATATGGCTGTGTTAGTGAGTGAATGGATGTCTCAGTGGTATATGTGTGAGTAACTGCATATGTGAATGGCAGTATATGTGAGTGTTGGAGTATATAAGTGACTCTATGTGAAAGTGAGTGATTGTGAGAGTGGATGTATGGATGAGTGTGTGCTTATGTCAGTGATTGTATAAGAGAGTAAGTATGTGTTAGTATCTGTGAATAAGTGATGTGGTGTGTGTATAACTGTATAGTTGTGTAAATGGCATTGTGATTGACTCTTTGGGTGACTGACTAGGTGTGTGAGTAACTCTATGGGTGAGTGGCGATGTGTGAGTGTCTGTACGGATGTATGAGTGCATATAATAGTGGCTGTATTGATGAGTGACTGCATGTATGAGTGATTGTATGGGTGAGTGAGTGGATGTGTGTGTAGACCAATGAATCAGTGAGTGGGTATGTACTAACTGGTATTGGTGTGTCTATGGTTTCGAGAATGGTAGTCTGTATTTTAGAGTGGGTGTATGAAAGGTTATATTAGGGTGTGAGTAGGTGCATCAGAGATTAAGTGGATGATGCCATCAGTGATGTCATTTGAGGTGTGATCAGTGATGTCACTGACCATGTCATGAGTGATGTAAAATGTGACGTCATCAGCAGTGGGGACGTGAGATAAATATATATATATACAACCGCCAAACGGTGCTTGCGCACCGTAATCGCCTTACCCCTTCCTCTCCTCAGCGGCGGTCCACAGTCAGGGGGCGAGCCTCATAACATCACAACAAACGCCATTTCCGATAAAGAACAGCTACTGTGGACACAGTTTCCTTAAGAAAGCAGTTTAATGAATCAATCAGCAGCTCGACGCGTTTCGGGAAACACTCCCTTGCTCACGAGTAATGTGTGACTTAACTTCCTGGTTTAAATAAACACGTGATTACATTTTAATAGCAAGTGACAACAGACTATATGGCGAGTTGAATCACTCTTAGTTACAGACATTTATACAAACTTACTAATGAGTGTAAATAAAAAATCAATTTGAACATAGTTTACCAGAACAATGAGCGCATTATTACTGAGGTCTCTGAAAGCAAGACTGAAAAAATATATATACTTCATATTGAAATTATTCGATAATAACAAAAATAATTGTAAAATACATCGTATTTGCAATGTGTCAATTTCATGGCCATTACTCATTAATAAACTGAATAATATAATCTATAGACCCAAAAATTAAATAATGAATCCAGCTAGAAATAGTGACTAGCATCACGTCAATTAGCCCAAGTGGGCAAATACATTGCAACAAAATCCATAATGATCCATCAATATTATGACATTGTTGTACCGTCATTGATTCAATAAAGCTGTTGCACATGAACAACATTTGCCCCAGTGGGCAGATAACAATATGTTGCGGACAAACCCTGCCATATTAAATCGTGATGGTGGCACCACCAAATAGATAATTTAGCTTTCTTGCCTTCTTCAAAAGGACCTTCACTCACACGTTCAAAACTGTAACAGAAAAAACACAAACATAAAATTAATCCCTTCACATTAAAAACACACAATATTGTTTAAAAACAGTCACTGCAATGGCAAAACTTTAAGGGAAAACAAGAAGACTCTCCTTGTCCCTATTCCCTATTTACAATCTAGAGACATACATAGCGCAAATTATGCTAGCCTAGATGAACTGCTAATTCCTCATCGCAGTTATGGCCTATTGGGACCAATGTTCTATACTGAATAATAAGCCTTGATTCCAATTGTCGCAGTTCCTGCACTCGGTTGCCACCTCGTTCGTTAGTTCTAACAGTATCCAAAACACAAAAACTCAATAAGTTGACATTTTTATCGTGGTGGATCTCAAAATGGCGAGCAACAGGATATTGTTTATCGCCATTTTTGATTGCACGAAGATGTTCAAGGACTCTCTTTTTAGCCTTATGGATGGTACTGCCTATGTACACTTTCTGGCATGGACAAATCAAAGCATAAACAGCATAGTCAGTATTACATGTAGTATGTTTAGCTATCACATAGGGTTTACACTCTGGAGATAATTTGCATTCCTTACGGTTTTTACTGTTTTTGCAGGCTTTACAGTTTCTACAAGTAAAAAATCCCTGAATGCCTAAAGTTCTCACGGGTGACGGCTCAACTGCCCTGCATAAAGTGTCTTTCAGTGACTTCGTTTTTTTAAACGTAATCTGCGGAAAGGATCCCACACTGTCTGCTAAATCTTTGTCAGTTTGTAAGACTGGCCAGTACTTGTTGATGCTTTTACGAACTTCTTGGGCTTGTCTATGGTATGAGGTGATGAATCTAATTTTTTGGTCAGAACTAACATCATTCCTCTCTTTATCAACCAAAAGTGACTCTCTTGACCGGTTATCTACCTCTAGACTTGCTTTATTAATGACTGATACAGAATATCCTCGCTCTAGAAATCTCTGCCTCATTACTTGTTTTTCATTAACATAGCTTTCTTGTGTGCTGCAATTACGCTTAGCTCGTATCAACTCACCTAAAGGTATGCTGTTAATCAATGTGTTAGGATGGCAGCTACGCGCATGTAACAGGCGCAAACGATGTCAGTGTGTCTGAAACAAAATTATTTTATTTTTGACAACAAAATATTTAAACAAACTTTTGGGACTTCGATGGGGACGTGCTTTGCCCCATCGTTTGCGGGTCTCTATCTTGGATTTTGGGAAGCAGAGGTGGTTAAAAATGTTAGAGCCTTTGATAACAAAGTGGTGATGTGGACTCGCTACATCGATGATATTTTTTGTGTATGGAAAGGTGACGAGAAAGAAGCTAATGAGTTTGTTGAAACTCTGAATATCAATAACTTCAATCTACATTTCACAAAAATTGGTCAAGAGAGACTCTAGAGTTCTTAGATTTGAAACTGTCCATTCATGACAACAAACTGGAAAGTTCTCTTTTCAGGAAAACAACAGCAGGCAATAGCCTGTTACATGCGCGTAGCTGCCATCCTAACACATTGATTAACAGCATACCTTTAGGTGAGTTGATACGAGCTAAGCGTAATTGCAGTACACAAGAAAGCTATGTTAATGAAAAACAAGTAATGAGGCAGAGATTTCTAGAGCGAGGATATTCTGTATCAGTCATTAATAAAGCAAGTCTAGAGGTAGATAACCGGTCAAGAGAGTCACTTTTGGTTGATAAAGAGAGGAATGATGTTAGTTCTGACCCAAAAATTAGATTCATCACCTCATACCATAGACAAGCCCAAGAAGTTCGTAAAAGCATCAACAAGTACTGGCCAGTCTTACAAACTGACAAAGATTTAGCAGACAGTGTGGGATCCTTTCCGCAGATTACGTTTAAAAAACGAAGTCACTGAAAGACACTTTATGCAGGGCAGTTGAGCCGTCACCCGTGAGAACTTTAGGCATTCAGGGATTTTTACTTGTAGAAACTGTAAAGCCTGCAAAAACAGTAAAAACCGTAAGGAATGCAAATTATCTCCAGAGTGTAAACCGTATGTGATAGCTAAACATACTACATGTAATACTGACTATGCTGTTTATGCTTTGATTTGTCCATGCCAGAAAGTGTACATAGGCAGTACCATCCATAAGGCTAAAAAGAGAGTCCTTGAACATCTTCGTGCAATCAAAAATGGCGATAAACAATATCCTGTTGCTCGCCATTTTGAGATCCACCACGATAAAAATGTCAACTTATTGAGTTTTTGTGTTTTGGATACTGTTAGAACTAACGAACGAGGTGGCAACCGAGTGCAGGAACTGCGACGATTGGAATCAAGGCTTATTATTCAGTATAGAACATTGGTCCCAATAGGCCATAACTGCGATGAGGAATTAGCAGTTCATCTAGGCTAGCATAATTTGCGCTATGTATGTCTCTAGATTGCAAATAGGGAATAGGGACAAGGAGAGTCTTCTTGTTTTCCCTTAAAGTTTTGCCATTGCAGTGACTGTTTTTAAACAATATTGTGTGTTTTTAATGTGAAGGGATTAATTTTATGTTTGTGTTTTTTCTGTTACAGTTTTGAACGTGTGAGTGAAGGTCCTTTTGAAGAAGGCAAGAAAGCTAAATTATCTATTTGGTGGTGCCACCATCACGATTTAATATGGCAGGGTTTGTCCGCAACATATTGTTATCTGCCCATTGGGGCGAATGTTGTTCATGTGTAACAGCTTTATTGAATCAATGACGGTACAACAATGTCATAATATTGATGGATCATTATGGATTTTGTTGCAATGCATTTGCCCACTTGGGCTAATTGACGTGATGCTAGTCACTATTTCTAGCTGGATTCATTATTTAATTTTTGGGTCTATTGATGATATTATTCAGTTTATTAATGAGTAATGGCCATGAAATTGACACATTGCAAATACGATGTATTTTACAATTATTTTTGTTATGATCGAATAATTTCAATATGAAGTATATATATATTTTTCAGTCTTGCTTTCAGAGACCTCAGTAATAATGCGCTCATTGTTCTGGTAAACTATGTTCAAATTGATTTTTTTATTTACACTTATTAGTAAGTTTGTATAAATGTCTGTAACTAAGAGTGATTCAACTTGCCATATAGTCTGTTGTCACTTGCTATTAAAATGTAATCACGTGTTTATTTAAACCAGGAAGTTAAGTCACACATTACTCGTGAGCAAGGGAGTGTTTCCCGAAACGCGTCGAGCTGGTGATTGATTCATTAAACTGCTTTCTTAAGGAAACTGTGTCCACAGTAGCTGTTCTTTATCGGAAATGGCGTTTGTTGTGAAATATATATATATATATATAGATATCCAAACCATGACCCTCCTCCTCGGTCACGAACGAGGCGCACACTGGGGAAATTTGATAAAGTCAATTATTTATTCCACCACACGACCACAACACCGGACAGATGCGTTTTGGCTTGCGCCTTTCTCCCCAAAAAATAAATATATATATATATATATATATATATATATATATATATATATACCGCTCTTCATCTAAAATTTGGAAACTAGCCCGGGTTGCCTCCTCTTTTCTTCTTTTTAAAAAAAATAATTTATGTTGCACACTAAGCCTTAAAGGGCATTTATTATATATAGAATGCCCCTTTTATGGCTCAATACATTAAAATTTTAAATATTAAATGAAGACAGCCCATGGTTTAGCTAAATGTTACATGCGATGATGAAGTCGACTCTACCCCATGTTTAGTACAATAATTTATTGACATGTTAGGCACAAAATCCCTCTTTAACTTACGAAGCGGCTATCCAATTTTTATTTCCCCCTGTATTTCCGACCCCTTGTATTACTCTGTGGATACTGCTTTCACTATTCTGTGGATGTTGTTCTTCATTTAAAGTGTTTACTTTTTTTTACTTTATTTTCCCCCAAACTCGCTGTAGTTTCGACTGCACCTAAACTCACTGATTTTCCGCGAGCTGCCCCCTTCGTTGGCACGCACCGTGTGATACGTGTCACATGGCAATACACCTGCATTATCGGCGCATCGCCTCTCGCCGCACACTAGCAGCTGCTCGGAGGGACATTACATCTACTAGTATACCATACAGTTCCATAGAACCCTTGGTATGCTAAGATTGTTAGTCATTTCGAAGAAACCATGGCCTACATATATGTATAACTATATAGATATTACGCACATTAAGAACTGCTGCATTCTTTTCGTGGCTGAAGCAAAAAATATCCCGCGGTCAGCATGTGTAGGGGAACAGAAGGCACACCATGCCTGCATCAAAGAAGCAGAAGGCCAAAAAAACACCCACACTTTTGGCCGTAGAACATTATTTCAACTGGGGCTTTTAATTATTTTCGATAAAGTTTTGTATTCTAAATTTTTGCCTCCATAGTGAATTGGGAGTAGGGTGTGCATTTGGTGTTTTACACACAACTCGTTCATTTTTTGCAAAATGTACTTGTGTTTCTTCTAGCTTTCGGTTGTTTGTCTTTCTGCCTGTCTTTTTCTTTATTTCTAAGAGTGTTTTTTGTTATTTGCTTCCCACTGGTCTTTCTGTTATCATCTCAGTCTGGTTTCACTCCATTTCCCTTTTATGCTAGTATCTGTCCTTCTGCCATCCACTAGCTGCAAATGTTTTTAAATCTAGGTATTTTTCTATTTGCCCTCCCCTCTATCTAGAAGCCTGTCTTCTGCTTTTTAAGTCTTTCAACCAACCTATCTTTCCCCCTTTTATCATCCGCTGCACATCAGTAGCGCTTGTCTTTTCGACATTTTCTATCTGCTTTTCTTGTTTTCTCTCCGTCTGCCTGACTCTCCTATGTTCAAGATGTGCATGGCTGCCCGAATGTGTGGTTGCCATTTTCTGTCTGAGTTCCCATCCACTTGTCATTCCATTTGTCTTTTGCCGAATTTCTTTTTTACCCTTTTGTGTCCGTGTGCCGTTTGCCCATTCTATATCCTACTACTTAATGGTTGTTTTACTTTTCAGTCTGTCTTTCGTCATTTTTTTATTCGTCTGTCTGCCTGGTTAAACCTATTTTTTGGCTTTTTTTAACTGTCTGTTTTTTTTTATATTATTGTATCTGTCCCTTATCCTGCCTTTCTTCATTTTCCCCTCTTGGTTTACTTGTGTGTACCCCTTCTTTAAATGTCTGCCTGCCTTGTTGTTATTCTCTGTTTGCTTTTACTTTTTCCAAAGCTAGCTTTTCTCCGCCTTTTATCTGCCTTCCTGTGTCTCTTTGCTGCGTGGCACCTGTCCGTCTGAATATTCGTTCATCCTTTTGCCTTTTTTTCTATCTGCCTGCTCCGCTTTAGCCATAGTTCACTGTAACTGTCTCTTTGTTGTGATTTTAGTTTTTTTATCTGCGTGTTTCCCTTGTTACCTTTGCTTCTGTCTGTCTTTTCTCATTTTCTATCTATCTTAATCTTTTCTGCCTGCCTTTTGTGACAGTTGACCACTCTGTCTCTTTCCCCTCCTGCCCCTCTGCCCATTTTTTCCCATTTTCTATGTGTGCATCTTCTCTGTTTTCTACTTTACTTGCCTTTTTTCGAACACTCCAACTGTCAGCCTCCTCACCCCTCTTGCCTTTTCTATATGTTCCTGTTTTATTCTCATTATATATATATTTTTTTCTAATTCTCCCGCTTGTTTTGTACCTAACTCTAAACATTTGTGAAGTCATGCCATCTGTCCCCGAGCTCTTTGGTACAATGCATGTAGATGCTTAGCAAGTGACAGTACCGCAGGACAGGCTTCTGCAATGGTTTACAAGGCTCACGTCATGGGTCAGAGGGACCTGAAGACAGACCAGAATTTCACAGAGCATATGTGCCCACACAGCGTACCTCTCCATTCCCTGCAGCAAGCACGCCAGTGGTGGACCCTAAGATTCTAGAGAAGCAAATGGTACTGCGTGGATCAATATGTCATAAGCCTCTTTTTGCACCTCTGTTGGTTCTTTCTGCACTGCACCTCTTTTGCAAATTTCTGCATCCCTCTTGCCTATTTCTGCACCCCTCTTCCCTTTTTGTCCACCTCACTTCCTTCTTTTTGCACTTCTCTTGCTTCTTTCTGCTCTTGCTTCTTTCTGCACCTCTGTTGGTTCTTTCTGCACTGCACCTCTTTTGCAAATTTCTGTATCCCTCTTGCCTCTTTCTGTACCCCTGCACCCCTGTTCCCTCTTTCTGCACCTTTCTTGCCTGCTTCTGCACTTGTCTTGACTCTTTATGCACCTCTGTTGCTTCTTTCTGCACTTCTCTTGCCTCTTTCTGCACCCCTCTTGACTCTTTCAGCACCTCTGTTGCTTCTTTCTGCACTTCTCTTGCTTCTTTCTGCACCCCTCTTGCCTCTTTCTGTATCCCTCTTGCCTCTTTGTGCACCTCTCCTGCCTCATTCTGCACCTCTCTTGCCTTTTTCTGCAGTTCTCTTGCCTCTTTCTGCACCTCTTTTACTTTGTTCTGCACTTCGCTTGCCTCTTTCTGTACCCCTCTTGCCTCTTTCTGCACCTCTGTTGGTTCTTTCTGCACTGCTCTTGCTTCTTTCTGCACCTCTGTCCCAAATTTCTGCATCCCTCTTGCCTCTTTCTGCACCCCTGTCCCCTCTTTCTATACCTCTTTTGCCTGTTTCTGCAAGTCTCTTGCCTCTTTCTGCAGTTCTCTTGCCTCCTTCTGCACCTCTGTTGCTTCTTTCTGCACTTCTCTTGCCTCTTTCTGCACCGCATTGCTTCATTCTGTACATCTCATGCTTCTTTCTGCACCTGTCTTGCTTCTTTCTGCACCCCTGTTGTCTCTTTCTGCACTCGTCTTCCCTCTTTCTGTACCTCTCTTGCCTCTTTCTGCAACTCACTTGCCTCTTTCTACACTTCTCTTGCTTCTTTCTACACCTCTGTTGCATCTTTCAGCAATTCTCTTGCCTCTTTCTGTACCCCTCTTGCCTTTTTCTGCACCCCTCTTCTCTCTTTGTGCAAGTCTCTTGCCTCTTTCTACACCTCTCTTCCCTCTTTCTGCACCACTCTTGCCTCTTTCTGTACCTCTGTTGCTTCTTTCTGCACTTCTCTTGCTGCTTTCTGCACCCTTCGTGCCTCTTTCAGCACCTCTGTTGCTTCTTCCTGCACTTCTCTTCCTTCATTCTGCACCCCTCCTGCCTCTTACTGTACCCCTCTTGCCTCTTTGTTTACCTCTCATACCCCTTTCTGCACCCCTCTTGCCTCTTTTTGCACCTCTGTTGGTTCTTTCTGCACTTCTCTTGCTTCTTTCTGCACCTCTGTTCCAAATTTCTGGATCCCTCTTGCCTCTTTCTGCACCCCTCTTCCCTCTTTCTGCACCTCTCTTGCCTCAGTCTGCCCACCTGTTCCCTGTTTCCGTACCCCTTTTGCCTGTTTCTGCAACTCTCTTCCCTCTTTCTGCAGTTCTCTTGTCTCCTTCTGCACCTCTGTTGCATCTTTCTGCACCTCTCTTGCAAATTTCGTCACCCCTCTTGCCTCTTTCTTTACCCCTCTTGCCTCCTTCTGCACCTCTGTTGGTTCTTTCTGCACTGCTCTTGCTTCTTTCTGCACCTCTTTTGCCTGTTTCTGTACTTCTCTTGCCTCCTTCTGTACTCAAATGGGAAGTGTAAGCTGTCAAGTTTAAAGGTCTGCATGCTCTCGTGACTGAGGTATATGTCTACTTGTATATGTATTCTTACATGTATTATGCATCTGAAGATGGTAGCTTAAAAAGCGGGTAACTTCTCCTGTAGGTGGTCAAATCTTCTCAGGTCTGCTCTGTCATTCGGTTGCACAGGCAGACATGTCTTATGTATATATGTGTTATAGAGCCCCTCAAATATACTATTGAATACCCATGTGCCCTGTATTGTAAGCAGAAAGAAATGCATACACCTTTTACACAAATTTACAGAGTATGCTGTTTGAAACACAGGTATTCAAGTGTTTGTATGTTTATTTTAATTTAACATGTCACTAGGTAAAAGCATAGACACGCATGCATACCTTCACAAACTTTATCAGACTTACAACAGTGATATGCTTAGGATTGCTGTTTTATATTTTGTAGGCCTAACATTCTGAGTAGTCGATTAATAGTGAAACTTCAAGAGAAAAGTGAGGTTTAAGACATCTTCGGAGAAGGATTAGTGATTAGGGTACTTTGTATGAGTCTGTTGTAAGGTACAGTCAAAGTAGACCTCTTTCTGCACCTCTGTTGGTTCTTTCTGCACATCTTTTGGTTCTTTCTGCACCTTTCTTCCTCTTTCTGGACTTCTTTTGCCTCTTTCTGCACTTCTCTTGCTTCTTTCTGCGCCTTTCTTCATCTTTCTGCACATGTCCTACCTATGTAGGCATATTTAGAAATTAGCATTTAAAAAACCTTACAAATTCACTGAAAAAAACAGAGGTTTCATGGACGTTATAGTTAGGAATTAGCAGTTAAAAAACCTTTGAAATTCACTGAAAAAACCAGAGGTTTCAGGGACGTTATAGTTAGAAATTAGCATTTAAAAAACCTCAGAAATTCACTGAAAAAACCACAGGTTTCAGGGACGTTATAGTTAGTTGGACATTTCACTCGTACAAAACCAGAGAAATTCGGCCGTTATAGTTAGTTGAGCTAACTATAACTCGCGCCATGCAATGCACTGCTGATGACGTCACATATTACATCACTCATGACATGGTCAGTGACATCACTGATGACATCACTGATTACATCACTGATTACATCATCCACGTGATCATCTGATGCACCTCCTCGCACCCTAATATAACCTTTGATATACCCCCTCTAAAATACAGACTACCATTCTCGAAACCATAGACACACCAATACCAGTTAGTACATACCCACTCACTGATTCATAGGTCTACACACACACATCCACTCACCCATAGAGTCACTCATACACGCAGTCACTCATCAATATAGCCACTGAAATATGCACTCATACACCTATATAGATACTCACACAACACCACTCACCCATAGAGTTGCTCACACACCTAGTCAGTTATGCAAAGAATCAATCACACTCCCATTTACTCACCTATACAGTTATACACACACCACCTCACTTATTCATACAGATACTAACACATACTTACTCTCTTATACAATCACTGACACAAGCACACACTCATCCATACAGCCACTCTCACAATCACTCACTCTCACATATAGTCATTTATATAGTCCAACACTCACATATACTGCCTTTCACATATGTAGTTACTCACACATGTACCACTGAGATATCCATTCACTTACCAACACACCCATACACACACTCACCCACCCATACAGCCCTTCACAGATGCACTCTTGAACCTGTACACCCAGTGAATCACCCACTCACACATCTATGCAGAGTCAAACCCACCTACCCACACAGACACTCAGGCACCCATACAGATACTCAGACAACCAATCAATAACCCATATAGACACTCATGTATCTACTCACCAACCCATGCAGCTGCTTACATACCAATTGACAGACTGATACAGACATTCACACAGTTTAGTCACTAACCCATGCATTCAGTAAGACACGTTTAATTACTCACTTATACAGTCAGTCACGCACCTACTAAATCATCCATTCAGACACTCATACACCCACTCATTCTTCAATACACCTTGGCATATATATATATATATTACCTACTGGCGGTCGCCAGTAAGTAGTTATAGTTAGGACCTATTTTCCATAGGAAATTCACAACATTCTATTCCCAATAACTTTGGCGCCGGTCGACGAATCTTCGTGAAATTTTCAAAATTCGTGGGGCGCTCCAGTCCGCTCCTATCTTGAAAGTTTCGGGGTGATTCGGCAAGCGGGGGCCGAGAAAAAAGGGGGGTCCCAAAACATGTTTTCTCCATGTTATTTTCCATAGGAAACTTTAGACAAAGCTACAGCCCGAACTGGTGAACGGAATTACACCAAATTTTGCAAAAAGGTAGCCCTTGGTTCAGAAAGAGCCCTTTTTGTTAAATGGTGCAAATCTGTTCAGTAGTTGCTGAGAAATTAAAAAAATAAGAGTCAAAAAATCAATTTCCCATAGGGAACTTTGTGCAAGGCTACAGCGGAAACTACAGAACGGATTTACCCCAAATTTGGTATAAAGGTACTGCTTGGCTCAGAAAGTGATATTTTCAAAAATGGTGTAAATCCGTTCCGTAGTTTTTTAAATATTAAAGGAAAAAGAACTATATATATCTGGGCGGAGCCTAACCACATGTCATCGTGAGATCTGATTGGCTGTCAGCACTTCATCCAAGAAGTGTTGGCAGCCATCTTGGGACCAATATACATGATAGCACCCCAATGAAATGCATTGTAGTGAATAGAAGATTTTGAGGGTCACCAAAAGGAGAACTATAAAGGGTGATAACAGACTTTAGTTACATTAGAATTCATTTGTTGATGGTACCATACTAATTTTAGGAATTGTGGTGTGTTCTAGGGTGGTTTTACCCTGTGAAAAACCTTCTGCTGGGATTTCATGAATCATGTTTGAGAGAAAACAATTTTCTCATGCTTGTCCCACAGAGGTTTGGAAGGTGCTCCAGAAGCTAAAATGAGAGCATATTTTCTGTAAATTCACATTATCTTTCTCAGTCATGTGAGAATGAAGTCTGACATTCTCAGTAAAACATGTAAATCCAACAAGGGCAGAGACTGTCAGTTGCTTCCTTTGTGTTCTACTGCAGCTTCCCTGAGTGTTCTTAAGAACAACTAGAGCGCTAACAACCTTAACTATGACAAAAGTATGGCACACCTGAAGCCATCTTGATTGGAATAAACTGGTAACACTTAAAACATTTAATTTAAAAAGGAATAAAATTATGGGGTTCATTTTGTCTTAGAAATTATGGTTAGTGCTGTAGAAAGAAAAATTAGGACATGTTTTAAGTGAGATCTCAAATATCTTCCTGTTATATTGCAACAGGAGCAGCCTGCCAGTTGATTCCTTTGTGTTCTACTGCACCTTCCCAGAGTGTTCTAAAGAACAACTAGAGCGCTAACAGCCTTACCTATGACAAAAGTATGGCACACCTGAAGCCATCTTGATTGGAATAAACTGGTAACACGTAAAACATTTAATTTAAAAAGGAACAAAATGATGGGGTTCATTTTGTCATAGAAATTATGGTTAGTGCTGTAGAAAGAAAAATTAGGACATGTTTTAAGTGAGATCTCAAATAGCTTCCTGTTATATTTCAACAGGAGCAGCCTGCCAGTTGATTCCTTTGTGTTCTACTGCAGCTTCCCAGAGTGTTCTAAAGAACAACTAGAGCGCTAACAGTCTTACTTATGAAAAAATTATGGCACACCAGAAGCCATCTTGATTGGAATAAACCGGTAACACTTAAAACATTTAATTTAAAAAGGAACAAAATGAGGGGGTTCATTTTGTCATAGAAATTATGGTTAGTGCTGTAGAAAGAAAAATTAGGACATGTTTTAAGTGAGATTACAAATATCTTCCTGTTATATTTCAATAGGAGCAGCCTGCCAGTTGATTCCTTTGTGTTCTACTGCAGCTTCCCAGAGTGTTCTAAAGAACAACTAGAGCGCTAACAGTCTTACTTATGACAAAATTATGGCACACCTGAAGCCATCTTGATTGGAATAAACCGGTAACACTTAAAACATTTAATTTAAAAAGGAAAAAAATGAGGGGGTTCATTTTGCCATAGAAATTATGGTTAGTTCTGCAGAAAGAAAAATTAGGGCATGTTTTAAGTGAGATCTCAAATCCTCTTCTATTTCATTAGAAAATTCTGACATGCAGACTGAAACAATCACTTTCAATACCAGCAGTAGACTTCCAGTTAACTCCCTGGTGAGCAGTAGCTTTACTACAGTGATCTAATGAGCAACTAGAGTGCTAACATTCTGAATTTATGGCAAATGTGTGACACATCTGAATGCCTTCTTGATGGAATCAAAATAAAAAACTGAAAGCATTTCCTACTGAGGAGACTGCAGTAAATGAGGAAATTAGGAAACTTCATAACAAATAAGTATCCCAAGATGGCCACCAGATAAAAAAGAGCCCAAATGTAGCACAAATATCACCCACATGTAGCCCACATATAGCACAATGACAGAAGTGTGGAAAACACTTTTTATTTTTAGTTTTTTTGCAGTTTTATATAGTGCAGACTGGTCAGGTATTGGAGCGTTGCATCTAACTTGGACCCCTTTTTGCGTATTTTGCACGAAGTACATGAGATTGATCTTGCGAAACATTGAACTTTACTATTCTTTTAACCTGAAGTTGCTCTGAACCGGGCTTTGTAACACCCGTTTTTACCTACTGGTTTTAATTAATTCTCCCTGTATTGTATTAAGAACGAGGATTTACTGTTTTTATGTACACTTTTATGATCTATGTTTCTAAATCAGATCGAATAAAGTTTAATGAATGTAATTGAAGTCTCCCAAGATGGCCACCAGAGAAAAATGAGCCCAAATGTAGCACAAATATCACCCAGATGTAGCCCACGTATAGCCCAATGACAGAAGTGTGGAAAACACTTTTTATCCTTTGTTTTTTTGTAGTTTTTTATAGTGCAGGCTGGTCAGATATTGGAGTGCTTTACATGAGCATTGGTTACATCATACAAGGGCAAACTCATTTTGGTTGTAGGCATGGGGAGATTAAGTGATTTGACCAGAATCACAGAATGACGAGCTGAAGCAGAAACTCAAACTTGGTAACACCACATTTTCTCCCCTAAGCGTAACATTTAATCAAGTGGTCAACTGGATAAAAAAACATAGAGATAACAAATAATTCAAAAGTGCTTTGTCGCTATTTGAGAACTGCTTGGCTCAGAAAGCGACCTTTTTAAAAATGGTGTAAATCCGTTCGGTAGTTGCTGAGAAATTGTAAAAAAACAAATATCGATATCTAGAGGCGCGGTGGATCCGCGAACCCTCCCGACCATGAGCTTCATTTTAATTGGCTGCCAACACTCCAAACCAGGAAGTGTTGGCAGCCATCTTGTGACTCGGTAAAACCGAGTCACAAGAAAACAGGGAAACAAAGGTGAAAAAGAAGAAAAGGGGGCAGGTTAGAAACACCCTGACCCCCTAGGCCTGCTCAGGGCCAAAAAAAGCATTTTTGAAATTCGCGCAGGGGTCGCAAATCCCGCCGAAATGTAAAAATAAATGAAGCGCGGGATACCGCGCTTCATTTAATTGAGACCCCCGGGTGGGCCAGGTCCCGGGGGCATTGCCAACAAATATATGCAGGGCCTGCGGGGGTCCCCGCAGCCCCGGGGACCGCCACCTCCCGGGGCTTGTTTTTTAATGTTTGGGGGCCTCCAAGGCCCCCAAGCCCCGGGGACCGCCACCGCCAGGGCTTTTATCAAATAGGGACCCTCAGGATTCAAGGGAATTAATCCTCCAACTTACCCTGAGCACTACTGATGCAGTCCAGCCATCGCCCTGTCACTACCCATGCACTCCTCCAATCAACCAGCGAGCACCATGTACTTATCCAATCACTCCACCAAAACACAAGCACTTATAAATTCACCATCCACTCTCCTTGCAGTACTTTAATCATCCAGTCAGTACCCATGTACTCATCCAATGACCCAGGCACTAACGCATGGCAAATACAGAGGAGGTCATGCTAATCACAGGGGTACCCCAATGCATAGTGTTCCCTAGTGTATGTAGGTGTTTTCACTGTATTCTAAGTGTCTTTTACCACCAGATACAGAGTCAGTTACCACCAGTACCCATCAGCAAAAAGTTGGGGGCACAGGAGTACATTCGACTCCTCTGTTGGTTCTTTCTGCACATCTCTTCCTTCTTCTTGCACTTTTCTTCGTCTTTCTGGACTTCTGTTGCCTCTTTCTGCATTTGTCTTCCTTCTTTCTGTGCTTTTCTTCTTCTTTCTTCACATGTCCTACCTCTGTAGGCATAGTTAGAAACTAGCATTTAAAAAACCTTTGAAATTCACTTAAAAAACCATAGGTTTCAGGCATGTTTTAGTTAGAAATTAGCATTTAAAAAACCTTTGAAATTCACTGAAAAAACCATAGGTTTCAGGCAAGTTATAGTTAGAAATTAGCATTTAAAAAACCTTACAAATTCACTGAAAAAAACATAGGTTTTAGGGACAGTTATAGTTAGTTGGACATTGCACTCGTACAAAACCCGTGAAATTCCATAACTCGCGCTCCGCAATGCACTGCTGATGACGTCACATATTACATCACTCATGACATGGTCAGTGACATCACTGATGACATCACTGATGACATCTCAAATGACATAACTGATGACATCACTGATGACATCATCCACGTGATAATCTGATGCACCTCCTCACACCCTAATATAACCTTTGATACACTCACTCTAAATTACAGACTGCCATTCGCAAAACCATAGACACTCCAACACCAATAACTACATACCCACTCACTGATTCTTAGGTCTACACACACATCCACTCACTCACCCGTACAGTCACTCATACTTACGGTCACTCAGTACAGGACTATCATATGCACTCATACTCCTATATAGACACTCAAACACCGCCACTCATCCATAGAGGTACTCACACACCTAGTCAGTCATGCAAATAATTAAACACACTGCCATTTACTCACCTATACAGTTATACACACACCAGCTCACTTACTCATACAAATACTAGCACATTCTTACGCTCTTATACAATCACAGATACAAGCACACACTCATCCATACAGTCACTCTCACAATCACACACTCTCGCTTATAGCTATTTATATACTCCAACACACATATAGACTGCCTTTCACATATGTAGTTACTCACACATGTACCACTGGGACATACATTCACTCACTAACACACTCTTACACACACTTACCCACCCATACAGTCTATCACAGATGCACTCTTGAAACCATCCACCCAGTGAATCACCCACTCACACATCTATGCACAGAGTCACACACACCCCACCCTCACAAACACTCAGGCACCCATACAGATACTCAGACAACCAATCCATAACTCATATAGACACTCATGTAGCTATTCACAAACCCATGCAGCCACTTACACAGCAATAGACAGACGGATACAGACATTCACCCAGTTTAGTCACTAACCCATGCATTCAGTAAGATACGTTTAATCACTCACTTATAGAGTTAGTCACGCACCTACTAAATCATCCATACAGACACTTATACACCCACTCATTCTTCAATACGCCTTTCCCTATATATATTAAACATATTTAAACTTTACAGAAACACACAGTCACTAGATGATGTCATCAGTGATGTCATCAGTGATGTTATTTGAGATGTCATCAGTGATGTCATCAGTGATGTCACTGACCATGTCATGAGTGATGTCATATGTGAGGTCATCAGCAGTGCATTGCGGGGGCGCGAGTTATAGTTAGCTGAACTAACTATAACGGGGGAATTTCTCTGGTTTTGTACGAGTGAAATGTCCAACTAACTATAACTTTCCCTAAAACCTATGGTTTTTTCAGTGAATTTCTAAGGTTTTTTAAATGCTAATTTCTAACTATAACGTGCCTGAAACCTATGGTTTTTTCAGTGAATATACTTATATATATATACATTCACTGAAAAACCATAGGTTTTAGGGACAGTTATAGTTAGTTGGACATTGCACTCGTACAAAACCCGTGAAATTCCCCCGTTATAGTTAGTTCAGCTAACTATAACTCGCGCCCCCGCAATGCACTGCTGATGACGTCACATATTACATCACTCATGACATGGTCAGTGACATCACTGATGACATCTCAAATGACATCACTGATGACATCATCCAGTGACTGTGTGTTTCTGTAAAGTTTAAATATTTTTAATATATATAGGGAAAGGCGTATTGAAGAATTAGTGGGTGTATAAGTGTCTGTATGGATGATTTAGTAGGTGCGTGAATAACTCTATAAGTGAGTGATTAAACGTATCTTACTGAATGCATGGGTTAGTGACTAAACTGGGTGAATGTCTGTATCCGTCTGTCTATTGCTGTGTAAGTGGCTGCATGGGTTTGTGAATAGCTACATGAGTGTCTATATGAGTTATTGATTGGTTATCTGAGTATCTGTATGGGTGCCTGAGTGTTTGTGTGGGTGGGGTGTGTGCAACTCTGTGCATAGATGTGTGAGTGGGTGATTCACTGGGTGGATGGTTTCAAGAGTGCATCTGTGATAGACTGTATGGGTGGGTAAGTGTGTGTAAGAGTGTGTTAGTGAGTGAATGTATGTCCCAGTGGTACATGTGTGAGTAACTACATATGTGAAAGACAGTATATATGTGTGTTGGAGTATATAAATAGCTATAAGCGAGAGTGTGTGATTGTGAGAGTGACTGTATGGATGAGTGTGTGCTTGTATCAGTGATTGTATAAGAGCATAAGAATGTGCTAGTATTTGTATGAGTAAGTGAGCTGGTGTGTGTATAACTGTATAAGTGAGTAAATGGCAGTGTGTTTAATTATTTGCATGACTGACTAGGTGTGTGAGTACCTCTATGGATGAGTGGCGGTGTGTGAGTGTTTATATAGGTGTATGAGTGTATATAATAGTCCTGTACTGAGTGACTATAAGTATGAGTGACTGTACGGGTGAGTGAGTGGATGTGTGTGTAGACCTAAGAATCAGTGAGTGGGTATGTAGTTATTGTTGTTGGAGTGTCTATGGTTTTGCGAATGTCAGTCTGTAATTTAGAGTGAGTGTATCAAAGGTTATATTCGGGTGTGAGGAGGTGCATCAGATTATCACGTGGATGATGTCATCAGTGATGTCATCAGTGATGTCATTTGAGATGTCATCAGTGATGTCATCAGTGATGTCGCTGACCATGTCATGAGTGATGTAATATGTGACGTCATCAGCAGTGCATTGCGGAGCGCGAGTTATAGTTAGCTGAACTAACTATAACGGGGAATTTCACGGGTTTTGTACGAGTGCAATGTCCAACTAACTATAACTGTCCCTAAAACCTATGGTTTTTCAGTGAATTTGTAAGGTTTTTTAAATGCTAATTTCTAACTATAACGTGCCTGAAACCTATGGTTTTTTCAATGAATTTCAAAGGTTTTTTAAATGCTAATTCCTAACTATAACATGTCTGAAACCTATGGTTTTTTCAGTGAATTTCAAAGGTTTTGTAAATGACAATTTTTAAATGTATTAATTGTTATATTTATTTTTTTGATACTGATTTACTACATTTTTTTAAACTATTTATTTTTACATATTTTATTTTTTAAATTACATTGTAATTACATTATACATTACATTACAAAATATACTTTCTCAGAATGAATTACTTTAGGTTAAATACTTTGCAAATAGGCAATAGACTTTTAAGTACAGTAGTTACAGTTGTTGCAATGGGCAACACAATTTCAAACACAATGCAACATTGAGCTCAATGTGAATTTCTAGTTAAATGCAATTAGTTACTTTATGGATTACTTTTCTAACCACAGGACTGGATCCTATATTCAGTCCTGGGACATCTCCTGTAAACAGTTGAGTAAAAGCGTTTTGGTTACAGTAGTGATTTTTAAGGAATAATATTGTATTTTAAAAGTTGACACTTAGAAACTTTTTCACATAGAATCACCAATGTTATCCCATGGGAGGAAATTCACTTAGCAGGTAAGTAGTGTTATCGTTACTTTTTCTTACTCAGTGGTGGATCCTGGATCCAGCACTGGTGCATCTCCTGTAAACAGTTGAAAGAATGCGTTTAAGTCATACAGGCGATTTTTAAGGAATATTTGTAGTTTGTGAAAATCGACACTTTGAAACTTTTCTGCTGAAAACCAGACAATGGATTCCAATGGAAGGAAATACAAGTTACTGGTAAGTACGGTTAGAATTACTTTTCAGGGTCAGTGCTGGGCTCAAAGATGCAGCACTGAGGTCTCTCCTGATAACAGGTGAGTAAATCGGAATTCGTAGTTCGGCTGATTTTAGAGGAATATTATAAAGTTCCAAAACTCCACACTTAGAAGAATTTCCAAGTGAAACCAGTCAATGTTAGCCTATGGAAGGAAATTCAAGTTACTGGTAAGTATGGTTAAAATTACTTTTCAGGATCAGTACTGGGCTCAAAGATGCAGCACTGAGGTCTCTCCTGATCACAGGTGAGTAAATCGGAATTCGTAGTTCGGCTGATTTTAGAGGAATATTTGCACAATGGTGAAGGAAGGGGTGGGGCCTGAAGTGACATGTCTGCAAACACGCCCTGTGGCGCGTTTTAAGTTGGAGAATTAATTCCTCCTCAATCCCGAGGGTCCCTAGGGGCCAACTGGCCCACCAGATACCTCCAGTATGCGCCAGAGAGCTGCGTTGCAGAGAGGTGTTCAGAGGCCACGCCCCTTTTACAACACTCTGCAACACAGCTCTGTGGCGCTTACTGGAGGTACCTGGTGGGCTAGTTGGCCCCCAGGGACCCTCAGGATTGAAGAGGATTTAATTCCCCATCTTAAAACGCGCCACGGGGCCTGTTTGCACACATGTCACCTGAAGCCACGCCCCCTCCCTTCACCACTGTGCAAACGCGCCCCGTGGCACGTTTTAAGTTGGGGGATTAAGTCCCCTTGAATACTGAGGGTCGCTAGAGTCCAACTAGCCCACCATGTCCCTCCAAAAAGTGCCACAGAGCTGCGTTGCAGAGAGGTGTAAAGAGGGGCGTGGCCTCTGTACACCTCTCTGCAACGCAGCCCCCTGGCCATATCGGAGGTTCCTGGTGGGCTAGTTGGCCCCCAGGGACCCCCAGTATTCAAGGGGAATTACTTCCCCTTCTTAAAACACGCCAGGGGGCGCGTTTGCAGACTGCTGCAGGGAGGGGGCGGGGCCTCCGGCACGATGCCAGTCTTTTTTGTTGTTGCTTTTTTCTGCCCAGGGGGTCCTTGTGGGACCCCCTGAGCAGACCTAGGGGGTCAGGGTGTTTCTACCCTGCCCCCTTTGTGCGTTTTGCGCACTTGTTTCTTGTGGTTTTTTTTTAATCAGCGGGATCCGCCCACCCTAAGCACATCCCGCCGATTTAAAAAAAAAAAAAATGCTTTTTTCTGCCCCTGCCCAGGGGGTCCTTGTGGGACCCCCTGAAAAGACCTAGGGGGTCAGGGTGTTTCTACCCTGCCCCCTTTTTGCGTTTTGCGCACTTGTTTTACTGCTTTCTTGTTCCTCGGTTCTACCGAGGAACAAGATGGCTGCCAACACTTCCTGGTTTGGAGTGTTGACAGCCAATTAGCATGCAGCTCGTGTTCGGGAGGGTGCGCGGATCCATCGCGGCCATAGATATTGAAACTTTTATTTTGGATTTTCTCAGCAACTACTGAACAGATTTACACCATTTTTAAAAAGGGTGCTTTCTGAACCAAGCACTACCTTTTTGCCAAATGTGGTGTAATTCCGTTCAGCAGTTTTTGCTGTAGCCTTGCATAAAGTTTCCTATGGGAAATTGATTTTTTCACTCTTATTTTTTGAATTTCTCCGCAACTACTGAACGGATTTACACAATTTAAAAAAAAAAGGTCGCTTTCTGAACCAAGCGCTACCTTTTTGCCAAATTTGGTGTAATTCAGTTCAGCAGTTCGGGCTGTAGCCGTGGCTAAAACTTCCTATGGGAATTAACATGGAGAAAACACGTTTTTGGACCCCCCTTTTTTCTCGGTCCCCACTTGATGAATCACCCCGAAACTTTCAAGACAGGAGCGGACCGGAGCGCCCCACTAGTTTTGAAAATTTCGCGATGATTCGTCAAACGACGCCAAAGTTATTGGGAATAGAATGTTACGGATTTCCTATGGATAATAGGTCCTAACTATAACTATCTACTGGCGACTGCCAGTAGATAATATTATCCCCCTGGGCAGAAAAAAGCATTTTTTTTTTTTTTTTAAATCGGCGGGATGCGCTTAGGGTGCGCGGATCCCGCCGATTAAAAAAAAACACAAGAAACAAGTGCGCAAAACGCACAAAGGGGGCAGGGTAGAAACACCCTGACCCCTAGGTCTGCTCAGGGGTCCCACAAGGACCCCTGGGCAGAAAAAAGAAAAAAAGCACAAAAAAGACCGGCATTGTGCCGGAGGCCCGCCCCCTCCCTGCAGCAGTCTGCAAATGCGCCCCTTGGCGTGTTTTAAGAAGGGGAAGTAATTCCCCTTGAATACTGGGGGTCCCTGGGGGCCAACTAGCCCACCAGGAACCTCCGATATGGCCAGGGGGCTGCGTTGCAGAGAGGTGTACAGAGGCCACGCCCCTCTTTACACCTCTCTGCAACGCAGCTCTGTGGCACTTTTGGAGGGACATGGTGGGCTAGTTGGACTCTAGCGACCCTCAGTATTCAAGGGGACTTAATCCCCAACTTAAAACGTGCCACGGGCGCGTTTGCACAGTGGTGAAGGGAGGGGCGTGGCTTCAGGTGACATGTGTGCAAACAGGCCCCGTGGTGCGTTTTAAGATGGGGAATTAAATCCTCTTCAATCCTGAGGGTCCCTGGGGGCCAACTAGCCCACCAGGTACCTCCAGTAAGCGCCACGGAGCTGCGTTGCAGAGTGTTGTAAAAGGGGCGTGGCCTCTGAACACCTCTCTGCAACGCAGCTCTCTGGCGCATACTGGAGGTATCTGGTGGGCCAGTTGGCCCCTAGGGACCCTCGGGATTGAGGAGGAATTAATTCTCCAACTTAAAACGCGCCACAGGGCGTGTTTGCAGACATGTCACTTCAGGCCCCACCCCTTCCTTCACCATTGTGCAAATATTCCTCTAAAATCAGCCGAACTACGAATTCCGATTTACACACCTGTTATCAGGAGAGACCTCAGTGCTGCATCTTTGAGCCCAGTACTGATCCTGAAAAGTAATTTTAACCGTACTTACCAGTAACTTGAATTTCCTTCCATAGGCTAACATTGACTGGTTTCACTTGGAAATTCTTCTAAGTGTGGAGTTTTGGAACTTTATAATATTCCTCTAAAATCAGCCGAACTACGAATTCCGATTTATTCACCTGTTATCAGGAGAGACCTCAGTGCTGCATCTTTGAGCCCAGTACTGATCCTGAAAAGTAATTTTAACCGTACTTACCAGTAACTTGAATTTCCTTCCATAGGATATCATTGCCTGCTTTTTGCTGAAAAAGTTTCTAAGTGTCGATTTTTGAAATATACAAATATTCCTCTAAAATCAGCTGAACTACGAATTCCGATGTACTCACCGGTTATCAGGAGAGACCTCAGTGCTGCATCTTTGAGCCCAGTACTGATCCTGAAAAGTAATTTTAACCGTACTTACCAGTAACTTGAATTTCCTTCCATAGGCTAACATTGACTGGTTTCACTTGGAAATTCTTCTAAGTGTGGAGTTTTGGAACTTTATAATATTCCTCTAAAATCAGCCGAACTACGAATTCCGATTTACTCACCTGTTATCAGGAGAGAACCCAGTGCTGCATCTTTTAGCCCAGCACTGACCCTGAAAAGTAATTCTAACCGTACTTACCAGTAACTTGTATTTCCTTCCATTGGAATCCATTGTCTGGTTTTCAGCAGAAAAGTTTCAAAGTGTCGATTTTCATAAACTACAAATATTCCTTAAAAATCGCCTGTATGACTTAAACGCATTCTTTCAACTGTTTACAGGAGATGCACCAGTGCTGGATCCAGGATCCACCACTGAGTAAGAAAAAGTAACGATAACACTACTTACCTGCTAAGTGAATTTCCTCCCATGGGATAACATTGGTGATTCTATGTGAAAAAGTTTCTAAGTGTCAACTTTTAAAATACAATAATATTCCTTAAAAATCACTACTGTAACCAAAACGCTTTTACTCAACTGTTTACAGGAGATGTCCCAGGACTGAATCTAGGATCCAGTCCTGTGGTTAGAAAAGTAATCCATAAAGTAACTAATTGCATTTAACTAGAAATTCACATTGAGCTCAATGTTGCATTGTGTTTGAAATTGTGTTGCCCATTACAACAACTGTAACTACTGTACTTAAAAGTCTATTGCCTATTTGCAAAGTATTTAAACTAAAGTAATTCATTCTGAGAAAGTATATTTTGTAATGTAATGTATAATGTAATTACAATGTAATTTACAAAATAAAATATGTAAAAATAAATAGTTTAAAAAAATGTAGTAAATCAGTATCAAAAAAATAAATATAACAATTAATACATTTAAAAATTGTCATTTACAAAACCTTTGAAATTCACTGAAAAAACCATAGGTTTCAGACATGTTATAGTTAGGAATTAGCATTTAAAAAACCTTTGAAATTCACTGAAAAAACCATAGGTTTCAGGCAAGTTATAGTTAGAAATTAGCATTTAAAAAACCTTACAAATTCACTGAAAAAAACATAGGTTTTAGGGACAGTTATAGTTAGTTGGACATTGCACTCGTACAAAACCCGTGAAATTCCATAACTCGCGCCCCCGCAATGCACTGCTGATGACGTCACATATTACATCACTCATGACATGGTCAGTGACATCACTGATGACATCACTGATGACATCTCAAATGACATAACTGATGACATCACTGATGACATCATCCACGTGATAATCTGATGCACCTCCTCACACCCTAATATAACCTTTGATACACTCACTCTAAATTACAGACTGCCATTCGCAAAACCATAGACACTCCAACACCAATAACTACATACCCACTCACTGATTCTTAGGTCTACACACACATCCACTCACTCACCCGTACAGTCACTCATACTTACGGTCACTCAGTACAGGACTATCATATGCACTCATACTCCTATATAGACACTCAAACACCGCCACTCATCCATAGAGGTACTCACACACCTAGTCAGTCATGCAAATAATTAAACACACTGCCATTTACTCACCTATACAGTTATACACACACCAGCTCACTTACTCATACAAATACTAGCACATTCTTACGCTCTTATACAATCACAGATACAAGCACACACTCATCCATACAGTCACTCTCACAATCACACACTCTCGCTTATAGCTATTTATATACTCCAACACACATATAGACTGCCTTTCACATATGTAGTTACTCACACATGTACCACTGGGACATACATTCACTCACTAACACACTCTTACACACACTTACCCACCCATACAGTCTATCACAGATGCACTCTTGAAACCATCCACCCAGTGAATCACCCACTCACACATCTATGCACAGAGTCACACACACCCCACCTTCACAAACACTCAGGCACCCATACAGATACTCAGACAACCAATCCATAACTCATATAGACACTCATGTAGCTATTCACAAACCCATGCAGCCACTTACACAGCAATAGACAGACGGATACAGACATTCACCCAGTTTAGTCACTAACCCATGCATTCAGTAAGATACGTTTAATCACTCACTTATAGAGTTAGTCACGCACCTACTAAATCATCCATACAGACACTTATACACCCACTCATTCTTCAATACGCCTTTCCCTATATATATTAAAAATATTTAAACTTTACAGAAACACACAGTCACTGGATGATGTCATCAGTGATGTCATTTGAGATGTCATCAGTGATGTCATCAGTGATGTCACTGACCATGTCATGAGTGATGTAATATGTGACGTCATCAGCAGTGCATTGCGGGGGCACGAGTTATAGTTAGCTGAACTAACTATAACGGGTGATTTCTCGGGTTTTGTACGAGTGCAATGTCCAACTAACTATAACTGTCCCTAAAACCTATGGTTTTTTCAGTGAATATATATATATATATAAACATATTTAAACTTTCCAGAAACATACAGTCACTGGATGATGTCATCAGTGATGTCATTTGAGATGTCATCAGTGATGTCATCAGTGATGTCACTGACCATGTCATGAGTGATGTAATATGTGACATCATCAGCAGTTCATTGCGGGGGCGCGAGATATAGTTAGCTCAACTAACTATAACGGCCGAATTTCTCTGGTTATGTACGAGTGAAATGTCCAACTAACTATAACGTCCCTGAAACCTGTGGTTTTTTTCAGTGAATTTCTGAGGTTTTTTAACTGCTAATTCCTAACTATAACGTCCATGAAACCGCTGATTAAAAAAGTTGTATAAATAGGGTTCTATCATTTGCTGCATTTTTGGTAACAGGTAAAAAACCAGTATGTGCTTTGATCCCAATTTTCATGTTTTAGTGCCACTTCCACCAAGAATACTGTCAGAATTTGCATCCTTCATGCTAAATCTTATTTCTCCTGCTTGAGCGCTTCCTACACACTGAAAAGATCATGCTTGTGGTCCTTTGGTGAACTTTGGCATCACTTAGTGCTGTTTCCCTTACCTCATTTATAGTCAGTCAGTCAGTCAGTCAAATCACTTTATTCAATGCTTAAAATTATTAAGATCATAAAAGTACAAGGAATACAGTATAAAATATGCATGCTAAAAAATACAGTTTTCATAATTCAATTGATGACAATAATTTGATTAAAACAAGCGGTTTTTAAAAACGGGATAAAATTCATGGATCATAAGGCACATTGGCCCAACCGCCTAGTCTTCCATGCCTGAAGGAGATATGAGGCACAGTAAAACATACTAATTCGTTAGGTAGTGATTGTAAAAAATACAAGGCCGGATGACACTGAATAAAGTCATATTTGCGCATAAGCGGCCAAATGCGGTGCATCTTATAAAATTTCCAGAAGAAAAGTATGTGTAAGTTTGACTGAGGGGAAGAGTCATCACACGGGCAGGGTGGAAGATCTGCTATTGAGTAAATACCGGCTGGGAAAGAAAGCATGCAAGGAATAAGATTCAACCAAAACCTTACTAGGATGAATCGGTGGCGTGGGTTGGTCGGCATGGATATCCCGGGGCGCCTTCCTGTTCAATTGGGCTCTCTAGATATAATTTTACAAGTGTTTTTGAGCAGTTTAACTTGGCTCGCTCCAGTGTACTATAATTTAGAAAAGATCTTTTAATTTCTTTTTTGGATACTGTGGTGCAGGTTAAGGTTTATAGTCATGTCAAGCTTGACTTTCACAATTTGTAAAATCATTAAACCAGCAATGGGGAAATTCTGTGTAGGGAAATAGGTAAACATCATTCATTTCTTAATACTTAAACTTGTTTCTATGTGTGCTTGTTGTAAGACAACCATATCGAAGCAAATAGGATCAAAATGTAGTATTCAAACGCAATGCAAACATGAATAATTTCAATATTTTAAAACCTATGATGGTACGTTCTGTCAGTTAAAATACCATCTAATTCTCTGTTAGAACTCTGTCATTCAAACCTAGAATGGTTGTCTGGATGAACTAACAAGTGCCTGCATTTCTTCAAGGGCTCAAACAAGTTTCAAATCTTTTGAAGCATTTCAAATTTCAGTTTCAAATGGTTTAAATCAAGAGCTGATTTATACTTGAACTCTTATTCTTAAATCAGGTTCTAGCTTGATCAATAATCCCTAATCAGCATACTATTGGGATAGTTTCTATACACAGTTCACCAACTAACTGAGCATTTACAGTGGACATAATCTTGGCCGGACCACCACTGCTGACACAATCAGACACAATCCCATCAATTTAATAAAAAAGAGAACAATTATTTGGTCACTCTGGAATTAATTTAATTATGAGTGCACCTAATCCAGAATTTGAGACTACTGATTTATGAATATAAGTGTAGAAGTATGGGTAACGATCTACAACTCTGGCTGAGCATAATTCTATGCCTTTTCACAATGCACAAAACAGGTATAACAGTACACCTGGAAAGCCACATTAGGCACAGGTTTCTAAGTGTATGTTTGCACCCGGTATGTGTCCCTGTTAATAGCCTGCATCAGTGACTGAAAATTTAAAGTGTCAATATGTTGATGCTGAGTCTACCCTTAAATTACAAAATAGTCACATTTTGGACCATGACACTTTGAAGTGGTAAAAACAACATTTCCTATTTAGTAAATACATACATCTGCAACCAGACATAAGGTTTTGACTTTATTTAATATTTGAAACAAAAATAATCATCCTTTTCAGTACATATGTATTGTGTAACAAATTGGATTATTATTTGAGGTGGGTGACTAACCACCGCAAGGAATAACCCTTGTCAGAGTCAGAGTGAACCCCCAAAGTCACTAAAATAACCTGAGCTCAACACCCTGATGCCTATAGTACAGAGCAGACGGGAGTAACTTAGGACAATATGTAAAGTATTTATGTAGTTAAATGCAAAACAATTAGCACCTCAAACCGAATTAGAAAAAACGAATACACAAAATGACACCACAATTTAAAAAGTCATATAAGGGAACTGGAGGTATGAATTTTTATAGTTTAAGTGGGAATTGTGCCAAAAAGCATAAAGTGCCAATGATGGTCAAGGGTCTCAGTAGACTGGGACATAGGCGCAATTTGACGCTGACCACGATGGAGCACAGGTTTGATATACCAGCTAGGTTCATCCTGTTCCAAGATTTTACCATCTGACTTTAATTCTTTAAGTCCCAATCAATCGACCACAGGAGTTTACTTCTAAAGCTCCTCGTGACCTCATCGGAGGTACTTAAAGACTCACAGGGTGTTAGGCAGAGGTCAACAGCTGGATCCAGCCAAGTCCAGTTCCCACTGATCAGCTGGACTGTTGATGAAAATTCCTCTTGTAGCTTCTTGTATCCCTGTAGCTTGAACAGGAGGTCAGCCTTAAGACCCTTGGAGCCCACTTTTTTGCATTTTTCGTGGGTGCAAATGAGAGAGGCATAGTCCTTTAGGGCTCTTCTCAGGTTATTTTTCTACGCTGGTGTAGTGACCTTTTGTAGTGTTTTCACTGTGTTACTGTGTGTATATGTACAAGTGCTTTACACATTGCCTCTGAGATAAGCCTGACTGCTCGTGTCAAGCTACCAAGGGGGTGAGCAGGGATTATTTTAGTTGTGTAATCCCGTTACCCTGACTGAAGTGAGGGTCCCTACTTGGACAGGGTGCAAACCACTACCAAGTAGAGACCCCATTTCTAACTCAGGAGCTTTAGGTTCTCCTTCTTGATTCAAGGTTCTTGAAGTTGTTATTTGTATCCTTTTCAGTTTTCCTGAGTTTGCTGTAAAAGAAAGCAAGGAAAGTTCAAACCTGGACTCCATATCCTTAAAAGAATTCAATATTCTGGATATGAAAACCAGAAAATGTTTTATGATGTATTGCTCTTCACAATTGGACAGTACAGCACACCTGACAGAGTAACATTCACTAGACCAATGAAGGCTTTCATGTTATTATTTTAATTTGAATTCCTGGTTTGGTTGGCGAAAGCTAAACTTCTGATTATCACAAGAACCCCAATACCTTGTGATCTTACTAAGTTTAGTATGTATTCTTAGTGAAAGATAATTCATCAGTTGCACATGCTTTAGCTAAGCAAGTAAATAGCAATTGTAATTTGTCTGATACAAATGAAAGTCACATATATATAACCAATATTTATCTGGATACAACAAGACCAAAACAACAAAAATCCAACATACACAAGGAAAGATATCACTTGTAAAAGGTTCAAAATAGTTCAGTCCATAGGAAACTATGGATGTATCCCTTTTAGCACAAAGTACAAAGGTTTCTGCTTAAAAATAAAAGATGAAAACAGAAGCAGGGGAGGTGAGGTGCCGGAAAAGCAAAGTAATGCATTGGTTCCTTACTCCCAGGGGAGGTGATGCGTTGGTTCCTTACTATGAGGGGAAGTATGGCGTCGATCTCCGGACGTGTGGTCTTGGTTTCTTACTGCTGGGCAACGTTGATGAAGAACTTGGCGCCAGGAATGATGCGCTGAAAATCCAGATGTGCTGTGTCGATGTGGTCAAACAGGCGCTGCGACGATTTCACAGCCACGAGGCAGGTGATGCGTTGATTTCTTCAGCCCACAGCAGGGCCCATGTCGGAGCGTGTACCAAGGACATCAGTGACATGGTGCTCAGGACTCGGGTTGTGGCGATCTTTTAGCCGCACGGTAGGCACTGTGTCAATTCCTCTGCTGCACCATGGTGATGCATTGGTTTCTCAACCGTGGTGGTGCTGCGTCAGAAAATGAAGCGCTGACAGTTGATACAGGGATTTTCTTGGTTCCTAACAGCTAAACCACCTCCAATGGCCCAGAACTGGCAGGTCATAGCTCCCAGCACAGAAGTTCAGGGGGTGCAGATGAAGTCTTTGATGGCCCTGAGACTTCTTAACAGGAGGCAAGTTTGCACAAGCCCTTGGAGAACCTTGGAAAGCAGGATATAGAAAGCAAGGTCCAGTCCTATCACTCCTAGAACAGAAGCAGCAAGCAGTAGGCCAGCACAACAAAGCAACCAGCAGAGTGTCAGTTCCTCCTACAGCAGCCAGCTCTTCTTACTGGTAGAATGTCCACTTAGTCCAGAAGTGTTCTGAAGTTATGGTGTTATAACTACACTACTGATACCAGTTTCTGCCTTTGAAGTAGGCAAACTTCAAAGGAAAGTCTTTGTAGTGCACAAGACCCTGCCTGTCCCTGACCTGGCTACAGACACACTACAGGGGGTGGAGACAGCCTTGTGTGAGGACAGGCAGCGCCCTATTTAGGTGTCAGTGCCAATAACTCCACTAAAATATGTATTTTTAATTTGTAAGTTCAGGGACCCCAAACCCCACATCTCTATCTCTTCCCAAGTGGAAGTTACACTTGCTAGAGGTTACAAGGCAGCTCCAATGACAACCTATGGGAGAGATAATCCTTGCAATAGTGAAAAACAAAAGTAGCAGTATTTCACTATCAGGACATGTAAAACATACCTGTACATGTCCTACTTTTTAAATACACTGCACCCTGCCAAATGGGCTACCTTGGACCTATATTAGGGGTGCCTTACATATAGTAAAAGGTAAGGTTTGGGCCTGGCAAGTGGGTGCACGTGTTTTAACACACATCAAAGGGGAGAGAAGTGCAACTCCTTTTCCATCCTCCCTAAGTATAACCACTTTTACCCACAAAAAGAGTAAAAGGAGGAAATTTGAGTGTTGTGTAGTGACAGAAGATCCATACCATCCACCGAACATTTAAACCTTCTTAGAGATATCAGGAATTCTTACAACAGCAAAATCAAGTCTGCAAAAGCCAACTTCTTCAGACCCCAACTTAATGAAGCCAAAAACCGCCCTAAGAAACTTTTTGAACTCATTAAAGAGCAATCAGTCAAGGCACCCAACCGCCATGACCTTGGTGACGGCTCTCCTACATGTGACGATTTGGCCGCCTTCTTCGCTCAGAAAACTAAAAGCATCAATATCGACATTGAATCAAAGAGGGTTCTTCTTCCAATGTCTGGGATCACTGATCCACTTACTCACCAGGAGCCACTCGTCCACCCTAGTGTAAGCCTCAAGAACAATGCATCTTGGCACACCTTTACTCCCCTCAGTGAAAGCAACATCTACAACACTCTTCTTGCGATCAATCCTTCTAACCACTTCAGCGACCCTCTACCACCTCCTATCTTCAAAGAAAAGCCACCATCCTCCCCTTATTGTCCAAGATCGTCAGTGCTTCACTAGTGCAAGGCACGATCCCCGACTGTCTAAAAGCAGCACAGGTATCCCCCATTCTAAAAAAACCTAACACTGACAGCTCTGATCTGAATAACTTCCATCCCATTTCCAACATCCCCACTCTGGCGAAACGTCTTGAAAAGTGTGTGCTAACACAACTCTGCTCTCACATTGAGAAATTCCAACTGTTGGATCATCATCAATCTGGTTTTCGGAGCAGGCACAGCACCGAATCTGCACTCACTCACATCATGGATGACATTTTCAAATTTCTAGACCAAAATTAGGGGTGGGCAATGAACTCTGCTCCACTAGACGCATACAAACACGGAATTCAAGCAAAAACTCCGTCCCTCCGCATAGTGGAATCAGCTACTAAACTGCACCCACAAATGCTTTGATAAAACAACTTTACATGCTATAAAGCATATAACCAATTCACAAAAGTGAACTTTGAGAGAGGTGATGATTTTGGGATCCCCCCTAACCTAGGGGGAGGACCAAGCAGATGCCTTGAACACAAAGAGCACATCATGCTGAATGATTCAGTGGTGGTCCCATCCTGTTAGGACCACCCCAAGCACAGTTATGGGCAAAAATACAATCCCAACAAAAGGCCCTGCAAAGCATTATGGGATGAGATTAGCAGTGGGCAGTGAATATTATAGTATCCAATATCAAAATAATTCTACAAAGAGCTGCAGTTCAACTCGTCGTTACTAGGTGTCCCACACGAGTCAAATGCAAAAGCATTGAAATTATTACATCAAGTTGCAGTTCCACTAGTCGTTACTAGATGTCCCTCACGAGTCAAATGCAAAAGCATTGAAACCCTTTCATGAAGCTGCAGTTCCACTAGTCGTTACTAGGTGTCCCTCACGAGTCAAATGCAAAAGCATTGAAACCCTGAGCTGAGAGCTAATACTATAAATTCTACAAAGAGCTGAACTGCAGCTTCATGAAAGGGTTTCAATGCTTTTGCATTTGACTCATGAGGGACATCTAGTAACGACTAGTGGAACTGCAGCTTGATGTAATAATTTCAATGCTTTTGCATTTGACTCGTGAGGGACACCTAGTAACGACGAGTTGAACTGCAGCTCTTTGTAGAATTCTTTTGATATTGGATACTATAATATTCACTGCCCACTGCTAATCTCGTCCCATAATGCTTTGCAGGGCCTTTGGTTGGGATTGTATTTTTGCCCATAACTGTGCTTGGGTGGTCCTAAGAGGATGGGACCACCACCGAATCGTTCAGCAAGATTTGCTCTTTGTTTTCAAGGCATCTGCTTGGTTTTCTCCCTAGGTTAGGGAGGATCTCAAAATCATCACCTCTCTCACTGCTTGCTAAATTTTCATTTTCACTCTTGTGAAATGACTATATGCATTTCAGCATGTAAAGACAGAGATTCTTGTTATTTACCAAAAGTATATGAGTTCTTTGTTTTATTAAGTGGGATGTGGAGCGAAGTTGTGGAATTCACTGAGTTTTTGTTCAACTTTGTGGAATTCTGCTCCGCCAACTACGCCCACCCTTAACCAAAATGAATCTTTTTCATTGATCCTCTTTGACCCATTTTCTGCTTTTGACACTATTAACCATATCAACCTACTATCCACTCTAGAACACAGGATGGGCTTATCAGGGTCGGTATTGAAATGGTTCACTTCCTTCCTCCAAAACAGATCCCAAAGAATCAAGATGAATCAATCCCTATCTCAGCCGCATACATTAACTATGGGGGTTCCACAGGGGTCCGCCCTGTCACCCATACTTTTCAATTTATTCTTGGAACCATTAGCAAATGCCTTGAACTCCGCAAACATTCTTTTTCATATGTATGCGGATAACACTCAACTTTATCTGAAAATCTCCTCCCCGGAAGACTTCATCTCACTCAACTCCATCCTGATGAACACTCAAAACTGGCTCACTGACAACTACCTCATGCTCAACACCTCCAAAACAGAATTCCTTCTCATCCCTCCCCCTAACCACATTCCCAAGATTGACCTTTGGATGAAACACCTTACAGCCTTCAACTGCTTCCCCCACATTATTGAGTCAGCTAAATCCCTCGGAATCACACTAGACATGCACTTGAATATGAAGAACTATGTCAGCAATGCAACCAAGGGAGCTAAACATCAGTTAAGTATACTAAGGAATCTCAAACCATTCCTTCCACAGGAAGACTTCAAATTGGTGGTACAAGCTCTAGTTTTGCCAAGACTAGACTACGGTAGCTCCATGCTCTGTGGTCTCCCCAAACAGAGCTTGGCCCCACTAAGGGCTTCCATTAAAGCCACAGTCAGATTTATTACTGGGGCAAAAAGAAACAATCATATATCACCAGCCCTAAAATCCCTAAATTGGTTACCATACAATGCAAGAATACAGTTAAAAATTGCCTGCATGACTCACAAGGCCCTTAATTTCAAGACCCCCATTTATCTGGCTCAAAAACTAGAATTATCAGGGGGTTGCAGAGCATCACGAAGTGCAAGTTCAATGCTCCTGAAACCACAGATTTTCCACAAAAAGAGATCAAGTAACAGAGCCTTCTCAGGCATTGCCCTGAAGATTTGGAACTCTCTTCCTCCGGAAGTCCGTCTAATCTCCTCCACCACTTCTTTCAAAAAGGAAGTGAAAAAAATCCTAATGCTCAAGTTTCTGCCCTAAAGGCCTCGGCTCCTAGGCTTCATTACTGCCCTCTATTTGGTTGTCTTGACTTGACTTTTACATGGTTATATACCTGGGAATAACTTTGTTAGCATGCTTTGTACATAAATGTTTTCGAATGCTCCTCACACATTACTGTATACGCCCGACCCTTATGTGAAGCGTTCTGATACCTACAGGGGTCATGCACGCACCTTGCGTATATATGTAATGAATGTTTGCTTCCCAATATTGTATCCTTCCTACCCAAAATTGTGAAGTGCTCTGATACCTGTAAGGGTCACGTTCGCACTATACAAAACTTTATAAATAAAAAAACCCAGAATCAACACATAGGAAAAATACAATGTTTCTTAAAATTGCCCTCACTCACTAATAGTGGCATGTTTCATCATAGGGCTGTTACGATATCCCTGCGGAGAACAACGCCTGGGATGGAGCAAAGTGATCGGGGAAGACAGTATAAACAAATACTATGAGATCCATGCAGCAAAACAAAAAGACAGAGAATAAAACTATGTCAGAGATTCCCTAAGCTATCTTTATTCATGATCTCCCAGGATAGGATTAAAAGGTTACAAATGGGGATGACCCAGATGGTAATTAGTGCCTCTTCGTCCCTCCTTACTGCTCATATTGTCACCATGTTTAGGCCGTTTAGCTAGCGACCTCACGGGGTTGTTCAGCCTTCCTCAGGACTAGCAATCCCATTCACTTCACTCCCCTTTACAAACTAAATTAAATTATGAGGACATACTCATCCAAGTTATAATGACCTTACTTGTCACTTTCTATGTACTCACACACGGATTTCCAAGTTTCACCATGCATATATCTGGAGTGCAAGCGGGAGCATCTTCCTGTTGTCACACCATCTTTAAGGGAGGGACGCCACTTAATAGTTTCTCTCTCTGCTCTGTGTAGTGGATGCACTTGCCAGGTCGACATGGCAGTTCAAAACAGCACACACAGACATTTCAGTGGCAGGTCTGAGACAAGGTTGCAGGGCTACAGGTGTGGGTGGCACAATCAGTGCTACAGGCCCACTAGTAGCATTTGATATACAGGTCCTGGGCTCACAGGGTGCACTTTACAAGGGACCTACAAGCAAATCAAATATGCCAATCATGGATGACCAATTACAGATATAATTTATACAGGGAGCACTTGCAATTTAGCACTGGTCAGAGGTGGTAAAGTTCCCAGAGTCCTAAAACCAGCAAAAACGAAATGCAGCATACAGTCAATAATAGGAGGTCAGAAGCAAAAAAGACAGGGGAAAAATACGTCAAAAATGCCAGGTCTAACATCTGGAAAAACCAACAGCCAATTAAGCTCCAGTATAGCTACAAAGACCAGCCACAAAAATAGTTTTTCTTCTTTCTTTGTGAAGAAGCCACATCTGAAATCGTTGATGATATTGATAACCTCATTCCTTCTCTGATCCGGTATGAAATAAACACATTAAGCAACCTTGAATCAGTAGTCATTAGAATAATCAAAAGAATAATCTTAATCATGATAACAAACCAAGGAAAGTTTTTCATCAGTACTTAGCAAGCAGTATCACATTATACAGTCTAATCCATTTTTTATCAGCAATCACATATAGCACTTTAAAAACATTATAGAGAGGTTAAAATAAAAACACTACTGCTATAAACCTTTGCATGGATGCTACTGGGTGGGTGTTCTTAATGGATTTGAAATTTCTATCTGCAAAAATTTGGAAATTTCTTATCCTATTTCAGGACTCTAGGCAAGGCTGATGCTAGTTTAAATCTTTTTCCTAACAAAGCCATGTTTAACTCTGTTTGAAATAGAATTTCTTGAAAGTAAAGCACCAATTAGCAGATTTCATAGTGCCCTACAATCTGTATTCTAATGTAAAGTATTTTGATGACATGGTTTCCCTTACTGGCTAATCCCCAAATCCATCAGTTCTGTCATCCATATGATCCAGCTAACTGACTGGATGACAAAATAGAGGAGACTCCGGCAGAAGAAATAAGTTGTTTTGCCCTTGACGGTCTCTACTGCTGCTTCCCCTCTTCAATGTTCCTCAATAGCCTTACCACATATAACCAAGAAAATCTGGATACAGAGTTAATCTAATCTTTGCCTTTGTTATCTTTGTAAATACCTACATTAACATCCAGAGTTCAAGAATAACAATGTTCTGGAGGAAGTGATAAAAGAATGCATTCAAGGAGATTGCAATTTCGTGCTGATCTGAATTGTGAAAATAAACGACTCAATAGCAGTGGAAAATCAAAAAGTAAGTTTCATAATGCCCTATAAAACAAATGTTAAAAAGTCACAATCCCAGATTCTTCAATCAAAACTCAATCTACTTAGTTCCACACCCCTAGGTAATATTTTTTTAATTGTCCCACAAAACACCTAAAATACAGTTGTTAAAAATTATAATAACGCATTTCAATTCAACAGAATTGAGTCACATGCTTTTCTTAATTTTGCTTAGATGAATTAACACAATCTGTAAATATACTATGTCCTGCAAATGTAGTGCCTTGTCAGAAGTTGTTCTTCAACATTGTGCTACAATATAATTTTATAATTGTCTAATTGAGTTATATTTTGGCAGGACTAATTATCTAGAGCATTACAATTTCATTATAATTTGTTTCAGTCTATATAATGTAAAGCATTCACTGGCATGGTCATAATAAATCCTTTCAGGCTGTTACTATACAATCAAAATAAATTGCTCGCACATAAAGGTATTTCATAACAAACTTAATATTTCTGTGCCAGATAACCTTCAAAGGACTGAAATTGAAGTAGCAGTATACAAATGTTTATTGTTTTCTAATGTCGTTGCAGCATACAGTGTAATGACAAAAACTATGTTTAATTATTTAGAAGCAACCTTTTGTTATGAGATGTGTCTGTTATGTGCAAACCAATTTCAATGTGGTAATTAACTATGACTTTCATTCTGTTGGTAAAATTACAATTGCTCTTTAGTTGCTTAGCTAAAACATGTGCAACAGATTAATTATCTTTCTCTAAAAATCCATGCTAAACTTAGCGGGATCACAAGATATTGTGTGGATAAACTAACCCACCCTTCCCCCATATGTGACGAGGGAAGGAAGGATCATTTTCATCTCTAGCAATTGTTGAGTGATTGGTCATGCCATGTTAGTTGCACTTGTTGATGTTAGTAAATCTATTAAAGAAGCCTACTCCTGAAAAGGGTACTCACATAATTAAGTATCTACTCACAAAAAGGAGTGGCCATGCTATGTGGACATTCTTCAATTTATGTTGCCAAAGAGACAAGTAGTAAGTACATTGTGACAATTCAGCAATGATATCATGATCAACAGGAGTGTCTTCTTCTTGTTGCTAAGGCCATCTCCAATATCTTCATGACTGTCCCTACCAGATCAAGAAGTTTGCCCTTACGGGCCCTCCAGTATGTACGTATACCCTTTTTTGGGTCCCAGGAATAATTCCCCTTAAATTTTAGAATGTTTTAATTCACTCCTTTTCCTTAGTGATCTGCAGCACTCTGCCTGCAAGTGATTACAAACCTCTCTGTCCAAAGATTTATATGATTTTTCTTGCACTGCAGGAAAGTGCCCTTTTTGTATGGTCACCCCCAACCCTTTTTCGCCAATGCTGATGGTTAAAACTCTGAAAGTGCACTGAAGCCTGCTGCCCAGGCCCCAGTGCCAGTGCTCACTCCCTAAAACTGATGTGTGTCGATTGGTAACCCAATTGGCAAAGAACTTTAATGCCCTTATAAGTCCCTAGTATATGGTACCAATGGTACCCAGGGCATGGGTGTTAAAGGGATCACTGGAGCCTGAAGCACTGTTTGAGCCACTCTATGTGACCCAAGTAAACTACTGACAGCAGGCCTGCCATTGTAGACTGTAGGAGCAGTGTAAACTCTTCGAACTCAACTTTGCCCATACCATATGTGGCAATGTCAATGCACTATTTTTGATATATACCAGTCACTCCTAAGAAAGACCTCCTAAAGCCAAGGAGGCAAGGTGGATTCTATTAAAGGTGTGTAAGTGCAAGCTTATATGTACCTATAGTGGCTGTTACCATTAAAGGACACTGTAAGTGATAGACGGTCCATAGGATAACATGGGTTGGCACCCGGGCAAACCCGAGGTTGGCATGGTACCGCCTAAATATGTCATGTTTGGAATCAAACAACATGCCTCGTCACTCCTGACATGAATCTCGTGTCGAGGATACTATGGCATACACCCAGTTGTCTACCTTGGAGGTTGCCCAACTGGGTGCCCCAGGCTTTCCTGTCGGGCGCTGGCTGACATCCCACACTTCCTGCCACCAAGACAGGAGTCTGACCCCCTGCCAGGAATTGTGAACACTCCCAGGAGTCAGACACAATGGCCTGGACGGGAAGGAGGTCACATCTCCCTCCCTTACAGGCTGGCTAGTGAAGAGGCAACAAAGGTGGTGAGCTTCAAAGGCTGCACCGCCTGTGATATGCAACCAGGCTGCCTCCCAAAGGAGGAAACAGTCCTCCCCCTTCCCCAGGCATATTTGCACCCCAGGCAGGTGGGAAAATTAGGTATTCAGGATGTGTACACCCCCCAGAAGGCTAGCGACACCTCTAGGGTGGGCTACCTGGTCTGCACAGCTAAGGAAGAGTTCTGCCATTTTTAAAAGTGGTAGAATAGTGGGTTCTGGCTAGAAAAGGTGGCCTACAACCACAAATGTGGTCACCTTAGTAGCAGATTAGCCGCTGGGGCTAGTAGCCCATTGGCTACTGGCACCCACACCCCTAAATTCCCATAATCTAGGATTTAAAGGCTATCCCTGACACCAGAGCCTCAGTATTGAACAAACCTTCATCAAAGAGGACAAAAAGAGACCAGAGTCTAAGACAACAGGATTTGCACAAACCAAGAGTGGGATACTCTACACCTGTGGCAATACTTCTGGAACTGTACAACTGAGACTTGACCTAGGCTAAAGCTCGATTCCTCCGGACAAAGGGACCCCTGTGAGAGCCAGAAGCAAGATCAGACTACCCTGGACTAAGTGGGTCTAGCCTCCTTCAAACTGCATAAAACAACGCACTGTATCCGAAGAATCACTGGCCATCGGCCCTTCTGAGGAATCGCCCAAATCCAGATGGTCTAGTGCATTGTGGGAACTCTAGTCCTGCCCTCCACAACATTTTAGGCAGCTATTGTGTTCCCTGCGACCTGTGGACTTCGAAGTACCCATTTCTTGTACTTATCGCTGCCAAGGCTTGTTGGCTGCCAGTGGAGCAACTGACCCCTTCACTTGATGCTGCATCTAGAGGGAACTCCATACAACTTTCATCCAATGTCGGCAGCGGCCCTATTGTGGAGATTTTGCACCCTAAGCCCCAGCAGCACAGTATAAGCCATAAAAGCAGCTCTACCCTGGCTCCCGTACAGCACCAGGGATGCCCAGGATAACTCTGCACCCGGGAGCCACAGGCCAAGTAAAATTGAACTCACTGTTGTGGCTTGGTCCTAGAACCTGCATCACCTTTACTGTCCTTGGGTTCCACGCAACTCGACCTGCATGTGACCGATTGTCGCTATCACTCTTTACTATTGACCGCAAAGCAAAAGTTCTGCAGTATTGAATTGCTGTGATTTATGTTTTCTTCTAAAATCCATAACTCCGCTTATATGTATCTGATCAGGTACATTTTGGTGTCTAAATGAATATAAAAGTCTGCTTTATTTTTATAAATGGGTGTTGGATTTCTTTTCAGTCGCGTCAATTACTTATCATCTATGTTGGTACTCCGAAATGCTTAACACATGTTCCTCTATTAAAGCCTGACTGCTCTTTGCCACATTACCAGGACTGAGCTAAGGATTTATTGCTGTGAATCCAAGGACAGTAGCCTCCTCTTTAAGGGCAGATTACAGCAGTAGAGCTATCTAGATTCTAGGTCTAGTCTTTTCCTTTCGGGGGAAACAGCAGCGCATAGAGTGCTGTTTATGACAAGCATCTCTCTGTGCTGGATCACTGATGAACAGACCTTTTTTCTCATCCAGGTGAAGTGGTGATTACTGGCTCAACAAAAGGGCATCAGTTATCTTAGTTTGGTGTTGGTGGTAGTAGTAAGTGATCGACATAATACTTTTCTGGTTCCCTGCAACCCTATCTCAGTATAGGCTTTCCAGAGTTGTAAACAAATTGCCTGTTTGTGAATTCATGGAACACGGAACACTGCAGTCCAAGCTTTGCCTCTCAATTGTTAAGTGAAGGTACCGAGTGGGTGGATGAGCTCACGGCCTGTGGTGTGCTGGTGGCCTGGGCTAGCCAAATGTCAGGATAGATCCCACTGTTCAAAAGACATTTTGACATTTCTGAGTTAGATCCCTGGGGATAGTAACACGCAGGTTGTCCTATAGATGAAAAGAATATACACACACATACGTTATCTTTGGGGGATGATTTTACCAAGCACTACGCGAACAGACCCAGTTTCAGTTTACTGTATCTCACTTGAAGAAATGTGATATATATTCCAGTCCTGCCTGGGCCTATCCTTGTAGTATAACTTACTGTCGAGGACTCACAATGCTTCTACGTGGAAGCACACACACTAACTGGGTGATTGGGGACACAGTGACCCAGCGACAGGAATCTCTGAAATGGAGACACTAGAACAGGAGCACTCCAAGACTGGTTTAAAAAGATGCATACACCGGTGTAGGGACTAGAGTGACACTAACACATAGAATGCATGTGATACACACCGGCCCAAGGATGCACTGACACACGTACTTGTAACCGACATGCTAAACGCACTAATCACCATTGACGTAGCAAGGGCAACATGAACTCTAATGCAAACAAGGTTATTGGGACCACAATCCCCATGTTTGGTAGTAAAACATTGGAATTAAATGGGGTGTGGTGACCCCCTCACAGCTAAGCTATGGGCACTGGTGCCACTGTACCTGCTGCACTATTGATAGCTATGCTCCTGCTGATCACGTGATGATGGGTTTGGTGGAAGGCTATAGGACCTATCTCTCGGCTCGGATAACCCCGGACCAGCAGACTCCAGTCTACATGCCTAAACTCCAGCAAGAGGTAATTGTCCTTGGATCTGGTGAGCATTGTGCTATTCAAATATTATTATTTAATGTATCGTAACAAGTAATGACATAAAATCATTAACACAGAATAAAGCGAACGTGTAACAGACCTGTGCCACGTCTTAAACCATCGTAACGATCTACACAGACTTGTGCAGTTCGAGAAGATATGCAAAGGCCCAAATCCTTGAAAATCTGTGACGTAACTAGAACGCGGGTGCCGCAGCCCGCAGTTCAGTGACTTACACCTATGCGATGCTATCTGTCACACAGACTGGTAAGGCCTAGTGGCAATGCTGCTGCGCGTGTTGAGGCGTGCTCCCCGGATGGAGTCTGGATTGCTGCCGATGACAGTCCGTGACACGTGACGACCGAATATCATCGTTCATGCTCTTAGTCGCTGTGCCAGGAACCAATGTCATCCGTGCCTGACCCCCGTCTTCAATCTGTGGGGCGCGACCCCCAGGGGGGCCGTGGAGTCCTGGAAAGGGGGTCGCGCATTCCCCAGCCTTACTTTGCCTGGATTCTAAAACATTTGCTTTCGTTTTGGAAAAAAGACAGCCCTCCTTGGACACCAAATGTCGCTCGTTAAATGCTTTATTTGAGTCTCCTGTGCTGTGTAAAGGTTTCGTGCAACGGTGCCTGGTCGCCTAAAAGAAATGCAAATGTGCCCCATTAGTTTATCTGCAAGTGTGAAGGGTGCTTGGTCCTTCGCCCCAGGTAAAGTTTATTTCATAATGACAAGATATTTTTCACTGGATAACAAATAAAAGGTTCATGTCGATTGATAATTCCCAAGCTGGAAAAGATATACAGAATTTTCCTGCAAGTTTACCCTTTGTGAAGTTTTGCTGTGCAAAATGGAACTGTGCAGTAAAAATACTATTTCGAGTGCAGTGTCCCCTATGAAGAACAATTTTGTTAGTGTTACATCAGGATGTGGGTGTCTTAAAAGTGTCACAAAAAGTCCAGCGGTTCACATGGAAGTGGTGGAGAGTAAAACATTGTAACATTCATTTATCCATACACCTTTGCAAAGGTGGCAAAACATTTCTGTCGTTTTATGTGGCCCAAGCATGGCCCAAAGGAGTTAGCACTTTTATAATAGAACAGTTAGGTTACAAGAAAGTACAAAAACATGCAAAGTACAACATAAAAAAAAACGTTTTTAATTTAGTACCTGCTGTTCACTACCCTCTTTCTGGAAATATTTTCATTTCACAACTCGGCCTGCCCCTCCCCTCTCGAGTATGACAGCTCCCCCCTAGTCCTGGCAGTAACCGTGTTTTGTTGACTTTAACACTCTGAACTTCTGTGTTACACGAGCCCTGCCCCTTGTCCTCACCAGATTCCATGTTTACATTCTTGTACCTCCCACAGTGGGCTTGTGGTGGGACATGTGCAGGTGCTGCCGTCAGGGCAGAGAAAACAACAGGCTTTCTCTCTTGGAAAACATGTGGGCGTGCAAATCCGTCAGCTCCAATTCACAAGTAACTGAAAGGAGGTGCAACGACTTGCACAACTGGCAAGTCACGTATCACACAATTTATTTATAAGCATGGACGATGGGGGAGGGGCAAGGAGTGGTATGGGTAGTGATTGGGTAGTGTCCAGAAGAGTTAGTTGAAGCTTTGTGGTGCGCGGGTGCTACTGCCCCCGCCCCTCATAGTCTGAAACCTTGTTGGACTCGAACCACATTCGAAGGGGGGGGGGGGTGCGCGTGGGAAGGTGACCAGAATTTGAGAAGGAAAAACCGGGACAGGTCGGACAAAAAGTAGGACTAAAGCCTTCAGTCTTATTTCTATATCTGGCCTGTACCGCTTTTTGCATATCCTTTAAAACAAAAACAAAAAAATCAATCATTAAAAAAAAGTAAGTGTGTGTATGTTGTGTGTGCGTTAGACCTGTAAATCTCGTATATACACACACAAACTTGCAAGGCTATTCTTACGTAGGGTTAGCAATGGCAGAACCTCCACATTGCGCAAACCCCCCCTCCCCCGCCCGCTCCTCCCCACTCTGTGTCTTTGCTGAGAGCAGGCAGCGACCTACTCCTGTGATGCCTGGTAGAAACAAATACATTATGTCATACTTCAGAGGCTCCTGAAAGGAGAGCATACCTAAAAATTCGGCTGCACAGTAAGACTTGTCCTTGGACCCAAAAACCGGGACCTGTATTAGAAATTAGCAAAAGTGTCAGGAAACCTGGACTGTCCGGGGAAATCTGGGATGTCTTGTCTTGTCACCCTAGGGCAGACGTCTTCAATCTGTGGGGCACTACCCCCAGGGGGGCTGTGGAGTCCTGGGAAGGGGGTTGCTCATTCCCGAGCCTCACTTTGCCTGGATTCTAAAACATTTCCTTTCGTTTTGGAAAAAAGACAGCCCTCCTGGGACAGCAAATGTCGCTTGTTAAATGCTTTATCTGAGTCTCCTGTGCTGTGTAAAGGTTTCGTGCCAGGGTGCCTGGTCGCCAAAAAGAAATGCAAATGTGCCCCATTAGTTTATCTGCAAGTGTGAAGTGTGCTTGGGACCCCATGAATCACTCCAAGCTTTGTGATGACAAAGAGTTGTTTTTTGAGTGGTAGTGCAAAGAGTTAACAACTGGGCTGTGAAGTGTTTGCTTTTAATCATAACTGTACTTACACAGCCCTTAGTACCACTAAGGAGGTGTTGAAGTGACAGTTATTTCAAAAAGAAATTGCATTACAAAAGCCCTGGTATTCCTAAAATCTACATTTTGGAAGAATCATTTTATTGTAAAACTATTTACACATTTTGTATCATTTTGTATTATCACTGTGTGTAATACAAGTATAAAATAATGATTTACATACTCACAGTGCTTTCTGTCACAGGCTGTGACCTCATAGCACTAAATATAAACTATTTTCCACTGCACCAACCAAGATTTAATTCTGTGGCTCTCTGGTTACACACAGACCTCTGCAGTGCATTAAGTAATCGAGGTTTCATAATGTACTACAGTGCATTTCATTTATTTTTTATTTACGATGCCCTTTATTTTATATGTAGGTACCTGATGGTGAAAGACCTAAAAACATACAGAATATTTTGGGGCTTATTTATGAGAGGCTTGCGCAGCCAGAGCACCAGTTTTAGTGACGCTCTGGCGGCGCAAGCGTCTCAACCATATCAATGAGGCGGAGCAAAGTCACTCTGCATGGCTTTGCATGGCCTCATAGATATGGAGTAAGACAAAGCAGGGCAAGTTGCTGTCTTGCCTAACTCTGCATCAAGGAGGTGTTCCATGTGCGCTGTGTGGGTGTTCCCACGCAACACCCATGGATTTTGATGCTGCCCCATATTTACAAAATCACTTAAACCTGGGGCAGCACCAAAAACGTATGTCTCCCCAGTGAAAAAATGTCTCCTCATTTTTTCCTCTTTCCATGTGTGCTGCATTTTGCAGCTCACATAGAAAGAGGAAAACATCTCTCAGGATTGTTTTTGTGCAGGAAGGTGTCCTTCCTGCGCAAAAACAATCCTGCCTATGTTGGTGCTAGGCAGCAATTTGTGCGCCAACGCAAGAGGAAAGGACAGGAATGGACCGTATTTCATAGATATGGTGCATTCCTGCCTTTTCACATTGGCGCAGAGCAGCGCAGCAAGAAGTCTGGCGGCGCTGCCCAACGCCAATTCCTCATAAATGAGGCCCTTTGTTTTTAGCTAACCCTCTGACCACGCCCCCACGCTCACTGACCTTTGGTTGGCTAAACACTGTTTAATATTATTTCCCCACTGTAAAAATGATTTTGTGTGGAAATTGGGGGCGTTTATGGTTGTCGATGATGAGGAGTACCAGGTTCTAGAAACCTTTGTCAGGAGGGGGTCCTTACTCCTAAATGGTTTGACAAGGGGGTCTTGGCATCAAAAAGTTTGAAGACCTCTGCTTTACGCACAGGAGCACGTTCAAAGCCCTCGAAGCACATCCTTGAAATACCACACATCACGTGAACATCGCGAACTGATTAAAGTTAAAAGGAGGAGCGACTACTGGCTGACATTCACATTAAAAGGGCCATGAGATGAATGTTGTCAAATTAGCTCTGAAAACCCAAGCAGACATAGACCTCAAAGGAACATTTCAGAATGCCGATTATTTCTGATGGTTAGAGACACAGGGCTGGGAGAAAGTATTTTTCTCTACAGTATATGACCCGTTCAAGGAACACAGCCATTTAGGTTTTTAGCGTTTACTCACCACACCGGTCAAGACCTCTTTAAACAAATCATTCTCATCTATGCTTGACTTCGATTTTAATATAAATAGCTTCTCTGAATTTGTAAACCCCTTCCTGTCGTCCTCACTGTAAGGATGAACATCAACAGCTCCCTGATTTTTGTCTCTGGTGTCTGGTAAATTCATCCTGTGTTTTCACCCGTTTTTTCAGGTTCTTAGGGGGATATTCTCAACAATCGGCGAAAACTATCGCTAACCTCAGTTAGCGTGCGTTTTCTTATCGCCGTGTATCGCGTGAAATTATCGCTGTGTTAGCGGCGTATTCACAACCCGCCGCTAACAGGCGATAGTTTCAGGGAACGGCGGTGAAAACTGCCGCTAACATCAGCGCGAAGGCGATAGGAAATCTGGTGTTAGCGGGCGAAAACTACCGATAGGCCCATTAGCGCCAAAAAAACTCACGTTAGCCAGCCCAACGTGAGTTTTTTTTGTCTCTAATGCAAAAAATAGCCTATCAGTCAACATCCAATAGAAAATAGGCATAAAAAGCATAAAAATGCAGAATGGAGCAGCCTGGGCCAAGTGCAGCACACATCAACAACCCCTGCAAGCCACCCAACATCCAGGATGACCAGGATGAGAGCCAGGATGCCTCGCTGGACCTGCGTCTGGAGCCTGGATGTCTCGCTGGACCTGCGTCTGGAGCCTGGATGCCTCGCTGGACCTGCGTCTGGAGCCTGGATGCCTCGTTGGACCTGCGTCTGGAGCCTGGATGCTCGCTGGACCTGTGTCTGGAGCCTGGAGTGGAATGCGGAGGAGCTGTGGAGTCGATGAGCCGTGGCGGTAGAGATTGAGGCGCGACGATCACCCGTACCTGGTGTTGAAGTCTGGCAGGTCGCATGGAGACACGTTGCTGACCTGTGTGAGAAGGCCGCCTTGCGCACCTTGGAGCTGTCAATAGTAGAGGCGCTCCTGCGCCCCAAAGTAGGGAGGTCTGCATCACATACTACGATCCACCACTACACCGGGGTGCACGGAGGGGATTACCAACGGTGGGTGCCGCCTCTCTGCATCACAGGCCGGATGATGTTGGGCTGGCCGGACGCTGTGGAGGGTGAGGCCCCTGAGCTGCGCAGAACTTGTGTGGCGTAAACGCTGCAACTTCATGCCTGAGGGGGCCCTGCTGCATCAACTGCATCGGGAGGTCCACCAGCGGACTTGGCGGCGACTGCTGTACCCAGGCTTGTGAAATCCCTCCTGGCTGAGGCTCCTGCTGGATGAGTCACAGATTTGGGGAGAGTACAGCGGATTGCGCCACGGTGTCAATGTCCAGGTAAGGAGAAGGTGGGATGCGTAGCGCAGGACGCCTGGGGGTCGAGTCCCCCAGGCCTAGCACACGTAGATGGCACCCCCCCAGTGTCGGCTCAACCGCTACGGCGGAAGAGCGTCGCCCCACTGCTTTCAAGCAGTGCATAGGAGGAACAATCATCACATGATTATAACTTACTGATGTAACCGTGCTATGTTTCCCTTGCGGGTGGGAGGGTGGGAAGGACTGCTCCAAGCATGGGGCAAGGCATGGGCGGATTGGCATGCCCACTCAAGTGCGCAATGACTGTTTGGGCAGCCCACTCAGGCCGCCCAAAGCAGTCATGCGCACTTCCCTGTTCATAATGCAGGCTGCATTACAGCCTGCATGGAGAACATGCCCACCCCTCCAGCCCCTGGCTGCATGCCTTGTCCCATTGTCAATTACCAATCCCACCGCCGCCTCGCAGCGTTGTGATTAGCTCAGGGGAGGGAGCCTGGCTGCCTACTTCCTGTTCCTGGAAGCAGACGCAGGAGATCAGGCGCAACGAAGACACGGGACCCGTCTTCGGGGTAAGACTTCCCTTATCAAAATTGTTACAACACCCGCTCACACACACATCCCCGCGTCCACGCCCCATCCAGTGTTCTTTCCAGCATTTACCACCTCACAGCTGTCCAGGCCCCCCCCAGCACTTCTCAATGGCTGCCGCTGTGCGCCCATGCACAGCAGGCGTACCACCCGTGTGCCAAAGGCACATACGTGGTTGCGATGCATGCCATAACATCGCATTCCATTCCCATGCATACTAATACTAGGCACATTGCAACAGTAGAGTAGGTGTTGCATAGCAGAGACATCAATATCACTATTCCCACATCAGTGAGTGCAACCCAAAACTTACCTTTGCACCCCAAACCCAACCGTGAACCCTGGAATTCCTTTTTGAGCCCCCATGACACACCCAAAAATCTAATTTGACCCAAATGCACACCCCAAATTCCATATTTACCCCAAAACACCCCCCAAATTCCATATTTTACATCCAAAACCCATACCCACCCGAAAAACTTTAAAATACCCCATTACTGACCTCACAATGCGTTGTAATCAAATGCGATGTAAAGGCACCTGCGTTGTCGGAGTTGCGTTGTTGACGATCTACTGCCTGCATTGGAATGGTCGCCTCCCGTGCCAAAGGCAACCCATAGGCTACGCCGTTTGCGTCCGTCTGCCCCTGGACCGCGCTCTGCACCAAGGAGCCTTCCTCTTGGACACTGCACCGCTACGACGCCAGCAGCCCCCTCGCCATCAACCCTGGACGCCACCTCGCCTGCCAGGACCAACCTCTGCTCCGGACCGGACATCGCCATCGCCATCACTGATGGCTTCAGTATCACCCACAAGGAGCACCCCGACCATCAAGGAGGAGGCATTGCCATCACCTACAGAAGCACACTCCGACTGACCACGCACTCTAATGACCCAAGGGTGACCATGGACAACCTCAACTCTCAGATCCTGACCAAGCCCAAGCACATCCTCTGCGGCACTCTCATGTGCAGGCCCCCCGGGCCATTGCCCCCTGTTCTCCAATACCATTGTAGACTTCATTGCACTCCAGGGTCTCCCATCCACCGACGACATCCTACTCGGTGAACTCAAGTTCCACCTGGACAACCCCAGTGACCAGGACACCACCCCCTTCTGGGGAAGGTCCCCTACATCAGACGCAAGCAGCAAGTCACCTCAACAAGCCACATAGCAGGACACACGGTCGAGCACGTCACCTCCGCCAGCGGGAAATTCAACTACAGCGACAACACCGGACTCTCCTGGTTGGACCATCATTGGTAACATCACGTCTTCACCTTGCCCACCGGACGCCACCGCCATCATCGCACGCCCTCGCAGCTGGATCAAGGCCACCGAAGAACGTCTCGTCAACTCCCTCCACACCAACACTCCACCAATGCTTCCAAACGATGACACCGCAGCGCGCGACCACCACCAATGGATCTCCAACAGCGCCGACATTTGGGCACCCCTCATGAATGGCACTGCGTCAGTACCTTCCGCCTGCCTGACGGCAGGCGTTAGGGTGACGCAGTGCCACAGGGATAGGCTGGCCCCATGCATTGCTAGAGTTGCGTCATGGTTGTGACACGACTGCAGCAATGCGTGACTTTAGCGCCGACAGATACATCAGGATTCCTGACGTATCTGTCATTACTTGCGTCATGGAGCGCTGTCCAGTGAATACAGCGCGTCCATGCTGTCGCAAGAAGGGCGTAGTGAGAAGTGTTGCAACGCTGTCTTGTTGCAGCGCTGCAACACTTTTCATTACTGGGGACCAGGAATGTGCACTATCTTATTGATGGTGCGTATTCCTGCACTGTAGTTTTGTCGCAGGGCAGCGCTGCAACATTGCTTGCAGCGCTGTCTAGCACCAAAACCTGCTGAGATGTGGCCCCAAGAGTTATCCCTATTTTTAAGACCAGCTATTTTCTGGTCTTAAGTTACTGGCTCTAACTCCAGTTAGAGCCAGTTTTTTTGGTCTTCAGAAGTTCAAGGATCCCCTTGTGAATATGGAGTAGTGGTGTTTGCGTGCGTTTTTGCACGGGAACGCCTCTCCTGCATATAATTATCGCTAACAGAAGTGGCGATCTTTAAAACAGACGCTTTTGCCTAAAAACTGTCGCTAACGGCTGATAGCGACAGCTTGGTACTAGAGCGATAAAATTATCGCTGCATTAGCGGCAGAAAAGTGCCGCTAATGCAGCAATAACGCCTTGAGAATATGCCCCACAGAATCCATACAGACACAAGCTCACCTTTGGTTCCAGACAGAGTTAGTCTCTGCCTTGTTCAAGTGCACTTGCAGGACTCCTCCTATCAGCCTCCCCGAGAAACCTCTTATTGACATTCGAATACCACTTTGCTTGAGGCAACGGAATTGAAAGTCAAGGTTAAGGGGTCGATTCCGATTCGGGCCGGAAATTTCTCCGACCGAGCCGGACCCGGAGAGATTTCCGACCGAATCGGACCCGTGCAGTCCGACCGAACGAGTACGATGCGTCCGTATGTTATCGGACTCGAGTCGGTCGGACTCCCATTGAAGTCAATGGGAGCCGGTCGTACAACGCGTACGCGGGCTCCCATTGACTCAATGGGTGCGAGTCGGACAAGGGCGCCCCCTACAGCGGGTACGCAGCGAAGCGATTCGCGCCGTACACGCACAGGTAGGGGGGACCCATGGGTCCCCCCTGTGTGCGACTCGCGCGGCTACGCGTACAGGGGGGTCCGACACGGACCCCCAAAGTACGGCTCCGACAGCTCTTACGAGCCGGAGTGCGCGGCTCGGTCGGACTGCTCGCGGCGCGCATCGTACTTACCCGGCCGGGAAACGTCTCCATTGCGCGGTGCGAGTCGAGTCCGAGCGAGTCGGTCGGAGCGGTTCGAGCCGGGAGCGAGTCGGTCGGAGCGGTCGGAACGCCCGGACGAGTCGGTCGGCGATTTCGCATCGTACTCGCTCGGCCGGACCCGCGTACGGTTCGGTCGGGAAACAGGGCTCCGAATCGGATCCGGTAAAGCCGAATCCGATTCGGAGCCCTACCGGCCGAGATCGGAATCGGCCCCTTAGCCTTTTTATATACTCCAGGGAGTGAAAACTAGAATGCCCCAGTGCAAAATAGAGTGTGGTTAGCTGTAAAACATAATTTTTCCAGTCAAACCGTTTGGACAGCACAAGCTGTCTGTTTGCAATTGTGGGCTTACAAAGAACACACAGGGGCTTGCAGCCCACCCATTGCTTACCATTGGTCGGCTTTACTGACACTTTCTTTTGCCTGCTTCTTAGTCAATAGCTTTTCTGTCCCAGCTTATCATTCTTGTATGTGTCCCTCCCCTGGAACATAGTCTCTTTGCCATCCCTCTGAAAGACTGCCTTTTCTGCTTTCAATCCTCGCTATTTTGATCTTTTTGCTGAAGCACTCTAGAGGAGGTGTTAGACCTGGCATATTTGGTGTGTTTTTCCCCTGTCTATTTTGGTTCTGACCTTCTGTTTTTGACTGTGTGCTACATTTCGTTTTTGCTGGTTTTAGCACTGTGGGCACTTTACCACTACCGACCAGTGCTAAAGTGCAAGTGGTCCCTGTGTAAAATGCATCTGTAATTGGTTCATCCATGATTGACATATTTGATTTACTATTAAGTCCCTAGTGTAGTGCACCAGGTGTGCCCAGGACCTCTAGTGGGCCTACATGAGTAGCCCTGCAACCATGCCCAGACCTGCCACTGCAGTGTCTGTATGGGCAGTTTTGAACTGCCATGTCGACTTGGCAGGTGCACCCCCTAAGGTAGGCCCAAAGTATCCACATGGGCATGGTGCAGTGTATTTGAAAGGAAGGATGTGTACTGGTGTGTTTTACATGTCCTGATAGTGAAATACTGCTAATTCTGATTTTCACTACTGCAAGGACTATTTCTCCCATAGGTTATCATTGGAGCTGCCTTGTAACATCTTACAAGTGTAGCTTCCAATTGGGAACAGATAGAGATTTGGAGTTTATGGTCTCTGAACTCACAATTTAAAATTACATCTTTTGGTGAAGTTGGTTTTTAAATTGGGTGTTTGCAAATGCCACTTTTAGAAAGTATGCAAAAGAAACAATTGATGGACGGAATGCTGGACAATGCAAACATTCACCCCCAGTCACAAGGATCTGGGTTAAATCCATCATTCTTTTGCTCACCACACCACCCCAGTTTGGACCCAGCCATATGCAAATCAGTCTTGACCCTGTTCCTTGTGGGAACAGTCCAGCCCGAACTGCCAAGCCAGGTCCTCCCTGGACCGGAAACAAGCATCCTGGGACCGGTTTCAGGGCATCACCCTTCTTCAGCCAGGCTAGCTTGAATCCAGTGGTGTAGTGAGCACGGGACCCACGTCTGGGCATACCCTTCCCACATAGGGCGACGAATGCAAAAGAAACAATTGATGGACGGAATGCTGGACAATGCAAACATTCACCCCCAGTCACAAGGATCTGGGTTAAATCCATCATTCTTTTGCTCACCACACCACCCCAGTTTGGACCCAGCCATATGCAAATCAGTCTTGACCCTGTTCCTTGTGGGAACAGTCCAGCCCGAACTGCCAAGCCAGGTCCTCCCTGGACCGGAAACAAGCATCCTGGGACCGGTTTCAGGGCATCACCCTTCTTCAGCCAGGCTAGCTTGAATCCAGTGGTGTAGTGAGCACGGGACCCACGTCTGGGCATACCCTTCCCACATAGGGCGACGAATGCAAAAGAAACAATTGATGGACGGAATGCTGGACAATGCAAACATTCACCCCCAGTCACAAGGATCTGGGTTAAATCCATCATTCTTTTGCTCACCACACCACCCCAGTTTGGACCCAGCCATATGCAAATCAGTCTTGACCCTGTTCCTTGTGGGAACAGTCCAGCCCGAACTGCCAAGCCAGGTCCTCCCTGGACCGGAAACAAGCATCTTGGGACCGGTTTCAGGGCATCACCCTTCTTCAGCCAGGCTAGCTTGAATCCAGATGTGTAGTGAGCACGGGACCCACGTCTGGGCATACCCTTCCCACATAGGGCGACGAATGCAAAAGAAACAATTGATGGACGGAATGCTGGACAATGCAAACATTCACCCCCAGTCACAAGGATCTGGGTTAAATCCATCATTCTTTTGCTCACCACACCGCCCCAGTTTGGACCCAGCCATATGCAAATCAGTCTTGACCCTGTTCCTTGTGGGAACAGTCCAGCCCGAACTGCCAAGCCAGGTCCTCCCTGGACCGGAAACAAGCATCCTGGGACCGGTTTCAGGGCATCACCCTTCTTCAGCCAGGCTAGCTTGAATCCAGTGGTGTAGTGAGCACGGGACCCACGTCTGGGCATACCCTTCCCACATAGGGGCGACGAATGCAAAAGAAACAATTGATGGACGGAATGCTGGACAATGCAAACATTCACCCCCATCACAAGGATCTGGGTTAAATCCATCATTCTTTTGCTCACCACACCACCCCCAGTTTGGACCCAGCCATATGCAAATCAGTCTTGACCCTGTTCCTTGTGGGAACAGTCCAGCCCGAACTGCCAAGCCAGGTCCTCCCTGGACCGGAAACAAGCATCCTGCGACTGGTTTCAGGGCATCACCCTTCTTCAGCCAGGCTAGCTTGAATCCAGTGGTGTAGTGAGCACGGGACCCACGTCTGGGCATACCCTTCCCACATAGGGCGACGAATGCAAAAGAACCAATTGATGGACGGAATGCTGGACAATGCAAACATTCACCCCCAGTCACAAGGATCTGGGTTAAATCCATCATTCTTTTGCTCACCACACCACCCCAGTTTGGACCCAGCCATATGCAAATCAGTCTTGACCCTGTTCCTTGTGGGAACAGTCCAGCCCGACCTGTACTGGGGTGAATGTATGACATTGTTCTGCATTCTGTCCATCAACTGTTGTTTTTGCACTTTTAGAAAGTAGGCATTTTTTGTTTTACCATTCTGTGCCTCTGCCTGTCTGTTGAATCCACATCTGGTTTAGGCTGATAGTTGGGCAGTTTTTGCATTCACTCTAGACAGTCACACAAAGGGAGCTGAGGTGTGCCTTGCATATCTTGATGGTCCACCACCAGGCTGATGGGCCTTCCTGAGCTAGAGTGGTGGGAGGAGTTGTCACTGACACCTGAATAGGACTGTGCCTGTCCTCACACAAGGCTTTCTCCACCCCCTGTAGTGTGTATGTAGCCAGGTCAGAGAACGGCAGGGCCTAATGAACTACAAAGAGTTTCCTTTGAAGGTTGTCTACTTTAAAGGCAGAAATTGGTTTAAGTACTGGAGCTGTGACACCATAACTTCAGAACACTTTTGGACTAAAGGACTGTCTGTCAGGAAGAAGTACTGGATGCTGTAGAAGGGAATGACATTCTGCTTGTTGCTTTGTTGTGCTGGCCTGCTCCTTGATGCTTCTGTCCTGGGAGTAAAAGGACTGGAGTTTGCTTTCTACATTCTGCTTCCAAGGTTTTCCAAGGGCGTGTGCGTGTCTGCCTCTTGTTAAGTAGTCTCAGGGCCATCTAAGACTTCACAGACCAGTGCCTGAGCTCTTCTGCTGAAAGCCCTGACTTGCCAAGTGGTGCCAAATCCGGTTCCTGGGCCCTTGGAAGTAGAACCTGGCAACCTGGAGAGACAATCCATGCATCGACTCTCAGTGCCCGTTTTTCCTACGCAGCACCGCGATGTGGTTGAAAAATCAATGCATAGCCGCTGTGCAACCGAAGAATTGATGCAGCATCTGCCATGCATCTGAAAGATCACCGCAGCCCGAGTTACGAACACTGCGTCACCGACGTCCGTGGCACCTGCTCCTACTCTGACACAGGCCCTGCTGTGCGGCTGAAGAATCGATGCATCACCTGCTTCGTAGCTGTGAAATCGACGCAGTGCCTGCTCCACAGCCGCCGCATTGACACAGTGCATCTGGATTTTTGTCGCATCATCCCTGAGTGCAAGTGCTTCAGTGACATTGCCCAACAGTAAGGAACCAAGGGCGCGTGTACGGAGATCGACGCATCACCTCCCCTCACAGTAAGGAACTGACGTATCACCTCCCCTGACAGTAAGGAACCGATGCATTGCTTTGCTTTTCCAACACCTCACCTCCCCAGTGCCTGTTTTGTCTTTGAATTTTGACGCATCCGAGCTAATTAGTGCTAAAAATGATGCATCCATAGATTTCTATGTACTGAACTAATTTAACCTTTAAAAAGTGATATCTTTACTTGTGTGTGTTGGATTTTTGTCATTTTGGTCTTGTGTTATTCAGATAAATATTGGCAATTGTTCTAAAATGGTGTGGGCTCCTTCTGTGGTGTTTTCACTGTGTTACTGTGTGTGCATGTACAAATGCTTTACACACTGCCTATGAGATAAGCCTGACTAAGCTACCAAGTGGGTAAGCAGGGGGTATCTTAGCTGTGTGACTCCCTTGCCCTGGCTAGAGTGAGGTCCCTACATGGACAGAGTGCAAACCACTGCCAACTAGCGACCACATTTCTAACAAGAGTGCATGCATTTTCCAGTTCTCTCTCTCTCTAATGTGCTTCTTCCTGCCACATCCTCACTCCTGCCAAGTTTCATGTTGCTATTCTTTCCTTACCCCATCCCCACCTTATCCATTACTTCATTCTCCCGGTCTTTTCATTTTTTCTTTTTCTGTATTTGTTATTCACTTACCTCCCACAAATAGCCTGCAGTTGTACATTTGTACTTGGGGCTCTTGCTTGGGGCTCTCCTCTCTTATCTAACAACATATGGTAATTAGTTTCATATATGCTTGACCTGCTCACACTACCTGAGGAAATCACTTTGCAGTTATCTCCTGCCATAATGGCTGTGGCACTTACATATGAATCAGGAGATCAGCATTGCATTGTAATTACATTTATGTAGCGCTTACTACCAGATCAGGATTCGTGTTCCTACATGAGTGTTTTGTCTTTTAGCGAAAATTATATTTCTTCTTAAAAAAGAAACAAGATTAAATTCTGTCTTTTAGGTTTTGATTGAAACTTAGCTTCCATTAAAAACACACAACAAGGCTTATCTCCACTCTAGTATCATCCCAGTTATTTGCATGACTGACTAGGTGTGTGAGTACCTCTATGGATGAGTGGCGGTGTGTGAGTGACTATGTAGGTGTATGAGTGCCTATGATAGTCCTGTACTGAGTGACTATAAGTATGAGTTACTGTACGGGTGAGTGAGTGGATGTGTGTGTAGACCTAAGAATCAGTGAGTGTGTATGTAGTTATTGGTGTTGGAGTGTCTATGGTTTTGACAATGGCAGTCTGTAATTTAGAGTGGGTGTATCAAAGGTTATATTAGGGTGTGAGAAGATGCATGAAATTATCACATGGATGATGTCATCAGTGATGTCATCAGTGATGTCATTTGGGATGTCATCAGTGATGTCATCAGTGATGTCACTGACCATGTCATGAGTGATGTAATATGTGACGTCATCAGCAGTGCATTGCGGGGCGCGAGTTATAGTTAGCTGAACTAACTATAACGGGGAATTTCACGGGTTTTGTACGAGTGCAATGTCCAACTAACTATAACTTTCCCTAAAACCTATGGTTTTTTCAGTGAATTTCTAAGGTTTTTTAAATGCTAATTTCTAACTATAACGTGCCTGAAACCTATGGTTTTTCAGTGAATTTCAAAGGTTTTTTAAATGCTAATTTCTAACTATAACGTGACTGAAACCTATGGTTTTTCAGTGAATTTCAAAGGTTTTTCAAATGCTAGTTTGTAACTATGCCTACAGAAGTAGGACATGTGAAGACAGAAGAAAAAACGCACAGAAAGAAGCAAAAGAAATGTAGAAAGAAACAGAAGTCCACAAAGACGAAGAAAAATGCAGGAAGAAGCAAGACATGTGCAGAAAGAACCAACAGAGGAGCAGAAAGAGGCCTTGTTGCAAAATCATCCTGTGCCCACACCTTTTCCAGACGGGTACTGGTGGTAACTGACTCTGACTAACCAGGCCTAGAGCCAGTGCTATGGTAAAAGACACTTAGAATACAGTTAAAACACCTACATACACTAGGGAACACTATGCGTTGGGGTACCCCTGTGATTAGCATGACCTCCTCTGTAACTCCCTAGTACATAATAGGGCCGGGGGATTAAAACTACCTCTTAAAACGCGCCATGGGGCGCGTTTGCACACTGGTGTAGGGAGGGGGGGCCTGAGGTTACATGTGTGCAAACACGCCCTCTGGCCGTTTTAAGTTGGGGGATAAAGTCCCCTTGAATCCTAAGGGTCCCTGGGGACCAACTAGCCCACCAGGTACCTCCAGTAAGCGCCACAGAGCTGTGTTGCAGAGAGGTGTAAAAAGGGGCATGGCCTGCACCACCTCTCTGCAACGCAGCCCTGTGGCGCGCACTGGAGGTACCTGGTGGGCTAGTTGGCCCCAGGGACCCCCAGTATTCAAGGGGAATTAATTCCCCAACTTAAAACGCGCCACAGGGCGTGTTTGCACACATGTCACCTGAGGCCCCGCCCCTCCCTTCACCACTGTGCAAACGCGCCTGTGGCGCGATTTAAGTTGGGGTATTAGGTCACCTTGAATCCTGAGGGTTCCTGGGGCCCAAATAGCCCACCAGGTACTTCCAGTAAGCGCCACAGAGCTGCGTTGCAGAGAGGTGGTCAGAGGCCACGCCCCTTTTTACACCTCTCTGCAACGCAGCTCTATGGCGCTTACTGAAGGTACCTGGTGGGCTAATTGGCCCCCAGGGACCCTCAGTATTGAAGAGGAATTAATTCCCCAACTTCAAACGCGCCACAGGGCATGTTTGCACACATGTCACCTCAGGCCCCGCCCCCTCCCTTCACCACTGTGCAAACGCGCCCTGTGGCGCGTTTTAAGTTGAGGGATTAAGTCCCCTTGAATCCTGAGGGTCCCTGGGGTCCAACTAGCCCACCAGGTACCTCCAGTAAGCGCCACAGAGCTGCGTTGCAGAGAGGTGTAAAAAGGGGCGTGGCCTCTGAACACCTCTCTGCAACGCAGCTCCCTGGCACATACTGGAGGTTCCTGGTGGGCTAGTTGGCCCCCAGGGATCCCCAGTATTCAAGGGAAATTACTCCCCCATCTTACAACGCGCCAGGGGCGCGTTTGCAGAGTGATGCAGGGAGGGGGCGGGGCCTCCGGCGCGATGCCGGACTTTTTTTTCTTTTTATTTTTAGAAGGGGAGCTGTGTGGCCCCCTTCTTTATAATTATTTTGGGCCCTGGGGACCCCATCCCCCAGGGCCTGACCCCCTTTTTTTAATTTTTTTAAAAAACGGAACGGGAAGGGGGCCGCGTGGGCCCCCCTCCCGTGGCCAATTTTGGCCCGGGGACCCCATCCCCCGGGTCATTGCCACATGTTTTTTTTTTTTTAATTCATGGAGGGGGCTGCGTTGCCCCCCTCCTCAGGCCTCCTTAGGCCCCGGGGACCCCATCCCCCAGGGCCGGCCTTTTTTAAATTTTTAATTTTTTTTTGATAATTTGGGGGAGGGGGGCTGTGTGGCCCCCCTCCCGGGCCACTTATAGCCCCGGGGACCAATCCCCCGGGGCTGGCCCTCTCCGTTGGGGACCGTGGGGGTGTCCCCAATCTCCCCACGGCTACCGCCGGCTCCCCGCCTCCTGCGGGAGCCGGCATTGCTTTTCCACACGGGGAACTGCTTAGATGCAGCTCCCCGTGTGGAAAAGCAATTTGCTTTGAATTTTGGAACAGAGAGCAGGTTTCCTGCTCTCTTTTCCAAAATTCAAAGCAAGTTTGCTATGACAGGACGGGAGCCGCGAGGCTCCCGCCCTGTCATTGCAAACAGCAGTGTCCCGGGGGTGGGCACCCCGGGACACTGCAGGAGCTGGCCCTGGGGGGTGGTGCTCCCCAGGGCCATCACAGGCTCCAGGAGCGGGGCCGCGCGGCCCCCCTCCCAACATCTGCAAAGCCCCGGGGAGGTGGTGGTCCCCGGGGCTTGGGGGTCCGAAACGGACCCCCACATTTCAATTCTTAGTGCCCCGGGGAGGTGGCGGTCCCCGGGGCTTGGGGGGGCCTTAGAGGTGCCCCACAAAATGTTATCATTTACCCCCGCATGCCCCCGGGACTTGGCCCACCCGGGGGCCAAATACCATCGAAGCGCGGGAGACCGCGCTTCGTTTTTTTTTCCACGGCGGGATCCGCGCATCCTAAGCGCATCCCGCCAATTTAAAAAAAAAAAAATGCTTTTTTTGGCCCTGGGGGTCCTTGTGGGACCCCCTAAGCAGGACTAGGGGGTCAGGGTGTTTCTACCCTGCCCCCTTTTTGCGTTTTTCGCGTTTGTTTCTCTCATTTCTTGTGTCTCGGTTCTACCGAGGCACAAGATGGCTGCCAACACTTCCTGGTTTGGAGTGTTGACAGCCAATTAGCATGAAGCTCGTGATCGGGAGGGTGCGCGGATCCAACGCGGCCATAAATATCGAAACTTTTATTTTTGATTTTCTCCAAAGCTGCTGAACAGATTTACACCATTTTTAAAAAGGGTGCTTTCTGAACCAAGCACTACCTTTTTGCCAAATTTGGTGTAATTCCGTTCAGCAGTTTTGGCTGTAGCCTTGCATAAATTTTCCTATGGGAAATCGATTTTTTGACTCTTACTTTTTGAATTTCTCCGCAACTACTGAACGGATTTACACCATTTAAAAAAAAGGTCGCTTTCTGAACCAAGCGCTACCTTTTTGCCAAATTTGGTGTAATTCCGTTCAGCAGTTCGGGCTGTAGCCGTGTCTAAAATATCCTGCGGGAATTAACATGGAGAAAACACGTTTTGGGACCCCCCTTTTTTCTCGCCCCCTGCTTGACGAATCACCCCGAAACTTTCAAGACAGGAGCTGACCAGAGCGCCTCACTAGTTTTGAAAATTTCGCGATGATTCGTCAAACGACACAAAGTTATTGGGAATAGATTGTTACGAATTTCTTATGGATAATAGGTCCTAACTATAACTATCTACTGGCGACCGCCAGTAGATAATATATATATATATATATATATATATATATATATATATATATATATATATATATATATATATATATATATATATATATATATAAAAATATACATATATATATATTCACTGAAAAAAACACAGGTTACAGGGATGCTATAGTTAGGCTCAGATTTCACTCAAACAAAACCAGTGAAATTCAGCAGTCACAGTTAGCTGAGTTAACTATAACTTAACACCCCCGCAGTGTGCTTATGACCTCACATATTACATCAATCATGACATGGCCAGTGACATCACTGATGACACCTCAAATTACATCACTGATGACTTCATTAACAGAAGGACTCATACACCCACGCACACCCCATACAACCTCTTGTATGCCCACATCCACTACCACACAACCACACACATACCCATTCACAGACCCATGCCAGTACTCACAACACCCACTCACTCCTCCATTAAAGCACTCACATACTCACTCACTCATTTGTACAGCCACTCACACAACCATTCTCTCACCCATACAACCACTCATACAACCAGTCACTCACCCATACATCCACTCACATAGCCACACACTCACGCATACAGCTACTCACACACCCACTTATTTGCCTACACAGTCACTCACAAACCCACTCACTCACCCATACAGCCTCCCAACACAACTACTCACTCACTCACCCATACAAGCATTCACACACTCACCCACATACCCACACAACAACTTACATACCCATTCACACATCCATGCAAGCACTCACACATCCACTTACTCACCCATACAGCCATTCACACAGACGCTTACTCTCCAATACAGCCACTCACACACCAACTCACTTAATCAAACACCCACTCAAACAGCCACTCACTCACCAATACATCCATTTACACACAGAGTCACTCACCCATACAGCCATTGACTCCCACTCACTCACCCATACAGTCACTACACACCCAATTACCCAACCTTAGAGCCACACACAGCCACTCACTCACCCATACAGCTACTAACACACCTACTCACTCATCAATACTGCCACTCACACAGCATATCACTCACCCACACAGCTACTCACACACCGACTTATATAACCATACAGCCACTTACACAACTGAATGCACAAGGATACACACAGTCACACAGACACTCACTTAATATATGTTAGAAGTAGCATCATACAGTAGTAGTGCACCTAGTATACTAATATAACTTTTGTAGTAGGTTAGTATATATGTTTAACAGCCATAAACTCTTAAAAACACTTAACACTCACTTGATGTTGTCATCAGTGATATCATCAGTGATGTCACTGACCATGTCATGAGTGATGTAGTATGTGAGGTCATAAGCAGTGCATTTCAGGGGCATAAGTTATAGTTAGGTCATGTAACTATAACTGCTAAATTTCACTGGTTTTGTACAAGTGAAATCTGAGCCTAACTAGAACGTCCCTGTAACCTTTGTTTTTTTTCAGTGAATATATATATATGTGTTTATATATATATATATATATATAACCTACTGGCGGTCGCCGGTAGGTAGTTATACTTAGGACCTAGTTTCCATAGAAAAAGCGTTTTTTCTTTTCCCATTAACTTTGGCGCCGGTTGACGAATCTTTGCGAACTTTTCAAAACTAGTGATCAGCTCCGGTCAGCTCCTGTCTTGAAAGTTTCAGGGAGATTCGTCAAGCGGGGGCCGAGGAAAAAGGGGGGTCCCAAAACGCGTTTTCCCCCTGTTAATTTCCATAGGAAACTTTAGACAAAGCTACAGCCCGAACTGCTGAATGGAATTACACCAAATTTGGCAAAAAGGTAGGTCTTGGTTCAGAAAGAGTCCTTTTTGTTAAATGGTGTAAATCCGTTCAGTAGTTCCTGAGAAATTAGAAAAAGAAAAAGTTTCGATATCTGGGCGGAGCCTAACCTCCCAAACACGAGCTTGCCTCTGATTAGCGGCCAACACTTCAAACCAGGAAGTCTTGGCAGCCATCTTGTGCCTCGGAGCAGGGAGAAGGAAAAAGGTAAAAAAAATATGAAAAACAAGAAAAGGGGGCAGGGTAAAAACACCATGACCCCCCAGGCCTGCTCAGCCCGGGTGCACGAATCCGTCCGAAAATTTAAAAAAACGAAGAGCGGTCTCGCGCGCTTCATTTTAATGTGTGTTTAATTTGCGGGGGCCCGCGGGGGCCCCTGCGGCCCGGGGACCGCCACCTCCCCGGGGCTTATTAAATCTAATGCGGGGGGCATGCGGCCCCCCCGCAGCCCCGGGGACCGCCACCTCCCCGGGGCATTTAAATAAATGAAAGGGGGTTCTCGTGGGCCCCCCGAGCCCAGGGGACCGCCACCTCCCCGGGGCTCTAAATAATAATTATTGTGGGGGGCTCAAGACCCACACACTGCCCCAGGGACCACCACCTCCCCGGGGCACTTAATATTTAAATTTGGGGGTCTGTTACAGACCACCACCTCCCCGGGGCTTTAAATAATTGGGAGGGGGGGACGCGTGGCTCCCCTCCCTGAGCCCTCAATGGCCCTGGGGACCGCCACCCTCCAGGGCCGGTTCCTGCAGTGTCCCGGGGTGCCCACCCCCGGGACACTGCTGTTTGCTATGGCAGGGCGGGAGCCGTGCGGCTCCCGCCCTGCCATAGCAAACACTGCTTTGCTTCATTGAAGCGAGAGCAAGGAAACCTGCTCTCGCTTCAATGAAGCAAAGCAGGATTGCTTTTTCACAAGGGGAGATGCATGTTAGCAGCTCCCCTTGTGGAAAAGCAATGCCAGCTCCTGCAGGAGGCGGGGAACCGGCGGGACCGTGGGGGCATTGGTGCTCCCCCCACGGTCCCCAACACAGAGGGCTGGCCCCGGGGGATGGGGTCCCCAGGGCCAGAAGTGGCCTGGGAGGGGGGCCATGCGGCCCCCCTCCCCAATAATTAAATTTTTTATTATTTTTTTTAAACGGAAAGGCTGGCCCCGGGGGATGGGGTCCCCGGGGCCACAATTGGCCTGAGGAGGGGGGCCATGCGGACCCCTCCCAAAAAAATATTTAAAATAGTAAAAAGGATGCCAGGCCCTGGGGGATGGGGTCCCCGGGGCCATAATTGGCCTCTGGAGAGGGGCCACGCGGCCCCCCTCCCCAAAATAATAATAAAAAAATAAAAAAAGGCTGCCAGCGCCCGGGCGATGGGGTCCCCGGGGCCAAAAGTGGCCAAGGGAAGGGGGGGCCACGCAGACCCCCTCCCATAAAATATGAAAAATTTGAAAAAAAAACAAAAAACCGGCAACTCGCCGGAGGCCCCACCCCCTCCCAGCAGCACTCTGCAAACGCGCCCCCTGGCGCGTTCTAAGTTGGGGAATTTAGTCCCCTTTAATACTGAGGCTCCCTGGGGGCCAACTAGCCCACCAGGTACCTCCAATATGCGCCACAGAGCTGCATTGCAGAGAGGTGTTCGGAGGCCACGCCCTTTTTTACGCCTCTCTGCAACGCAGCTCTGTGGCGGTTACTGGAGGTAGCTGGTGGGCTAGTTGGCCCCCAGGGACCCTCAGGATTCCAGGGGACTTAATCCCCCAACTTACAACGCACCAGGGGGCGCGTTTGCACAGTGGTGCAGCGAGGGGGCAGTGCCTGAAACAACAAGTGTGCAAACGCGCCCGCTGGCGCATTGTAAATTGGGGGATTAAGTCCCATTCAATCCTGAGGGTCCCTGGGGGCCAACTAGCCCACCAGGTACCTCCAGTAAGCGCCACAGAGCTGCGTTGCAGAGAGGTGTAAAAAGGGGCGTGGCCTCGGACCACCTCTCTGAAACGCAGCTCTGTGGCGGTTACTGGAGGTACCTGGTGGGCTAATTGGCCCCCAGGGACCCTCAGGATTGAAGGGGACTTAATCCCCCAACTTACAACGCGCCAGGGGGCGCGTTTGCACAGTGGTGCAGCGAGGGGGCGGTGCCTGAAACAACAAGTGTGCATACGCGCCCCCTGGCGCGTTGTAAATTTGGGGATTATGTCCCCTTCAATCCTGAGGGTCCCTGGGGGCCAACAAACCCACCAGGTACCTCTAGTAAGCGCCACAGAGCTGCGTTGCAGAGAGGTGGTCCGAGACCATGCCCCTTTTTACACCTCTCCGCAAGGCAGCTCTGTGGCGGTTACTGGAGGTACCTGGTGGGCTAATTGGCCCCCAGGGACCCTCAGGATTGAAGGGAACTTAATCCCCCAACTTACAACGCGCCAGGGGGCGCGTTTGCACAGTGGTGCAGCGAGGGGGCGGGGCCTGAAACAACAAGTGTGCAAATGCGCCCCCTGGCGCGTTGTAAATTGGGGGATTAAGTCCTGTTCAATCCTGAGGGTCCCTGGGGGTCAACTAGCCCACCAGGTGCCTCCAGTAGGCGCCACAGAGCTGCTTTGAAGAGAGGTGGTCCGAGGCCACGCCCCTTTTTACACCTCTCTGCAACGCAGCTCTGTGGCGGTTACTGGAGGTACCTGGTGGGCTAGTTGGCCCCCAGGGACCCTCAGGATTGAAGGGGACTTAATCCCCCAATTTACAACGTTCCAGGGGGCACGTTTGCACAGTGGTGCAGCGAGGGGGCGGGCCTGAAACAACAAGTGTGCAAAAGCGTCCCCTGGCACGTTGTAAATTGGGGGATTAAGTCCTGTTCAATCCTGAGGGTCCCTGGGGGTCAACTAGCCCACCAGGTGCCTCCATTAGGCGCCACAGAGCTGCTTTGAAGAGAGGTGGTCCGAGGCCACGCCCCTTTTTACACCTCTCTGCAACGCAGCTCTGTGGCGGTAACTGGAGGTACCTGGTGGGCTAGTTGGCCCCCAGGGACCTTCAGGATTGAAGGGGACTTAATCCCCCAACTTACAACGTTCCAGGGGGCACGTTTGCACAGTGGTGCAGCGAGGGGGCGGGCCTGAAACAACAAATGTGCAAAAGCGTCCCCTGGCACGTTGTAAATTGGGGGATTAAGTCCCCTTCAATCCTGATGGTCCCTGGGGGCCAACTAGCCCACCAGGTACCTCCAGTAAGCGCCACAGAGCTGCTTTGCAGAGTGGTGGTCCGAGGCCACGCCCCTTTTTACACCACTCTGCAAACGCGGCTTCTGGTGCACTAATGGTGGGGCGATGAGGACCTCAGGACACAAGTGGACTTCATCCTCCGAGCAGCAGTGCGCCAAAAGCTGTGTTTGCAGCGTGGTGTAAAAAGGGGCGTGGCCTCAGAACACCTCTCTGCAAAGCAGCTCTGTGGCACTTACTGGAGGTACCTGGTGGGCTAGTTGGCCCCCAGGGACCCTCAGGATTCAAGGGGACTTAATCCCCCAACTTACAACGCGCCAGGGGGGCGCGTTTGCACAGGGGTGCAGGGAGGGGGCGGGGCCTGATATAACAAGTGTACCTTTTTCTGCACCTTTCCTGCCTGTTTTTACATCTCACTTGTCACTTTCTGCACTCGTCTTCCCTCTTTCTGTACCTTTCCTGCCTGTTTTTGCATCTCACTTGCCTCTTTCTGCACCTCTATTGCCTCTTTCTGCAGTTCTCTTGCCTCCTTCTGCACTTCACTTGCCTCTTTCTGCAACTCTCTCGCCTCTTTGTGCTCCTCACTTTCCTCTTTCTGCATCCCTGTTGCTTCATTCTGCACTTTCCATGTTTCTTTCTGCACCTGTCTTGCTTGTTTCTGCACCCCTGTTGTTTCTTTATGTACCTCTTTTGCATCTTTCTGCACTTTTCTTGCCTTTTACTGTAGTTCTCTTCCCTCTTTCTGCACGTCTGTTGCCTCTTTCTGCACTTCATTTGCTTCTTTCTGCACCCCTGTTGTCTCTTTGTGCACTCAGCTTCCCTCTTTCTGTACCTTTCCTGCCTGTTTTTGCATCTCACTTGCCTCTTTCTGCACTTTTCTTGCTTCTTTCTACACGTCTGCTGCTTCTTTCAGCAATTCTCTTGCCTCTTTGTGCACTTCTCTTGCCTGTTTCTGCACCTCTATTGCCTCTTTTTGCACCTCTGTTGGCTCTTTCTGCACCTCACTTGCTCCTTTCTACACTTCTCTTGCCTCTTTCTGCACCCCTGTTGCTTCATTCTGCACTTTCCATGCTTATTTCTGCATCCGTATTGCTTCTTTCTGCACCCCTGGTGTCTCTTTAAGTACCTCTTTTGCCTCTTTCTGCACTTTTCTTGCCTTTTTCTGCACCTCTCCTCCCTCTTTCTGCACGTCTGTTGCCTCTTTCTGCACCTCATTTGCTTCTTTCTGCACCCTTGTTGTCTCTTTCTGCACTCGTCTTCCCTCTTTCTGTACGTTTCCTGCCTGTTATTACATCTCACTTGCCTCTTTCTGCACCTCTATTGCCTCTTTCTGCAGTTCTCTTGCCTCATTCTGCATGTCACTTGCCTCTTTCTGTAACTCTCTCACCTCTTTGTGCACCTCTCTTGCCTCTTGCTGCACCCCTGTTGCATCATTCTGCACTTTCCATGCTTCTTTCTGCACCTGTCTTGCTTCTTTCTGCACCCCTGTTGTCTCTTTATGTACCTCTTTTGCCTCTTTCTGCACTTTTCTTGCCTTTTTCTGCAGTTCTCTTCCACCTTTCTGCACATCTGTTGCCTCTTTCTGCACTTCATTTGCTTCTTTCTGCATCCCTGTTGTCTCTTTCTGCACTCGTCTTCCCTCTTTCTGTACCTTTCCTGTCTGTTTTTTTTATCTCACTTGCTTCTTTCTGCACTTTTCTTGCTTCTTTCTGCAACCCTGTTGTCTCTTTATGTACCTCTTTTGCCTCTTTCTGCACTTTTCTTGGCTTTTTCTGCACCTCTCTTCCTTCTTTCTGCACGACTGTTGCCTCTTTCTGCACCTCATTTGCTTCTTTCGGCACCCCTGTTGTCTCTTTCTGGACTCGTCTTTGCTCTTTCTGTACCTTTCCTGCCTATTTTTGCATCTCACTTGCCTCTTTCTGCACTTTTCTTGCTTCTTTCTGCACCCCTGTTGTCTCTTTATGTACCTCTTTTGCCTCTTTCTGCACTATTCTAGCCTTTTTCTGCACCTCTCTTCCCTCTTTCTGCAGGTCTGTTGCCTCTTTCCGCACCTCATTTGCTTCTTTCTGCACTTTTCTTGCTTCTTTCTGCACCCCTGTTGTCTCTTTATGTACCTCTTTTGCCTCTTTCTGCACTTTTCTTGCCTTTTTCTGCACCTCTCTTCCCTCTTTCTGCATGTCTGTTGCCTCTTTCTGCACCTCATTTGCTTCTTCCGCACCCCTGTTGTCTCTTCCTGCACTCGTCTTTGCTCTTTCTGTACCTTTCCTGCCTATTTTTGCATCTCACTTGCCTCTTTCTGCACTTTTCTTGCTTCTTTCTGCACCCCTGTTGTCTCTTTATGTACCTCTTTTGCCTCTTTCTGCACTATTCTAGCCTTTTTCTGCACCTCTCTTCCCTCTTTCTGCAGGTCTGTTGCCTCTTTCCGCACCTCATTTGCTTCTTTCTGCACCTCTGTTGTCTCTTTCTGCACTTGTCTTCCCTCTTTCTGTACCTTTACTGCCTGTTTTTGCATCTCACTTGCCTCTTTCTGCACTTTTTATGCTTCTTTCTGCACCCTGTTGGCTCTTTATGTACCTCTTTTGCCTCTTTCTGCACTTTTGTTGCCTTTTTCTGCACCTCTCTTCCCTCTTTCTGCACGTCTGTTGCCTCTTTCCGCACCTCATTTGCTTCTTTCTGCACCCCTGTTGTCTCTTTTTGCACTCGTCTTCCCTCTTTCTGTACCTTTCCTGCCTGTTTTTGCATCTCACTTGCCTCTTTCTGCACTTTTCTTGCCTCTTTCTGCAGTTCTCTTGCCTCCTTCTGCACTTCACTTGCCTCTTTCTGCAACTCTCTCGCCTCTTTGTGCACCTCACTTTCCTCTTTCTGCATCCCTGTTGCTTCATTCTGCACTTTCCATGTTTCTTTCTGCACCTGTCTTGCTTGTTTCTGCTCCCCTGTTGTTTCTTTATGTACCTCTTTTGCATCTTTCTGCACTTTTCTTACCTTTTTCTGTAGTTCTCTTCCCTCTTTCTGCACGTCTGTTGCCTCTTTCTGCACTTCATTTGCTTCTTTCTGCACCCCTGTTGTCTCTTTGTGCACTCAGCTTCCCTCTTTCTGTACCTTTCCTGCCTGTTTTTGCATCTCACTTGCCTCTTTCTGCACTTTTCTTGCTTCTTTCTACACGTCTGCTGCTTCTTTCAGCAATTCTCTTGCCTCTTTGTGCACTTCTCTTGCCTGTTTCTGCACCTCTATTGCCTCTTTTTGCACCTCTGTTGGCTCTTTCTGCACCTCACTTGCTCCTTTCTACACTTCTCTTGCCTCTTTCTGCACCCCTGTTGCTTCATTCTGCACTTTCCATGCTTCTTTCTGCACCCGTATTGCTTCTTTCTGCACCCCTGGTGTCTCTTTAAGTACCTCTTTTGCCTCTTTCTGCACTTTTCTTGCCTTTTTCTGCACCTCTCCTCCCTCTTTCTGCACGTCTGTTGCCTCTTTCTGCACCTCATTTGCTTCTTTCTGCACCCTTGTTGTCTCTTTCTGCACTCGTCTTCCCTCTTTCTGTACGTTTCCTGCCTGTTATTACATCTCACTTGCCTCTTTCTGCACCTCTATTGCCTCTTTCTGCAGTTCTCTTGCCTCATTCTGCATGTCACTTGCCTCTTTCTGTAACTCTCTCACCTCTTTGTGCACCTCTCTTGCCTCTTGCTGCACCCCTGTTGCATCATTCTGCACTTTCCACGCTTCTTTCTGCACCTGTCTTGCTTCTTTCTGCACCCCTGTTGTCTCTTTATGTACCTCTTTTGCCTCTTTCTGCACTTTTCTTGACTTTTTCTGCAGTTCTCTTCCACCTTTCTGCACATCTGTTGCCTCTTTCTGCACTTCATTTGCTTCTTTCTGCATCCCTGTTGTCTCTTTCTGCACTCGCCTTCCCTCTTTCTGTACCTTTCCTGCCTGTTTTTGCATCTCACTTGCCTCTTTCTGCACTTTTCTTGCTTCTTTCTGCACCTCTGTTGCTTCTTTCAGCAATTCTCTTGCCTCTTTGTGCACTTCTCTTGCCTGTTTCTGCACCTCCCTTGCCTCTTTTTGCACCTCTGTTGGCTCTTTCTGCACCTCACTTGCTCCTTTCTACACTTCTCTTGCCTCTTTCTGCACCCATGTTGCTTCATTCTGCACTTTCCATGCTTCTTTCTGCACCTGTCTTGCTTCTTTCTGCACCCCTGGTGTTTCTTTCTGCACTCGACTTCCCTCTTTCTGTACCTTTCCTGCCTGCATTTGCATCTCACTTACCTCTTTCTGCACTTTTCTTGCTTCTTGCTGCACCTCTGTTGCTTTTTTCAGCAATTCTCTTGCCTCTTTGTGCACTTCTCTTGCCTGTTTCTGCACCTCCCTTGCCTCTTTTTGCACCTCTGTTGGCTCTTTCTGCACCTCACTTGCTCCTTTCTACACTTCTCATGCCTCTTTCAGCACCCATGTTGCTTCATTCTGCACTTGTCATGCTTCTTTCTGCACCTGTCTTGCTTCTTTCTGCACCCCTGGTGTCTCTTTATGTACCTCTTTTGCCTCTTTCTGCACTTTTCTTGCCTTTTTCTGCACCTCTCTTCCCTCTTTCTGCATGTCTGTTGCCTCTTTCTGCACCTCATTTGCTTTTTTCTGCACGCTTGTTGTCTCTTTCTGCCCTCGTCTTCCCTCTTTCTGTACCTTTCCTGCCTGTTTTTGCATCTCACTTGCCTCTTTCTGCACCTCTATTGCCTCTTTCTGCAGTTCTCTTGCCTCCTTCTGCATGACACTTGCCTTTTCTGTAACTCTCTTGCCTCTTTGTGCACCTCTCTTGCCTCTTTCTGCACCCCTGTTGCTTCATTCTGCACTTTCCATGCTTCTTTCTGCACCTGTCTTGCTTCTTTCTGCACCCCTGTTGTCTCTTTATGTACCTCTTTTGCCTCTTTCTGCACTTTTCTTGCCTTTTTCTGCAGTTCTCTTCCATCTTTCTGCACGTCTGTTGAATCTTTCTGCACTTCATTTGCTTTTTTCTGCACCCCTGTTGTCTCTTTCTGCACTCGTCTTCCCTCTTTCTGTACCTTTCCTGCCTGTTTTTGCATCTCACTTGCCTCTTTCTGCACTTTTCTTGCTACTTTCTACACCTCTGTTCCTTCTTTCAGCAATTCTCTTGCCTCTTTGTGCACTTCTCTTGCCTGTTTCTCCACCTCCCTTGCCTCTTTTTGCACCTCTGTTGGCTTTCTGCACCTCACTTGCTCTTTTCTACACTTCTCTTGCCTCTTTCTGCACCCATGTTGCTTCATTCTGCACTTTCCATGCTTCTTTCTGCACCTGTCTTGCTTCTTTCTGCACCCCTGGTGTCTCTTTATGTGCCTCTTTTGCCTCTTTCTGCACTTTTCTTGCCTTTTTCTGTACCTCTCTTCCTGCACGTCTGTTGCCTCTTTCTGCACCTCATTTGCTTCTTTCTGCACCTCTGTTGTCTCTTTCTGCACTCGTCTTCCCTCTTTCAGTACCTTTCCTGCCTGTTTTTGCATCTCACTTGCCTCTTTCTGCACCTCTATTGCCTCTTTCTGCAGTTCTCTTGCCTCCTTCTGCACTTCACTTGCCTCTTTCTATAACTCTCTCGCCTCTTTGTGCACCTCTCTTGCCTCTTTCTGCACCCCTGTTGCTTCATTCTGCACTTTCCATGCTTCTTTCTGCACCTGTCTTGCTTCTTTCTGCACCCCTGTTGTCTCTTTATGTACCTCTTTTGCCTCTTTCTGCACTTTTCTTGCCTTTTTCTGCAGTTCTTTTCCATCTTTCTGCACGTCTGTTGCCTCTTTCTGCACCTCATTTGTAACCCTGGGCGAAGTACTACGCTACGCTCGCGTAGTTTGCGAAGTTTGCGCTACTTCGCACAACGCGAATTGCACGTAGCACAGTGTAAACACGCGTAGCGTAGCGTAGTGCAGCGGTCATTTTTTGCTTGCTCGCGGTCCTCAACGTCAAGTTGGCGACCGCGAGCAAGCAAAATGACATCCCGGCGAGACTTTTTCCTCGTTCGCGATCAGCAACATCAAGTTGCCGATCGCGAGCGTGGAAAATAAACTTCCCGGTGAGATTCTCAACGCGGGGAGGTCAGGTTTCTCACTGCGAGTGGTCGCGTATGCTCGCGACCGCTCGCGATGAGAAACTACCAGTCCGCGTTGAGAAGCTGCCGCTCGAGTAAAAATCTACTCGAGCGGCAGTAAAGACAGCTCGCACTGTGCAAGATGCCGTTTTCAATGATTGCACAGTGCGGACAAGCATCCGGCACTGTGCAATCATTGCGAACAGCGCACTACGCAGTTCGCGTAGTGCTATGCGTAGCTCGCGTAGTGCGAACTGCACTTCACGTAGCTTCACGTAGCGCTACTTCGCGAACTACGCCCAGGCTTACTCATTTGCTTCTTTCTGCGCCCCTGTTGTCTCTTTCTGCACTCATCTTCCCTCTTTCTGTATCTTTCCTGCCTGTTTTTGCATCTCACTTGCCTCTTTCTGCACTTTTCTTACTTCTTTTTACACCTCTGTTGCTTCTTTCAGCAATTCTCTTGCCTCTTTGTGCACTTCTCTTGCCTGTTTCTGCACCTCCCTTGCCTCTTTTTGCACCTCTGTTGGCTCTTTCTGCACCTCACTTGATCCTTTCTACTCTTCTCTTGCCTCTTTCTGCACCCATGTTACTTCATTCTGCACTTTCCATGCTTCTGTCTGCACCTTTCTTTCTTCTTTCTGCACCCCTGGTGTCTCTTAATGTACCTCTTTTGCCTCTTTCTACACTTTTCTTGCCTTTTTCTGCACCTCTCTTCCCTCTTTCTGGACGTTTGTTGCCCCTTTCTGCACCTCATTTGCTTCTTTCTGCACCCCTGTTGTCTCTTTCTGCACTCGTCTTCCCTCTTTCTGTACCTTTCCTGCCTGTTTTTGCATCTCACTTGCCTCTTTCTGCACCTCTATTGCCTCTTTGTGCACCTCTCTTGCCTCTTTCTGCACCCCTGTTGCTTCATTCTGCACTTTCCATGCTTCTTTCTGCACCTGTCTTGCTTCTTTCTGCACCCCTGTTGTCTCTTTATGTACCTCTTTTGCCTCTTTCTGCACTTTTCTTGCCTTTTTCTGCAGTTCTCTTCCATCTTTCTGCCCGTCTGTTGCCTCTTTCTGCACCTCATTTGCTTCTTTCTGCGCCCCTGTTGTCTCTTTCTGCACTCGTCTTCCCTCTTTCTGTACCTTTCCTGCCTGTTTTTGCATCTCACTTGCCTCTTTCTGCACTTTTCTTGCTTCTTTCTACACCTCTGTTGCTTCTTTCAGCAATTCTCTTGCCTCTTTGTGCACTTCTCTTGCCTGTTTCTGCACCTCCCTTGCCTCTTTTTGCACCTCTTTTGGCTCTTTCTGCACCTCACTTGCTCCTTTCTACACTTAACTTGCCTCTTTCTGCACCCCTGTTGCTTCATTCTACACTTTCCATGCTTCTTTCTGCACATGTCTTGCTTCTTTCTGCACCCCTGGTGTATCTTTATCTACCTCTATTGCCTCTACCTGCACTTTTCTTGCCGTTTTCTGCACCTCTCTCCCCTCTTTCTGCACATCTGTTGCCTCTTTCTCCACTTCATTTGCTTCTTTCTGCACCCCTGTTGTCTCTTTCTGCACTTGTCTTCCCTCTTTCTGCAGTTCTCTTGCCTCCTTCTGCACTTCACTTGCCTCTTTCTGCATCTATCTCGCCTCTTTGTGCACCTCTCTTGCCTCTTTCTGCATCCCTGTTGCTTCAATCTGCACTTTCCATGCTTCTTTCTGCACCTGTCTTGCTTCTTTCTGCACCCCTGTTGTCTCTTTAGATACCTCTTTTGTCTCTCTGCAATTCTCTTGCCTCTTTGTGCACATCTCTTGCCTGTTTCTGCACCTCCCTTGCCTAATTTTGCACCTCTGTTGGCTCTTTCTGCACCTCACTTGCTCCTTTCTACACTTCTCTTGCCTCTTTCTGCACCCCTGTTGCTTCATTCTGCACTTTCCATGCTTCTTTCTGCACCTGTCTTGCTTCTTTCTGCACCCCTGGTGTCTCTTTATGTGCATCTTTTGTCCCTATGTGCACTTTTCTTGCCTTTTTCTGCACCTCTCTTCCCTCTTTCTGCACATCTGTTGCCTCTTTATCCACCTCATTTGCTTCTTTCTGCACCCCTGTTGTCTCTTTCTGCACTCGTCTTCCCTCTTTCTGTACCTTTCCTGCCTGTTTTTGCATCTCACTTGTCTCTTTCTGCACATCTATTGCCTCTTTCTGCAGTTCTCTTGCCTCCTTCTGCACTTCACTTGCCTCTTTCTGCAACTCTCTCGCCTCCTTATGCACCTCTCTTGCCTCTTTCTGCATCCCTGTTGCTTCATTCTGCACTTTTCATGCTTCTTTCTGCACCTGTCTTGCTTCTTTCTGCACCCCTGTTGTCTCTTTAGATACCTCTTTTGTCTCTCTGCAATTTTCTTGCCGTTTTCTGCACCTCTCGTCCCTCTTTCTGCACGTCTGTTGCCTCTTTCTGCATTTCATTGCTTCTTTCTGCATCCCTGTTGTCTCTTTCTGCACTCGCCTTCCCTCTTTCCGTACTTTTCCTGCCTGTTTTTGCATCTCACTTGCCTCTTTCTGCACTTTTCTTGCTTCTTTCTACACCTCTGTTGCTTCTTTCAGCAATTCTCTTGCCTCTTTGTGCACTTGTCTTGCCTGTTTCTGCACCTCTCTTGCCTCTTTTTGCACCTCTGTTGGCTCTTTCTGCACCTCACTTGCTCCTTTCTACATTTCTATTGCCTCTTTCTGCACCCGTTGCTTCATTCTGCACTTTCCATGCTTCTTTCTGCACCAGTCTTGCTTCTTTCTGCACCCCTGTTGTTTCTCTATGTACCTCTTTTGCCTCTTTCTGCACTTTTCTTGCCTTTTTCTGCAGTTCTCTTCCATCTTTCTGCACGTCTGTTGCCTCTTTCTGCACCTCATTTGCTTCTTTCTGCACCCCTGTAGTCTCTTTCTGCACTCGTCTTCCCTCTTTCTGTACCTTTCCTGCCTGTTTTTGCATCTCACTTGCCTCTTCCTGCACTTTTCTTGTTTCTTTTTTTGCACCTCTCTTGCCTCTTTCGGCACCTCTGTTGCTTCCTTCTGCACTTCTCTTGCCTCCTTCTGCACCTCTTACTTAGAGGTAATTTTAATCCCCCTGCCCTATTATGTACTAGGGCCTTACAGGGAGGTCATGCCAATCACAGGGGTAGCCCAACCCATAGTGTACCCTAGTGTATGTAGGTGTTTTCACTGTATTCTATGTGTCTTTCTTCATAGCACTGGCTCCGGGCCTGGCTAGTCAGAGTTAGTTACCACCAGTACCCGTCAGCAAAAAGTTGGGGCCACAGGATGACTTTGCATTAAGGCCTCTTTCTGCTCCTCTGTTGGTTCTTTGTGCACATCTCTTGCTTCATTCTGAACCTTTCTTCGTCTTTCTGGACTTCTGTTGCCTCTTTCTGCATTTCTCTTGCTTCTTTCTGCGCCTTTCTTCCTCTTTCTGCATATGTCCTACCTCTGTAGGCATAGTTAGAAATTAGCATTTACAAAACCTTTGAAATTCACTGAAAAAACCACAGGTTTCAGGGACGTTATAGTTAGAAATTAGCATTTAAAAAACCTTTGAAATTCACTGAAAAAACCATAGGTTTCAGGGACGTCATAGGTAGAAATTAGCATTTAAAAAACCTTAGAAATTCACTGCAAAAACCACAGGTTTCAGGGACGTTATAGTTAGTTGGACATTTCACTTGTACAAAACCCGAGAAATTCGGCCGTTATAGTTAGTTCAGCTAACTATAACTCGCGCCCCTGCAATGCAGTGCTGATGACGTCACATATTACATCATTCATGACATGGTCAGTGACATCACTGATGACATCACTGATGACATCTCAAATGACATCACTGATGACATCTCAAATGACATCACTGATGACATCATCCACGTGATAATCTGATGCACCTCCTCACACCCTAATATAACCTTTGATACACCCACTCTAAAATGCAGACTACCATTTTCAAAACCATAGACACACCAATACCAGTTACTACATACCCACTCACTGATTCCTAGGTCTACACACATGTCCACTCATTCATCCATACAGTTACTCATACATGCAGTCACTCATCAATACAGCACTATCATATGCACACATACACCTATACAGACACTCACACACCACCACTCACCCATAGAGTTACTCACACACCTATTCAGTCATGCAAAGAAACAATCATACTCCCATTTACTCACCTATACAGTTATACACACACCACTTCACTTATTCATACAGCTACTAACACATACTTACTCTCTTCTACAATCACTGACACAAGCATACACTCATCCATACAGCCACTCTCACAATCACTCACTCTCAAATATAGTCATTTATATACTCCAACACTCACATATACTGCCTTTCACATATGTAGTTACTCACACATGTACCACTGAGACATCCATTCACTCACCAACACACCCATACACACACTCACCCACCCATACAGCCCTTCACAGATACACTCTTGAACCCATACACCCAGTGAATCACCTACTCACAAATCTATGCACAGAGTCACCCACCCCCCACCCACCCACAGAGACACTCAGGCACCCATACAGATTCTCAGACAACCAATCAATAACCCATATAGACACTCATGTAGCTACTCACCAACCCATGCAGCCGCTTACACACCAACTGACAGACTAATACAGATATTCACACAGTTTAGTCACTAACCCATGCATTCATTAAGACACGATTAATCACTCACTTACACAGTCAGTCACGCACCTACTAAATCATCCATTCAGACACTTATACACCCACTCATTCTTCAATACACCTTGGCCTATATATATATAAAACATATTTAAACTTTACAGAAACACACAGTCACTGGATGATGTCATCAGTGATGTCATTTGAGATGTCATCAGTGATGTCACTTACCATGTTATGAATGATGTAATATGTGACGTCATCAGCAATGCATTGCGGGGGCGCGAGTTATAGTTAGCTGAACTAACTATAATGGCCGAATTTCTCTGGTTTTGTACAAGTGAAATGTCCAACTAACTATAACGTCCCTAAAACCTGTGGTTTTTTCAGTGAATTTCTAAGGTTTTTTAAATGCTAATTTCTAACTATAACATCCCTGAAACCTATGGTTTTTTCAGTGAATATATATATATATACATATATATATATATATATATACACATATGTACATATATACATTATCTACTGGCGGTCGCCAGTAGATAGTTATAGTGAGGACCTATTTTCCATAGGAAATCTGCAACATTCTATTTGAAATAACTTTGGCGCCGGTTGACGAATCTTCGCGAAATTTTCAAAACTTATGGCCCGCTCCGGTCCGCTCCTATCCTGAAAGTTTTGGTGTGATTCAGCAAGCGGGGGCCGAGAAAAAAGGGGGGTCCCAAAACGTGTTTTCCCCATGCAATTTTCCATAGGAACCTTTCATCGCAGCTACAGCCCGAACTGCTGAACGGAATTACACCAAAGTTGGCAAAAAGGTAGCCCTTGGTTCAGAGTCGTGCCTTTTGCTTAAATGGTGTAAATACGTTCAGTAGTTCCTGAGAAAATCAAAAGTAAAATGACATATATATCTATGGCCGCGTTGGGTCCGCGCACCCTCCCGATCACGAGCTGCATGCTAATTGGCTGTCAACTGGCTGTCAACACTCCAAATCAGGAAGTGTTGGCAGCCATTTTGTGCCTCGGTAGAACCGAGGCACAGAAACAAGTGCGCAAAACGCAAAAAGAGGGTAAGGTAGAAACACCCTGACCCCCTAGGTCTGCTCAGGGGGTCCCACAAGAACCCCCTGGGCATAAAAAAGCATTTTTTTTTAAATCGGCGGGATGAGCTTAGGGTGCGCGGATCCCGCCGTGATTAAAAAAAAATCGAAGCGCGGTCTTCCGCGCTTCGAGGCTATTTTGCCCCCGGGTGGGCTAAGTCCCGGGGGCATGCGGGGGTTGATTTATATTTTATGGGGGGGCCTCTAAGGCCCCCAAGCCCCAGGGACCACCACCCCCGGGGCTTTAAAAAAAATGGTGCGGGAGGGCTCTCCGCCCTCCCGCAGCCCCGGGCTTCTTTTTTAAATTAAATAACCTGTGTGGGGGGGCTCCAGCCCCCCCACATGCCCCGGGGCACTAATGAAAGAAATGTGGGGGTCCGGTTTGGACCCCCGAAGCCCCGGGGACCACCACCTCCCCGGGGCGTAGTTGATGTTGGGAGGGGGGCTGCGTGGCCCCCCTCCTGGAGCCTGTGGTGGCCCTGGGGACCGCCACCCCCCAGGGCCGGCTCCTGCAGTGTCCCGGGGTGCCTACCCCTGGGACACTGCTGTTTGCAATGACAGGGCGGGAGCCTCGCGGCTCCCGTCCTGTCATTGCAAACTTGCCTTGCTTCATTGAAGCAAGAGCAGGGAAACCCAATAGAGGACCAGGGAAGGGGGTCCCTGGAGTCCAACTAGCCCACCAGGTACCTTCAGTAAGCACAACAGAGTTGCGTTGCAGAGAGGTGAAAAATGGTGCGTGGCCTCGGAACGCCTCTCTGCAACTCAGCTCTGTGGTCCTAACTGTAGGTACCTGGGGGGCTAGTTGGGCCCCAGGGACACTCAGGATTCAAGGGGACTTAATCCCGCAACTTAAAACGTGCTACGAGGCGCGTTTGCACACATGTCACCTCAGGCCCCCCCTCCCTTTACCACTGTGCAAACGCGCCCTGTAGCGCGTTTTAAGAGGTAGTTTTAATCCCCCTGCCCTATTATGTACTAGGGACTTACAGAGGAGGTAATGCTAATCACAGGGGTACCCCAACGCATAGTGTTCCCTAGTGTATGTAGGTGTTTTCACTGTATTCTAAGTGTGTTTTAGCATAGCACTGGCTCTGGTTACTCAGAGTCAGTTACCACCAGTACACGTCGGAAAAAGTTGTGGGCACAGGATGATTTTGGAACAAGGCCTCTTTCTGCTCCTCTGTTGGTTCTTTCTGCACATCTTTTGCTTCTTCCTGCACTTTTCTTCGTCTTTGTGGACTTCTGTTGCTTCTTTCTGCATTTCTTTTGCTTCTTTCTGTGCGTTTTTCTTCTTTGTTCACATGTCCTACCTCTGTAGGCATAGTTAGAAATTAGAATTTAAAAAACCTTTGAAATTCACTGAAAAAACCATAGGTTTCAGGCACGTTATAGTTAGAAATTAGCATTTAAAAAACCTTTGAAATTCACTGAAAAAACCATAGGTTTCAGGCACGTTATAGTTAGAAATTAGCATTTAAAAAACCTTAGAAATTCACTGAAAAAACCATAGGTTTTAGGGAAAGTTATAGTTAGTTGGACATTGCACTCGTACAAAACCCGTGAAATTCCCCCGTTATAGTTAGTTCAGCTAACTATAACTCGCGCCCCCGCAATGCACTGCTGATGACGTCACATATTACATCACTCATGACATGGTCAGTGACATCACTGATGACATCACTGATGACATCTCAAATTACATCACTAATGACATCATCCAGTGACTGTGTGTTTCTGTAAAGTTTAAATATTTTTAATATATATAGGGAAAGGCATATTGAAGAATGCGTGGGTGTATAAGTGTCTGATTGGATGATTTAGTAGGTGCGTGACTAACTCTATAAGTGAGTGATTAAACGTATCTTACTGAATGCATGGGTTAGTGACTAAACTGGGTGAATGTCTGTATCCGTCTGTCTGTTGCTGTGTAAGTGGCTGCATGGGTTTGTGAATAGCTACATGAGTGTCTATATGAGTTATTGATTGGTTGTCTGAGTATCTGTATGGGTGCCTGAGTGTTTGTGTGGGTGGGGTATGTGCGACTCTGTGCATAGATGTGTGAGTGGGTGATTCACTGGGTGGATGGTTTCAAGAGTGCATCTGTGATAGACTGTATGGGTGGGTAAGTGTGTGTAAGAGTGTGTTAGTGAGTGAATGTATGTCCCAGTGGTACATGTGTGAGTAACTACATATGTGAAAGGCAGTATATGTGTGTGTTGGAGTATATAAATAGCTATAAGCGAGAGTGTGTGATTGTGAGAGTGACTGTATGGATGAGTGTGTACTTGTATCAGTGATTGTATAAGAGCGTAAGAATGTGCTAGTACTTGTATGAGTAAGTGAGCTGGTGTGTGGATAACTGTATAGGTGAGTAAATGGCAGTGTGTTTAATTATTTGCATGACTGACTAGGTGTGTGAGTACCTCTATGGATGAGTGGCGGTGTTTGAGTGTCTATATAGGAGTATGAGTGCATATGATAGTCCTGTACTGAGTGACCGTAAGTATGAGTGACTGTACGGGTGAGTGAGTGGGTGTGTGTGTAGACCTAAGAATCAGTGAGTGGGTATGTAGTTATTGGTGTTGGAGTGTCTATGGTTTTGCGAATGGCAGTCTGTAATTTAGAGTAGGTGTATCAAAGGTTATATTAGGGTGTGAGGAGGTGCATCAGATTATCACGTGGATGATGTCATCAGTGATGTCATCAGTGATATCATTTGAGATGTCATCAGTGATGTCATCAGTGATGTCACTGACCATGTCATGAGTGATGTAATATGTGACGTCATCAGCAGTGTATTGCGGGGGCGCGAGTTATAGTTAGCTGAACTAACTATAACGGGGGAATTTCACGGGTTTTGTACGAGTGCAATGTCCAACTAACCAACTAACTATAACTGTCCCTAAAACCTATGGTATATATATATATATATATATATATATATATATCAAAGCAAATCCCGGGTTGTCACCAAACCTCCACGGCAAACAAACACAGGTACGAACCACTCGAGGGACGTAGAAAAAACTGCTGTGCTTTATTTAAATTCCATGATTACAGCAACCAGTCAGTCCTGGCCAGTGCCTCAGCATGACGCGTTTTGACCGATACAACTGAGTATATATATATATTCACTGAAAAAACCACAGGTTTCAGGGACGTTAAGGTTAGTTGGACATTTCACTCGTAGAAAACCAAAGAAATTCGGCCGTTATAGTTAGTTCAGCTAACTATAACTCGCGCCCCCGCAATGCACTGCTGATGACGTCACATATTACATCATTCATGACATGGTCAGTGACATCACTGATGACATCACTGATGACATCTCAAATGACATCACTGATGACATCATCCAGTGACTGTGTTTCTGTAAAGTTTAAATATGTTTTATATATATGCCAAGGTATATTGAAGAATGAGTGGGTGTATAAGTGTCTGGATGGATGATTTAGTAGGTGCGTGACTGACTGTATAAGTGAGTGATTAAATGTGTCTTACGGAATGCATGGGTTAGTGACTGATACAGACATTCACACAGTTTAGTTTGTCAATTGGTATGTAAGCGGTTGCATGGGTTGGTGAGTAGCTAAATGAGGATCTATATGGGTTATTGATTGGTTGTCTGAGTATCTGTATGGGTGCCTGAGTGTCTGTGTGGGTGGGTGTGACTCTATGCATAGATGTGTGAGTGGATGATTCACTGTGTGTATGGGTTCAAGAGTGCATCTGTGAAGGGCTGTATGGGGGGTGAGTGTGTGTATGGGTGTGTTGGTGAGTGAATTGATGCCTCAGTGGTACATGTGTGAATAACTGCATATGTGAAAGGAAGTATATGTGAGTGTTGGAGTGTATAAATGACTATATGTGAGAGTGAATGATTGTGAGAGTGGCTGTATGGATCAGTGTGTGCTTGTATTATTTATTGTATAAGAGTGTAAGTATGTGTTAGTATATGTTTGAATAAGTGAGGTGGTGTGTGTATAACTGTATAGGTGAGTAAATGGGAGTGTGATTGATTCTTTGCATGACTGACTAGGTGTGTGAGTAACTCTATGGATGAGTGGCGGTGTGTGAGTGTCTGTATAGATATCTGAGTGCATATGATAATGCTGTATTGATGGTTGACTGCATGTATGAGTGACTGTATGGGTGAATGAGTGGATGTGTGTGTAGACCTAGGAAATGGTGAGTGGGTATGTACTAACTGGTATTGGTGTGTCTATGGTTTCGAAAATGGTAGTCTGTATTTTAGAGTGGGTGTATCAAAGGTTATATTAGGGTATGAGGAGGTGCATCAGATTATCACGTGGATGATGTCATCAGTGATGTCATCAGTGATGTCATTTGAGATGTCATCAGTGATGTCATCAGTGATGTCACTGACCATGTCATGAATGATGTAATATGTGACGTCATCAGCAGTGCATTGCGGGGCGCGAGTTATAGTTAGCTGAACTAACTATAACGGCCGAATTTCTCTGGTTATGTACGAGTGAAATGTCCAACTAACTATAACGTCCCTAAACCTGTGGCTTTTTCAGTGAATTTCAAAGGTTTTTTAAATGGTAATTTCAAACTATAACGCCCCTGAAACCTATGGTTTTTTCAGTGAATTTCAAAGGTTTTTTAAATGCTAATTTCTAACTATAACGTCCCTGAAACCTATAGTTTTTTCAGTGAATTTCAAAGGTTTTTTAAATGCTAATTTCTAACTATGCCTACAAAGGTAGGACATGTGAAGAAAGAGGAAGAAAAGCGTAGAAAGAAGCAAGACAAATGCAGAAAGAGGCAACAGAAGTCCAGAAAGACGAAGAAAAGTGCAGGAAGAAGCAAGAGATGTGAAGAAAGAACCAACAGAGGAGCAGAAAGTTCTCCTGTGCCCCTAACTTTATGCTGACCGGTACTGGTGGTAACTGACTCTGACTAACCAGGCCTAGAGCCAGTGCTATGCTAAAATACACTTAGAATACAGTGAAAACACCTACATACACTAGGGAACACTATGCGTTGGGGTACCTCTGTGATTAGCATGACCTCCTCTATATTTGCCATGAGTTAGTGCCTGGGTCATTGCATGAGTACATGGGTACTGACTGGATGATTAGAGTACTGCAAGGAGAGTGCATGGTGAATTTATAAGTGCTTGGGTTTTGGCGGAGCGATTGGATAAGTACATGGGGCTCGCTGGGTGATTGGAGGAGTGCATGGGTAGTGACAAGGAGATGGCTGGACTGCATCAGTAGTGCTCAGGGGATTGTAGCAGTGCATGTGTTAGTGCCTGGGTCATTGCATGAGTACATGGGTAGTGACTGGATGATTAGAGTACTGCAAGGAGAGTGCATGGTGAATTTATAAGTGCTTGGTGTGAGAAGTTGGCCTGGTATATGCTGTTCACTAATTAAAGTGGACACCTTGCACCAGAGCAATTCGACTCTTATGGTAGATAGGTTTAAGACAACCTTTATAGAAAGCTATCCTAGTGGTAGCTGTGGAGAGCAGCCTTCAGGCTAAGTCTTGAAGGAATGTAAAGCAGCTTGTTTTACCACACAATCTCTTGAATCACCAAATGAAAAGACACCACACAGGTATGTATATCAAATATATAGGTACTTATTAATAAACACTCTCTACTAATCTCTTTATGAGAATAGAAGTCAGGAACATATGTACAAGTCAAATGTTATCACAATAAGTTTAGCACAATCGAATATCACAATCTTAGTTTGCTAGACCTAGGTCTAGGGCATCTAGAATCGAGGGACCCCCAAGAACCACCCCAGGTAGTTGTAGGAGACCCACAGGGGACGGACGCGGTGACCTGGCACCGGTGCGAGTCCTGTGCGAGTCTATGTGTTCAGACGCGATTGAGATTTCAATGTTAAAGGTCCCTTGCGTGTTCGAGGCGAACACACTGATCGGTCCTTGTACGAGTCGAAGGACGCGGTCACAGATAGAGTTGCAAGGGAGATGGACGCGCTGTGTCTAACACAGACGCGAACCTTGTGCGAGTCAGTGCAATGGAGATCTCAGTGTTACAGGCCCTTTGTGTGTTCGAGGCGAACACCGACCGGACTCAGTACGAGTCGAAGGATACAGTTTTAGATAGTGTTACAAAGGAGATGGACGCGGTGTGTCTAACACAGACGCGAACCCTGTACGAGTCAGCGCAATTGTCGCACTTAGAAAGTTAGAGTTTTAGGACACTTCTAGGGAAGCTACAAGCAAGTCACTTACAGGGTAAGTAGTTCTAGGGCCCACACCCACAGGAGCACCGTAGTGCTGAAGTTACCTCACCCAGGGGAGCCGGGTGCATAGGTGTTCTTTGGTGTCGGGTCGCGGCGTCATTTTCAATGGGAGCCAGTGAAGACTTGCTGCTTGCGGCAACAGGAGAAGTGTCCGGAGGAATCCAAGCCTGGATTCGGAAGATGGAAGACCTGAAAGCAGAGGGGACAGTGTTCAAAGTCACTTGGCAGTGACTCGGGGCAAGGAAGATGGATGCCCACCGTCGTCGCAAGATTCAGGTCGTTCGCGGTTGCCTTGACTCTTCAGTCACGAGGTCCAGAAGGCGTCGACGATGACCAGGAGCTGGATTCGGCGTGTACCACAATGTCTGCAGCTTACTGCGGTGTCGGCGACTCGATCGGAGCCAACAAGCCTTGGTAACAGCAAGTCTTGGGGAAAGTGTGAAGAGGCAATGGCGCAGATCAGCAAGGTCTGTGAGACTCACCCAGCGAGGGTAAGTCAGGACAGGCCTAGAGCAACCAGGGGAGCCCTTTGGTTTCTTTAGAAAGTCTTCTGGGGACCCACAAGCCGGCTGGCAAGGGATCGCAAAGATGCCTCAGGAGGATTCACTCACAGGAGCCCACGGTCACTCGGGACGTGGTAGGCCACTGATCTTAGTAAAGATTCCTGCTGGAGGCTGGGACCATACGTGGTCCAAAGCACAAATTCGTGGAACATTGTGAAGGGGTTGCACTTGACAATAGTGCACAGTACCCAGGGGTGGCGGTTCCTCGTCACTCTTGGGGTCCACTGGCCTCAGCTTTGCTCTGGACTCACGATGGCCTTTGATAAGTCAGGAAATCCACTTCTTGGGCTACAGGGACTTCGGACTCCGGCGGGAGCGGCGTAGTTTGCGACCGTCGTTTGTAGTTTTTGGTGCCTGCCAAGCAGGGGAGTCACTCCTTGACTCCAAGGGAGATTCTTCAGTCTTCCAAAGGTAGTGGAACGTCGAAGGTCCGGGATTCTTCTTCAGAGCGTCGTCCAGGGAAATCTAGGTTGCAATGCACAGGTTCCCCCTCTTATACTAAAAGAAAGGGAGGGACTAGCTCTATGACCCTACCTATGGGAGGGTCAGGGGAGTGGGTGGCTACACCCACTTCCCTTTGTCCAGTTTCGTGCCAGAGCAGGGACAGGTAGCCCCTGAGCCGGTTTGAACTGGCATATGCACAGAGGAGCCTTCTGCTCCCCCAGTGCAGGACTTCAAAGCACTCTAAGAGTGCACCCACCCAGCCCCAATACACTAAACTCTGTCTGGAAGGTGGTCACACCCCTTGGGACAGGATATCTATTGTTGGGCTTCCTCCACTGCGAGTGTTGGTCATCAGCAGGAGGGCAGCCCAGTGTCTGTGACTGGTGGCATCCATTTTGTGATGCCAGGGCTCTGCAGGATTCTACCGCGTTTCCACAGTAGGTACATGTCTATCCCTCTAGAAGGGTGGAATGCTGCCCCCGCCGCCAGGACTGGCGGGGGGGTAGTATTCCAAGATGTTTGACACCAAACACGACATGTTTCGATGCAGCCATTCCAAAGTTAGCATTTTACCGCGAGGATATAATGCACTTAAAAGTATATGGTTTAACCGCATCCACAAACAGCACCAGAGAATGGACTCTGAGAGCTGCAGAGGGGCCCTGCTCAGGCAGAGGCACCCCCTCACATAGAAGCCAAGCACCCTGCCCTCAGGATTGATAGGGCCTGCCTTAGGGGTGACTCATAGGTTCATATGTGTGTGCAGGAGAGATATAGGGGACCTATATCTCAGTGAGGAGTGCTAGCACCACCTCACCCAGGCTGCAGTACCAGGCCTGTAGTGTCAGATTTAGTCTGCTTCCCAGGGGTGGCATAATACATGCTTCAGCCCCTGGTAGGCCTGTGAAGTACCTATGCCCTTGGTACCTAAGGTACCATATACTAGGGACTCATAAGGTACCACAGTATCCAATCACTAGTGCACCTAGAGTGCACTTCAAGTCGTTTAGAGAGAACAGAGAGGCTGGGGCCCTGATTAGCAGGGGCCCAGCCAGACTATAGCCAGAAACCAGTGTAAACATCAGAAAAAAGTGGGGGCAACATGAGAGACAGATCCTACTCTCCTACACAACCCCCCCCCCAAACGCAGGGACACTAAACTAACCTTGACCAGTTGAGTCTTCGTGTTCAAAGTGGAAATACCTTGAGAGTCCATCTGCATTGGCATGTTGGGTCCCAGGTCTATGTTCCACTGTATAGTCCATCCCCTGTAGGGAAATGGACCACCTCAAAAGTTTGGGGTTTTCTCCTTTCATTTGTTTAAGCCATAGGAGGGGCTTGTGGTCGGTCTGAACTATGAAGTGAGTACCAAACAAGTATGGCCTCAGCTTCTTCAGGGCCCATACCACAGCAAAGGCCTCCCTCTCTATAGCTGACCAACGTTTCTCTCTAGGGGTCAGCCTTCTGCTTATAAAAGCTACTGGCTGGTCTTGACCTTCATCATTCAGTTGAGACAGTACAGCTCCCACACCCAGCTCAGAAGCATCTGTTTGGACAATGAACTTTTTGGTGTAGTCTGGACTCTGTAAGATGGGGGCAGTGCACATGACCTGCTTTAGGTCTTCAAATGCCTTCTGACAGCTAGCTGTCCACTGAACCTTTTTTGGCATTTTCTTTGAGGTCAGATCATTCAAGGGGGTCACTATAGATCCATATCCCTTGACAAACCTACTATAGTACCCAGACAGGCCTAAAAAGGCTCTCACCTGTGTCTGGGTGGTTGGAGCAACCCATTCCATTATGGTTTGGATTGTGCTCTGTAAAGGCTGAACCTGGCCTCCACCTACAAGGTGGCCCAGCTACACAACCTGACTCTGCCCTATCTGGCACTTAGTGGCCTTGATAGTGAGGCCTGCTTTTTGCAGGGCCTCCAAACCATTCCTGAGGTGGACCAGGTGATCCTGCCAGGAGGAACTAAAGACAGCAATATCATCTAGATAAGCTGAGCAATAAGTTTCCATCCCTGTCAGAACTTTATTCACCAACCTCTGGAAAGTGGCAGGTGCATTTTTCAATCCAAAGGGCATTACCACAAAGTGGTAGTGCCCACCAGGGGTCGAAAATGCTGTTTTGGCTTTTGCATCATCAGCTAACCTGATCTGCCAGTAGCCAGCTGTCAGGTCAAACGTGCTTAGATACTTGGCTGAGGCCAAAGTATCAATCAGCTCATCTGCCCTTGGTATGGGATAGGCATCAGTCCTAGTGACTGCATTGAGGCCTCTGTAGTCTACACAAAACCTCATTCTTTCTTACCACCCTGGGTATGAGGCTTGGGTACCAGGACTACTGGACTAGCCCAAGGGCTATCTGAAGGGTCAATTACACCTAGCTCCAACATTTTCTGGACTTCAGTGCTGATACAGTCCCTGACATGGTCAGGTTGCCTGTAGATTTTATTCTTGACAGGCAGACTGTCTCCAGTGTCCACCTCGTGGGTGCACCAGGAAGTCTGACTAGGGGTCAGGCTAAACATATGTCTAAACTGTTGCAGAACTTGTCTGCACTCAGTTTGCTGATGGTCGGTGAGGCTGCTTGCCAAAGCAACACCATCTACTGACCCATCATCAGGGTTCTGAGAGAGCAGGTCAGGGAGAGGGTCACTCTCCTCCTCCTGGTCCTCATCAGTTGCCATGAGCAAGCCCATGTCAGCCCTGTCAACATATGGCTTTAATCTGTTGACATGGAGCACCCTCAGGGGGCTCCTGGGAGTTCCAAGATTCACCAGGTAGGTGACTTCTCCCTTCTGTTGAACTATTGTATGGGGGCCACTCCACTTGTCCTGGAGGGCTGCTGGGGCCACAGGCTCCAACACCCACACTTTCTGTCCTGGCTGGTATACAGTCAGTACAGCCTTTTGGTCATGCCAAGCTTTTTGTAATTCTTGGCTGGCCTCCAGGTTTTTGGTTGCCTTTTTCATGTACTCTGCCATCCGGGAGCGGAGACCAAGTACATAGTCCATCACATCTTGTTTGGGGGACTTGAGAGGTAACTCCCAGCCCTCTTTTACCAAACACATTGGACCTCTCACGGGATGCCCAAACAGAAGCTCAAATGGGCTGTAACCAACCCCCTTCTGTGGAACCTCTCTGTATGCAAGCAACAGGCAAGGAAGAAGAAGGTCCCATTTCCGCCTAAGCTTCTCTGGGAGACCTTTAATCATTCCTTTCAAGGTTTTGTTGAAGCGTTCAACTAAACCATTGCATTGTGGGTGATAGGGGGTGGTGAACTTGTAAGTTACACCACACTCCTTCCACATTGCTTTTAGATATCCTGACATGAAGTTGGTACCTCTGTCAGAAATGACCTCCTTTGGGAAACCCACTCTGGAGAAGACTCCAATGAGGGCTCTTGCCACCACAGGGGCTGTGGTGGTCCTCAGGGGAATTGCTTCTGGGTACCTGGTGGCATGATCCACTACCACCAGGATAAACCTGTGCCCAGATGCAGTTTGAGGGTCAAGGGGACCAACAATGTCAATCCCTACCCTTTCAAAGGGTACCCCCACCACCGGTAGTGGTATCAGGGGGCCTTTGTTGTGCCACCTGCCTTACCACTGGCTTGGCATGTGACACAGGAGCGACAAAACTCCTTTGTGTCCTCTGACATATGTGGCCAATGAAAATGTGGAACAAGCCTGTCCCAGGTCTTGTTTTGGCCCAAGTGTCCTGCTAAAGGGATGTCATGTGCTAGGGTCAAGAGGAACCCCCTAAACTTCTGAGGTATTACCATCCTCCTGGTGGCTCCAGGGGCTGGGTCTCTACTCTCAGAATATAGGAGTCCCTCATCCCAATAAACTTTATGGGACCCACTAGCACTCCCAGCAGCCTCAGCAGCAGCCTGCTGTCTGAGGGGTTCAAGAGAGGGGCAGCACTGTTGCTCCTTACTCAGATCTTCCCTAGAAGGGCCCCCTGCCCCCAAGAACTCAACCTGATCAGGCTTAAGTCCCTCTGGGGCAGTTCCTTCTTCAGGATCTGCTTCACCTCCCTCTGGGGGTGAATCTGTGATCTGAGACAGAGGGGAAGGCACTGCCTTTACCCTACTGCTCCTCCTCTTGGGAAGCATCTGGTCCATTGTTCCAGGATCCAGAGCTGGTTCAGTGTTATGCATTCTTGCTTGTGACCTGGTCACAGCAAATACTTCTGCAGGGATGCCCAACATCTCAGCAAGAGTCCATAACTCTACTTCAGACCAGGCTGAAGTCTCTAGATCATTGCCCAATAGACATTCGACAGGGAGGTCTGCACTGACTACAACCTTCTTGAGGCCAGTTACCCCTCCCCAGGAGAAATTCACAACTGCCAGACTATGGTTGGTCTTGACATTGCTTGCATTGGTCACCTGGTACATTTCGCCCAGGATGATCTGTCCAGGGTCCACAAGATCCTCTGCCACCATGGTGACACTAGCACCTGTGTCCCTAAATGCCAAAGCCTGTTTGCCATTTATTACAGGCTGCTGTTTGTATTTGCCCAGATTACTGGGACTCACTAGGAAGGACATATTAAGGTCTCCCTCACAAATCAGGATTGCCTGAGTGGGCACTCTGACTAGGTCAGAGTCCACTTCAGAACCCAGGGTCAACCCTACTACACCCTTATTCTGAGTACCACCTCCACCAGTAGCTGAACTAGGGGGAACAGTTGCCTTAGGGGCAGGAGTGGTGGTGGTTTGGTCTTTGGACTTGTTACAGTCAGAAGTCCAGTGCCCTTTCTGTTTACAGAATTTGCACCAGGGCTTCTTTTGGCCTTTTCCCTTGTTGGACTGTGACTCCCCACCAGATGCAGATTTTTGGGGCCCTTGTGAAGACTTCTGGTCTTTTGACTTATCCCCACCTTTCTCAGAGCCCTTAGGATCTTGCTTCTTGGTGTCACCCCCTTGGTTCTGGGGTTTCTGCCTCACCCTGGTTCTGACCCATTTGTCTGCCTTCTTTCCCAATTCTTGGGGAGAGGTCAGATCCGAGTCCACCAGGTACTGATGCAACAACTGGTTCTGGCAATTATTAAGGATCTGTTCTCTCATCATCAGATTATACAATCCCTTGAAATCAGTAACCCTACTGCCAACCAGCCAACCCTCCAGAGCCTTGGTTGCACAATCAACAAAGTCAGTCCAGTCCTGAGTCTGTGCCTTTTGGGTGTCTCTGAACTTCAACCTGTACTGCTCAGTGGTTAAGCCAAACCCATCTATCAGTGCACTCTTCAGGACTTCATAATCATCAGCATCCTCTTCTCTAACAGTGAGGAGCTTGTCTCTACCTTTATCTGAAAAGGAGAGCCACAAGATTGTTGCCCACTGCTTTTGGGGGACCTGCTGTACTCTACAGGCCCTCTCCATAGCAGTTATCCACTTGTGGATATCATCCCCACTCTGGTAGGGAGGAACAACCTTGCTCAGGTTCCTATGGTCTGGAATAGATTCTCTGCCTCTAGGGACACTGTTGCTGCCACCAAGGGGTTCTAACCCCTCTCTTCTAGAAGCTCTCTGGATCTCCAGGGCTTCTCTATCCAGTGCCAACTGCTTGGTTCTGAGGGCAACTCTTGCTTCCTCATACTGCAGAAGTTTGCACATTCTTTCAGAGGAGGTCTCTCTTATGGGAAAGTATGAGTTCCTCTGGTGGACAAATTCTCTGCCAGAGTGATAAGAGTGCTCAGATTCCCTGGAAGGGGACCTATGCCTCTCCTCCACTCTGTCAGCTCTCTTAGGGAGAATTCCTCTGTCCTTTTCAGGCCCCTTGAGGCCTGGCCCTTCAATCACAGAGTCCTGGTCATTCTGATTTTCATCATCTGACCCAGATACTGTAATTGACCCACCCACTGATTCAGACCCATTAGCTCCTAGAGCCAATCTAAGATCATCTGCTGTCAGCAGATCTATCAGGTGTAGGGTTGAGGGACTCTCTCCTAGCCTCAGGTGTCTTTCAACACACATGGCTCTCAAGTCAGAGAAAGCCATGTCCTTATACTGAGGCTGAGTGGATCCACTGGTTCCACCCTTTAAGGACATTCTAGTGTTGTGCAGTGTTGTACTACCTACACTAGTTTGTGGCCTACTGATAGTAGCTTGAGCTGTAGAAAGGGTGTGCTATCCCTTGGCACACAGCTCTAAGTTCAGTAGAACTTATTGATACTAAGCTTGACTTTATATGTACCTTAAGTACCTATAGTGGTTTTCAGTTAGTAATTCAAATAGAGATTTTCTGGTAAAACAATAGCAAGCTGGAATCCCACACGCTGCCCACCAATGTGAGAAGTTGGCCTGGTATATGTTGTTCACTAATTAAAGTGGACACCTTGCACCAGAACAATTCGACTCTTATGGTAGATAGGTTTAAGACAACCTTTATAGAAAGCTATCCTAGTGGTAGCTGTGGAGAGCAGCCTTCAGGCTAAGTCTTGAAGGAATGTAAAGCAGCTTGTTTTACCACACAATCTCTTGAATCACCTAAGGAAAAGACACCACACAGGTATGTATATCAAATATATATGTATTTATTAATAAACACTCTCTAATAATCTCTTTATGAGATTAGAAGTCAGGAACATATGTACAAGTCAAATGTTATCACAATAAGTTTAGCACAATCGAATATCACAATCTTAGTTTGCTAGACCTAGGTCTTGGGCATCTAAAATCGAGGGACCCCCAAGAACCACCCCAGGTAGTTGTAGGAGACCCACAGGGGACGGACGCGGTGACCTGGCACCGGTGCGAGTCCTGTGCGAGTCTATGCGCTCAGACGCGATTGAGATTTCAATGTTAAAGGTCCCTTGCGTGTTCGAGGCGAACACACCGATCGGTCCTTGTACGAGTCGAAGGACGCGGTCACAGATAGAGTTGCAAGGGAGATGGACGCGCTGTGTCTAACACAGACGCAAACCTTGTGCGAGTCAGTGCAATGGAGATCTCAGTGTTACAGGCCCTTTGTGTGTTCGAGGCGAACACCGACCGGACTCAGTACGAGTCGAAGGATACAGTTTTAGATAGTATTACAAAGGAGATGGACGCGGTGTGTCTAACACAGACGCGAACCCTGTAAGAGTCAGCGCAATTGTCGCACTTAGAAAGTTAGAGTTTTAGGACACTTCTAGGGAAGCTACAAGCAAGTCACTTACAGGGTAAGTAGTTCTAGGGCCCACACCCACAGGAGCACCATAGTGCTGAAGTTACCTCACCCAGGGGAGCCGGGTGCATAGGTGTTCTTTGGTGTCGGGTCGCGGCGTCGTTTTCAATGGGAGCCAGTGAAGACTTGCTGCTTGCGGCGACAGGAGAAGTGTACGGAGGAATCCAAGCCTGGATTCGGAAGATGGAAGACCTGAAAGCAGAGGGGACAGCGTTCAAAGTCACTTGGCAGTGACTCGGGGCAAGGAAGATGGATGCCCACCGTCGTTGCAAGATTCAGTTCGTTCGAGGTTGCCTTGACTCTTCAGCCACGAGGTCCAGAAGGCGTCGACGATGACCAGGAGCTGGATTCGGCGTGCACCACAATGTCTGCAGCTTACTGCGTTATCGGCGACTCGATCGGAGCCAACAAGCCTTGGTAACAGCAAGTCTCGGGGAAAGTGTGAAGAGGCAATGGCGCAGACCAGCAAGGTCTGTGGGACTCACCCAGCAAGGGTAAGTCAGGGCAGGCCTAGAGCAACCAGGGGAGCCCTTTGGTTTCTTTAGAAAGTCTTCTGGGGAGCCACAAGCCGGCTGGCAAGGGATCGCAAAGACGCCTCAGGAGGATTCACTCACAGGAGCCCACGGTCACTCGGGACGTGGTAGGCCTCTGATCTTAGTAGAGATTCCTGCTGGAGGCTGGGACCATACGTGGTCCAAAGCACAAGTTCGTGGAACGTTGTGAAGGGGTTGCACTTGACAATAGTGCACGGTATCCAGGGGTCGCGGTTCCTCGTCACTCTTGGGGTCCACTGGCCTCAGCTTTGCTGGGGACTCACGATGGCCTTTGATAAGTCAGGAAATCCACTTCTTGGGCTACAGGGACTTCGGACTCCGGTGGGAGCGGCGTAGTTTGCGACCGTCGTTTGTAGTTTTTGGTGCCTGTCAAGCAGGGGAGTCACTCCTTGACTCCAAGGGAGATTCTTCAATCTTCCAAAGGTAGTGGAACGTCGAAGGTCCGGGATTCTTCTTCAGAGCGTCGTCCAGGGAAATCTAGGGTGCAATGCACAGGTTCCCCCTCTTATACTAAAAGAAAGGGAGGGACTAGCTCTATGACCCTACCTATGGGAGGGTCAGGGGAGTGGGTGGCTTCACCCACTTCCCTTTGTCCAGTTTCGCGCCAGAGCAGGGACAGGTAGCCCCTGAGCCGGTTTGAACTGGCATATGCACAGAGGAGCCTTCTGCTCCCCCAGTGCAGGACTTCAAAGCACTCTAAGAGTGCACCCACCCAGCCCCAATACACTAAACCCTGTCTGGAAGGTGGTCACACACCCTTGGGACAGGATATCTATTGTTGGGCTTCCTCCACTGCGAGTGTTGGTCATCAGCAGGAGGGCAGCCCAGTGTCTGTGACTGGTGGCATCCATTTTGTGATGCCAGGGCTCTGCAGGATTCTACCGCGTTTCCACAGTAGGTACATGTCTATCCCTCTAGAAGGGTGGAATGCTACCCCCGCCGCCAGGACTGGCGGGGGGTAGTATTCCAAGATGTTTGACACCAAACACGACATGTTTCGATGCAGCCATTCCAAAGTTAGCATTTTACCGCGAGGATATAATGCACTTAAAAGTATATGGTTTAACCGCATCCACAAACAGCACCAGAGAATGGACTCTGAGAGCTGCAGAGGGGCCCTGCTCAGGCAGAGGCACCCCCTCACATAGAAGCCAAGCACCCTGCCCTCAGGATTGATAGGGCCTGCCTTAGGGGTGACTCATAGGTTCATATGTGTGTGCAGGAGAGATATAGGGGACCTATATCTCAGTGAGGAGTGCTAGCACCACCTCACCCAGGCTGCAGTAGCAGGCCTGTGGTGTCAGATTTAGTCTGCTTCCCAGGGGTGGCATAATACATGCTTCAGCCCCTGGTAGGCCTGTGAAGTACCTATGCCCTTGGTACCTAAGGTACCATATACTAGGGACTCATAAGGTACCACAGTATCCAATCACTAGTGCACCTAGAGTGCACTTCAAGTCATTTAGAGAGAACAGAGAGGCTGGGGCCCTGATTAGCAGGGGCCCAGCCAGACTATAGCCAGAAACCAGTGTAAACATCAGAAAAAAGTGGGGGCAACATAAGAGACAGATCCTACTCTCCTACACAACCCCCCCCCAAACGCAGGGACACTAAACTAACCTTGACAAGTTGAGTCTTCGTGTTCAAAGTGGAAATACCTTGAGAGTCCATCTGCATTGGCATGTTGGGTCCCAGGTCTATGTTCCACTGTATAGTCCATCCCCTGTAGGGAAATGGACCACCTCAAAAGTTTGGGGTTTTCTCCTTTCATTTGTTTAAGCCATAGGAGGGGCTTGTGGTCGGTCTGAACTATGAAGTGAGTACCAAACAAGTATGGCCTCAGCTTCTTCAGGGCCCATACCACAGCAAAGGCCTCCCTCTCTATAGCTGACCAACGTTTCTCTCTAGGGGTCAGCCTTCTGCTAATAAAAGCTACTGGCTGGTCTTGACCTTCATCATTCAGTTGAGACAGTACAGCTCCCACACCCAGCTCAGAAGCAGCTGTTTGGACAATGAACTTTTTGGTGTAGTCTGGACTCTGTAAGATGGGGGCAGTGCACATGGCCTGCTTTAGGTCTTCAAATGCCTTCTGACAGCTAGCTGTCCACTGAACCTTTTTTGGCATTTTCTTTGAGGTCAGATCATTCAAGGGGGTCACTATAGATCCATATCCCTTGACAAACCTACTATAGTACCCAGGCAGGCCTAAAAAGGCTCTCACCTGTGTCTGGGGGGTTGGAGCAACCCATTCCATTATGGTTTGGATTTTGCTCTGTAAAGGCTGAACCTGGCCTCCACCTACAAGGTGGCCCAGGTACACAACCTGACTCTGCCCTATCTGGCACTTAGTGGCCTTGATAGTGAGGCCTGCTTTTTGCAGGGCCTCCAAAACATTCCTGAGGTGGACCAGGTGATCCTGCCAGGAGGAACTAAAGACAGCAATATCATCTAGATAAGCTGAGCAATAAGTTTCCATCCCTGTCAGAACTTTATTCACCAACCTCTGGAAAGTGGCAGGTGCATTTTTCAATCCAAAGGGCATTACCACAAAGTGGTAGTGCCCACCAGGGGTCGAAAATGCTGTTTTGGCTTTTGCATCATCAGCTAACCTGATCTGCCAGTAGCCAGCTGTCAGGTCAAACGTGCTTAGATACTTGGCTGAGGCCAAAGTATCAATCAGCTCATCTGCCCTTGGTATGGGATAGGCATCAGTCCTAGTGACTGCATTGAGGCCTCTGTAGTCTACACAAAACCTCATTTCTTTCTTACCTCCCTAGGTATGAGGCTTGGGTACCAGGACTACTGGACTAGCCCAAGGGCTATCTGAAGGCTCAATTACACCTAGCTCCAACATTTTCTGGACTTCAGTGCTGATACAGTCCCTGACATGGTCAGGTTGCCTGTAGATTTTATTCTTGACAGGCAGACTGTCTCCAGTGTCCACCTCGTGGGTGCACCAGGAAGTCTGACTAGGGGTCAGGCTAAACATATGTCTAAACTGTTGCAGAACTTGTCTGCACTCAGTTTGCTGATGGTCGGTGAGGCTGCTTGCCAAAGCAACACCATCTACTGACCCATCATCAGGGTTCTGAGAGAGCAGGTCAGGGAGAGGGTCACTCTCCTCCTCCTGGTCCTCATCAGTTGCCATGAGCAAGCCCATGTCAGCCCTGTCAACATATGGCTTTAATCTGTTGACATGGAGCACCCTCAGGGGCTCCTGGGAGTTCCAAGATTCACCAGGTAGGTGACTTCTCCCTTCTGTTGAACTATTGTATGGGGGCCACTCCACTTGTCCTGGAGGGCTGCTGGGGCCACAGGCTCCAACACCCACACTTTCTGTCCTGGCTGGTATACAGTCAGTACAGCCTTTGGTCATGCCAAGCTTTTTGTAATTCTTGGCTGGCCTCCAGGTTTTTGGTTGCCTTTTTCATGTACTCTGCCATCCGGGAGCGGAGACCAAGTACATAGTCCATCACATCTTGTTTGGGGGGCTTGAGAGGTAACTCCCAGCCCTCTTTTACCAAACACAGTGGACCTCTCACGGGATGCCCAAACAGAAGCTCAAATGGGCTGTAACCAACCCCCTTCTGTGGAACCTCTCTGTATGCAAACAACAGGCAAGGAAGAAGAAGGTCCCATTTCCGCCTAAGCTTCTCTGGGAGACCTTTAATCATTCCTTTCAAGGTTTTGTTGAAGCGTTCAACTAAACCATTGCATTGTGGGTGATAGGGGGTGGTGAACTTGTAAGTTACACCACACTCCTTCCACATTGCTTTTAGATATCCTGACATGAAGTTGGTACCTCTGTCAGAAATGACCTCCTTTGGGAAACCCACTCTGGAGAAGACTCCAATGAGGGCTCTTGCCACCACAGGGGCTGTGGTGGTCCTCAGGGGAATTGCTTCTGGGTACCTGGTGGCATGATCCACTACCACCAGGATAAACCTGTGCCCAGATGCAGTTTGAGGGTCAAGGGGACCAACAATGTCAATCCCTACCCTTTCAAAGGGTACCCCCACCACCGGTAGTGGTATCAGGGGGTCCTTTGTTGTGCCACCTGCCTTACCACTGGCTTGGCATGTGACACAGGAGCGACAAAACTCCTTTGTGTCCTCTGACATATGTGGCCAATGAAAATGTGGAACAAGCCTGTCCCAGGTCTTGTTTTGGCCCAAGTGTCCTGCTAAAGGGATGTCATGTGCTAGGGTCAAGAGGAACCCCCTAAACTTCTGAGGTATTACCATCCTCCTGGTGGCTCCAGGGGCTGGGTCTCTACTCTCAGAATATAGGAGTCCCTCATCCCAATAAACTTTATGGGACCCACTAGCACTCCCAGCAGCCTCAGCAGCAGCCTGCTGTCTGAGTGGGTTCAAGAGAGGGGCAGCACTGTTGCTCCTTACTCAGATCTTCCCTAGAAGGGCCCCCTGCCCCCAAGAACTCAACCTGATCAGGCTCAAGTCCCTCTGGGGCAGTTCCTTCTTCAGGATCTGCTTCACCTCCCTCTGGGGGTGAATCTGTGATCTGAGACAGAGGGGAAGGCACTGCCTTTACCCTACTGCTCCTCCTCTTGGGAAGCATCTGGTCCATTGTTCCAGGATCCAGAGCTGGTTCAGTGTTATGCATTCTTGCTTGTGACCTGGTCACAGCAAATACTTCTGCAGGGATGCCCAACATCTCAGCATGAGTCCATAACTCTACTTCAGACCAGGCTGAAGTCTCTAGATCATTGCCCAATAGACATTCGACAGGGAGGTCTGCACTGACTACAACCTTCTTGAGGCCAGTTACCCCTCCCCAGGAGAAATTCACAACTGCCAGACTATGGTTGGTCTTGACATTGCTTGCATTGGTCACCTGGTACATTTCGCCCAGGATGATCTGTCCAGGGTCCACAAGATCCTCTGCCACCATGGTGACACTAGCACCTGTGTCCCTAAATGCCAAAGCCTGTTTGCCATTTATTACAGGCTGCTGTTTGTATTTGCCCAGATTACTGGGACTCACTAGGAAGGACATATTAAGGTCTCCCTCACAAATCAGCATTGCCTGAGTGGGCACTCTGACTAGGTCAGAGTCCACTTCAGAACCCAGGGTCAACCCTACTACACCCTTATTCTGAGTACCACCTCCACCAGTAGCTGAACTACGGGGAACAGTTGCCTTAGGGGCAGGAGTGGTGGTGGTTTGGTCTTTGGACTTGTTACAGTCAGAAGTCCAGTGCCCTTTCTGTTTACAGAATTTGCACCAGGGCTTCTTTTGGCCTTTTCCCTTGTTGGACTGTGACTCCCCACCAGATGCAGATTTTTTTTGGGGCCCTTGTGAAGACTTCTGGTCTTTTGACTTATCCCCACCTTTCTCAGAGCCCTTAGGATCTTGCTTCTTGGTGTCACCCCTTGGTTCTGGGGTTTCTGCCTCACCCTGGTTCTGACCCATTTGTCTGCCTTCTTTCCTAATTCTTGGGGAGAGGTCAGATCCGAGTCCACCAGGTACTGATGCAACAACTGGTTCTGGCAATTATTAAGGATCTGTTCTCTCATCATCAGATTATACAATCCCTTGAAATCAGTAACCCTACTGCCAACCAGCCAACCCTCCAGAGCCTTGGTTGCACAATCAACAAAGTCAGTCCAGTCCTGAGTCTGTGCCTTCTGGGTGTCTCTGAACTTCAACCTGTACTGCTCAGTGGTTAAGCCAAACCCATCTATCAGTGCACTCTTCAGGACTTCATAATCATCAGCATCCTCTTCTCTAACAGTGAGGAGCTTGTCTCTACCTTTATCTGAAAAGGAGAGCCACAAGATTGCTGCCCACTGCTTTTGCGGGACCTGCTGTACTCTACAGGCCCTCTCCATAGCAGTTATCCACTTGTGGATATCATCCCCACTCTGGTAGGGAGGAACAACCTTGCTCAGGTTCCTATGGTCTGGAATAGATTCTCTGCCTCTAGGGACACTGTTGCTGCCACCAAGGGGTTCTAACCCCTCTCTTCTAGAAGCTCTCTGGATCTCCAGGGCTTCTCTATCCAGTGCCAACTGCTTGGTTCTGAGGGCAACTCTTGCTTCCTCATACTGCAGCAGTTTGCACATTCTTTCGGAGGAGGTCTCTCTTATGGGAAAGTATGAGTTCCTCTGGTGGACAAATTCTCTGCCAGAGTGATAAGAGTGCTCAGATTCCCTGGAAGGGGACCTATGCCTCTCCTCCACTCTGTCAGCTCTCTTAGGGAGAATTCCTCTGTCCTTTTCAGGCCCCTTGAGGCCTGGCCCTTCAATCACAGAGTCCTGGTCATTCTGATTTTCATCATCTGACCCAGATACTGTAATTGACCCACCCACTGATTCAGACCCATTAGCTCCTAGAGCCAATCTAAGATCATCTGCTGTCAGCAGATCTATCAGGTGTAGGGTTGAGGGACTCTGTCCTAGCCTCAGGTGTCTTTCAACACACATGGCTCTCAAGTCAGAGAAAGCCATGTCCTTATACTGAGGCTGAGTGGATCCACTGGTTCCACCCTTTAAGGACATTCTAGTGTTGTGCAGTGTTGTACTACCTACACTAGTTTGTGGCCTACTGATACTAGCTTGAGCTGTAGAAAGGGTGTGCTATCCCTTGGCACACAGCTCTAAGTTCAGTAGAACTTATTGATACTAAGCTTGACTTTATATGTACCTTAAGTACCTATAGTGGTTTTCAGTTAGTAATTCAAATAGAGATTTTCTGGTAAAACAATAGCAAGCTGGAATCCCACACGCTGCCCACCAATGTGAGAAGTTGGCCTGGTATATGCTGTTCACTAATTAAAGTGGACACCTTGCACCAGAACAATTCGACTCTTATGGTAGATAGGTTTAAGACAACCTTTATAGAAAGCTATCCTAGTGGTAGCTGTGGAGAGCAGCCTTCAGGCTAAGTCTTGAAGGAATGTAAAGCAGCTTGTTTTACCACACAATCTCTTGAATCACCAAATGAAAAGACACCACACAGGTATGTATATCAAATATATATGTATTTATTAATAAACACTCTCTACTAATCTCTTTATGAGATTAGAAGTCAGGAACATATGTACAAGTCAAATGTTATCACAATAAGTTTAGCACAATCGAATATCACAATCTTAGTTTGCTAGACCTAGGTCTAGGGCATCTAGAATCGAGGGACCCCCAAGAACCACCCCAGGTAGTTGTAGGAGACCCACAGGGGATGGATGCGGTGACCTGGCACCGGTGCGAGTCCTGTACGAGTCTATGCGCTCAGACGCGATTGAGATTTCAATGTTAAAGGTCCCTTGCGTGTTCGAGGCGAACACACCGATCGATCCTTGTATGAGTCGAAGGACGCGGTCACAGATAGAGTTGCAAGGGAGATGGACGCGCTGTGTCTAACACAGACGCGAACCTTGTGCGAGTCAGTGCAATGGAGATCTCAGTGTTACAGGCCCTTTGTGTGTTCGAGGCGAACACCGACCGGACTCAGTACGAGTCGAAGGATACAGTTTTAGATAGTATTACAAAGGAGATGGACGCGGTGTGTCTAACACAGACGCGAACCCTGTAAGAGTCAGCGCAATTGTCGCACTTAGAAAGTTAGAGTTTTAGGACACTTCTAGGGAAGCTACAAGCAAGTCACTTACAGGGTAAGTAGTTCTAGGGCCCACACCCACAGGAGCACCATAGTGCTGAAGTTACCTCACCCAGGGGAGCCGGGTGCATAGGTGTTCTTTGGTGTCGGGTCGCGGCGTCGTTTTCAATGGGAGCCAGTGAAGACTTGCTGCTTGCGGCGACAGGAGAAGTGTCCGGAGGAATCCAAGCCTGGATTCGGAAGATGGAAGACCTGAAAGCAGAGGGGACAGTGTTCAAAGTCACTTGGCAGTGACTCGGGGCAAGGAAGATGGATGCCCACCGTCGTCGCAAGATTCAGGTCGTTCAAGGTTGCCTTGACTCTTCAGCCACGAGGTCCACAAGGCGTCGACGATGACCAGGAGCTGGATTCGGCGTGTACCACAATGTTTGCAGCTTACTGCGGTGGCGGCGACTCGATCGGAGCCAACAAGCCTTGGTAACAGCAAGTCTCGGGGAAAGTGTGAAGAGGCAATGGCGCAGATCAGCAAGGTCTGTGGGACTCACCCAGCGAGGGTATGTCAGGGCAGGCCTAGAGCAACCAGGGGAGCCCTTTGATTTCTTTAGAAAGTCTTCTGGGGACCCACAAGCCGGCTGGCAAGGGATCGTGAAGACACCTCAGGAGGATTCACTCACAGGAGCCCACGGTCACTCGGGACGTGGTAGGCCTCTGATCTTAGTAGAGATTCCTGCTGGAGGCTGGGACCATACGTGGTCCAAAGCACAAGTTCGTGGAATGTTGTGAAGGGGTTGCACTTGACAATAGTGCACGGTACCCAGGGGTCGCGGTTCCTCATCACTCTTGGGGTCCACTGGCCTCAGCTTTGCTGGGGACTCACGATGGTCTTTGATAAGTCAGGAAATCCACTTCTTGGGCTACAGGGACTTCGGACTCCGGCGGGAGCGGCATAGTTTGCAACCGTCGTTTGTAGTTTTTGGTGCCTGCCAAGCAGGGGAGTCACTCCTTGACTCCAAGGGAGATTCTTCAGTCTTCCAAAGGTAGTGGAACGTCGAAGGTCCGGGATTCTTCTTCAGAGCGTCGTCCAGGGAAATCTAGGTTGCAATGCACAGGTTCCCCCTCTTATACTAAACGAAAGGGAGGGACTAGCTCTATGACCCTACCTATGGGAGGGTCAGGGGAGTGGGTGGCTTCACCCACTTCCCTTTGTCCAGTTTCACGCCAGAGCAGGGACAGGTAGCCCCTGAGCCGGTTTGAACTGGCATATGCACAGAGGAGCCTTCTGCTCCCCCAGTGCAGGACTTCAAAGCACTCTAAGAGTGCACCCACCCAGCCCCAATACACTAAACCCTGTCTGGAAGGTGGTCACACACCCTTGGGACAGGATATCTATTGTTGGGCTTCCTCCACTGCGAGTGTTGGTCATCAGCAGGAGGGCAGCCCAGTGTCTGTGACTGGTGGCATCCATTTTGTGATGCCAGGGCTCTGCAGGATTCTACCGCGTTTCCACAGTAGGTACATGTCTATCCCTCTAGAAGGGTGGAATGCTACCCCCGCCGCCAGGACTGGCGGGGGGTAGTATTCCAAGATGTTTGACACCAAACACGACATGTTTCGATGCAGCCATTCCAAAGTTAGCATTTTACCGCGAGGATATAATGCACTTAAAAGTATATGGTTTAACCGCATCCACAAACAGCACCAGAGAATGGACTCTGAGAGCTGCAGAGGGGCCCTGCTCAGGCAGAGGCACCCCCTCACATAGAAGCCAAGCACCCTGCCCTCAGGATTGATAGGGCCTGCCTTAGGGGTGACTCATAGGTTCATATGTGTGTGCAGGAGAGATATAGGGGACCTATATCTCAGTGAGGAGTGCTAGCACCACCTCACCCAGGCTGCAGTAGCAGGCCTGTGGTGTCAGATTTAGTCTGCTTCCCAGGGGTGGCATAATACATGCTTCAGCCCCTGGTAGGCCTGTGAAGTACCTATGCCCTTGGTACCTAAGGTACCATATACTAGGGACTCATAAGGTACCACAGTATCCAATCACTAGTGCACCTAGAGTGCACTTCAAGTCGTTTAGAGAGAACAGAGAGGCTGGGGCCCTGATTAGCAGGGGCCCTGCCAGACTATAGCCAGAAACCAGTGTAAACATCTGAAAAAAGTGGGGGCAACATAAGAGACAGATCCTACTCTCCTACACAACCCCCCCAAACGCAGGGACACTAAACTAACCTTGACCAGTTGAGTCTTCGTGTTCAAAGTGGAAATACCTTGAGAGTCCATCTGCATTGGCATGTTGGGTCCCAGGTCTATGTTCCACTGTATAGTCCATCCCCTGTAGGGAAATGGACCACCTCAAAAGTTTGGGGTTTTCTCCTTTCATTTGTTTAAGCCATAGGAGGGGCTTGTGGTCGGTCTGAACTATGAAGTGAGTACCAAACAAGTATGGCCTCAGCTTCTTCAGGGCCCATACCACAGCAAAGGCCTCCCTCTCTATAGCTGACCAACGTTTCTCTCTAGGGGTCAGCCTTCTGCTAATAAAAGCTACTGGCTGGTCTTGACCTTCATCATTCAGTTGAGACAGTACAGCTCCCACACCCAGCTCAGAAGCATCTGTTTGGACAATGAACTTTTTGGTGTAGTCTGGACTCTGTAAGATGGGGGCAGTGCACATGGCCTGCTTTAGGTCTTCAAATGCCTTCTGACAGCTAGCTGTCCACTGAACCTTTTTTGGCATTTTCTTTGAGGTCAGATCATTCAAGGGGGTCACTATAGATCCATATCCCTTGACAAACCTACTATAGTACCCAGGCAGGCCTAAGAAGGCTCTCACCTGTGTCTGGGTGGTTGGAGCAACCCATTCCATTATGGTTTGGATTTTGCTCTGTAAAGGCTGAACCTGGCCTCCACCTACAAGGTGGCCCAGGTACACAACCTGACTCTGCCCTATCTGGCACTTAGTGGCCTTGATAGTGAGGCCTGCTTTCTGCAGGGCCTCCAAAACATTCCTGAGGTGGACCAGGTGATCCTGCCAGGAGGAACTAAAGACAGCAATATCATCTAGATAAGCTGAGCAATAAGTTTCCATCCCTGTCAGAACTTTATTCACCAACCTCTGGAAAGTGGCAGGTGCATTTTTCAATCCAAAGGGCATTACCACAAAGTGGTAGTGCCCACCAGGGGTCGAAAATGCTGTTTTGGCTTTTGCATCATCAGCTAACCTGATCTGCCAGTAGCCAGCTGTCAGGTCAAACGTGCTTAGATACTTGGCTGAGGCCAAAGTATCAATCAGCTCATCTGCCCTTGGTATGGGATAGGCATCAGTCCTAGTGACTGCATTGAGGCCTCTGTAGTCTACACAAAACCTCATTTCTTTCTTACCTCCCTAGGTATGAGGCTTGGGTACCAGGACTACTGGACTAGCCCAAGGGCTATCTGAAGGCTCAATTACACCTAGCTCCAACATTTTCTGGACTTCAGTGCTGATACAGTCCCTGACATGGTCAGGTTGCCTGTAGATTTTATTCTTGACAGGCAGACTGTCTCCAGTGTCCACCTCGTGGGTGCACCAGGAAGTCTGACTAGGGGTCAGGCTAAACATATGTCTAAACTGTTGCAGAACTTGTCTGCACTCAGTTTGCTGATGGTCGGTGAGGCTGCTTGCCAAAGCAACACCATCTACTGACCCATCATCAGGGTTCTGAGAGAGCAGGTCAGGGAGAGGGTCACTCTCCTCCTCCTGGTCCTCATCAGTTGCCATGAGCAAGCCCATGTCAGCCCTGTCAACATATGGCTTTAATCTGTTGACATGCAGCACCCTCAGGGGGCTCCTGGGAGTTCCAAGATTCACCAGGTAGGTGACTTCTCCCTTCTGTTGAACTATTGTATGGGGGCCACTCCACTTGTCCTGGAGGGCTGCTGGGGCCACAGGCTCCAACACCCACACTTTCTGTCCTGGCTGGTATACAGTCAGTACAGCCTTTTGGTCATGCCAAGCTTTTTGTAATTCTTGGCTGGCCTCCAGGTTTTTGGTTGCCTTTTTCATGTACTCTGCCATCCGGGAGCGGAGACCAAGTACATAGTCCATCACATCTTGTTTGGGGGGCTTGAGAGGTAACTCCCAGCCCTCTTTTACCAAACACAGTGGACCTCTCACGGGATGCCCAAACAGAAGCTCAAATGGGCTGTAACCAACCCCCTTCTGTGGAACCTCTCTGTATGCAAACAACAGGCAAGGAAGAAGAAGGTCCCATTTCCGCCTAAGCTTCTCTGGGAGACCTTTAATCATTCCTTTCAAGGTTTTGTTGAAGCGTTCAACTAAACCATTGCATTGTGGGTGATAGGGGGTGGTGAACTTGTAAGTTACACCACACTCCTTCCACATTGCTTTTAGATATCCTGACATGAAGTTGGTACCTCTGTCAGAAATGACCTCCTTTGGGAAACCCACTCTGGAGAAGACTCCAATGAGGGCTCTTGCCACCACAGGGGCTGTGGTGGTCCTCAGGGGAATTGCTTCTGGGTACCTGGTGGCATGATCCACTACCACCAGGATAAACCTGTGCCCAGATGCAGTTTGAGGGTCAAGGGGACCAACAATGTCAATCCCTACCCTTTCAAAGGGTACCCCCACCACCGGTAGTGGTATCAGGGGGCCTTTGTTGTGCCACCTGCCTTACCACTGGCTTGGCATGTGACACAGGAGCGACAAAACTCCTTTGTGTCCTCTGACATATGTGGCCAATGAAAATGTGGAACAAGCCTGTCCCAGGTCTTGTTTTGGCCCAAGTGTCCTGCTAAAGGGATGTCATGTGCTAGGGTCAAGAGGAACCCCTAAACTTCTGAGGTATTACCATCCTCCTGGTGGCTCCAGGGGCTGGGTCTCTACTCTCAGAATATAGGAGTCCCTCATCCCAATAAACTTTATGGGACCCACTAGCACTCCCAGCAGCCTCAGCAGCAGCCTGCTGTCTGAGGGGTTCAAGAGAGGGGCAGCACTGTTGCTCCTTACTCAGATCTTCCCTAGAAGGGCCCCCTGCCCCCAAGAACTCAACCTGATCAGGCTCAAGTCCCTCTGGGGCAGTTCCTTCTTCAGGATCTGCTTCACCTCCCTCTGGGGGTGAATCTGTGATCTGAGACAGAGGGGAAGGCACTGCCTTTACCCTACTGCTCCTCCTCTTGGGAAGCATCTGGTCCATTGTTCCAGGATCCAGAGCTGGTTCAGTGTTATGCATTCTTGCTTGTGACCTGGTCACAGCAAATACTTCTGCAGGGATGCCCAACATCTCAGCATGAGTCCATAACTCTACTTCAGACCAGGCTGAAGTCTCTAGATCATTGCCCAATAGACATTCGACAGGGAGGTCTGCACTGACTACAACCTTCTTGAGGCCAGTTACCCCTCCCCAGGAGAAATTCACAACTGCCAGACTATGGTTGGTCTTGACATTGCTTGCATTGGTCACCTGGTACATTTCGCCCAGGATGATCTGTCCAGGGTCCACAAGATCCTCTGCCACCATGGTGACACTAGCACCTGTGTCCCTAAATGCCAAAGCCTGTTTGCCATTTATTACAGGCTGCTGTTTGTATTTGCCCAGATTACTGGGACTCACTAGGAAGGACATATTAAGGTCTCCCTCACAAATCAGCATTGCCTGAGTGGGCACTCTGACTAGGTCAGAGTCCACTTCAGAACCCAGGGTCAACCCTACTACACCCTTATTCTGAGTACCACCTCCACCAGTAGCTGAACTAGGGGGAACAGTTGCCTTAGGGGCAGGAGTGGTGGTGGTTTGGTCTTTGGACTTGTTACAGTCAGAAGTCCAGTGCCCTTTCTGTTTACAGAATTTGCACCAGGGCTTCTTTTGGCCTTTTCCCTTGTTGGACTGTGACTCCCCACCAGATGCAGATTTTTGGGGCCCTTGTGAAGACTTCTGGTCTTTTGACTTATCCCCACCTTTCTCAGAGCCCTTAGGATCTTGCTTCTTGGTGTCACCCCCTTGGTTCTGGGGTTTCTGCCTCACCCTGGTTCTGACCCATTTGTCTGCCTTCTTTCCCAATTCTTGGGGAGAGGTCAGATCCGAGTCCACCAGGTACTGATGCAACAACTGGTTCTGGCAATTATTAAGGATCTGTTCTCTCATCATCAGATTATACAATCCCTTGAAATCAGTAACCCTACTGCCAACCAGCCAACCCTCCAGAGCCTTGGTTGCACAATCAACAAAGTCAGTCCAGTCCTGAGTCTGTGCCTTCTGGGTGTCTCTGAACTTCAACCTGTACTGCTCAGTGGTTAAGCCAAACCCATCTATCAGTGCACTCTTCAGGACTTCATAATCATCAGCATCCTCTTCTCTAACAGTGAGGAGCTTGTCTCTACCTTTATCTGAAAAGGAGAGCCACAAGATTGCTGCCCACTGCTTTTGGGGGACCTGCTGTACTCTACAGGCCCTCTCCATAGCAGTTATCCACTTGTGGATATCATCCCCACTCTGGTAGGGAGGAACAACCTTGCTCAGGTTCCTATGGTCTGGAATAGATTCTCTGCCTCTAGGGACACTGTTGCTGCCACCAAGGGGTTCTAACCCCTCTCTTCTAGAAGCTCTCTGGATCTCCAGGGCTTCTCTATCCAGTGCCAACTGCTTGGTTCTGAGGGCAACTCTTGCTTCCTCATACTGCAGCAGTTTGCACATTCTTTCAGAGGAGGTCTCTCTTATGGGAAAGTATGAGTTCCTCTGGTGGACAAATTCTCTGCCAGAGTGATAAGAGTGCTCAGATTCCCTGGAAGGGGACCTATGCCTCTCCTCCACTCTGTCAGCTCTCTTAGGGAGAATTCCTCTGTCCTTTTCAGGCCCCTTGAGGCCTGGCCCTTCAATCACAGAGTCCTGGTCATTCTGATTTTCATCATCTGACCCAGATACTGTAATTGACCCACCCACTGATTCAGACCCATTAGCTCCTAGAGCCAATCTAAGATCATCTGCTGTCAGCAGATCTATCAGGTGTAGGGTTGAGGGACTCTGTCCTAGCCTCAGGTGTCTTTCAACACACATGGCTCTCAAGTCAGAGAAAGCCATGTCCTTATACTGAGGCTGAGTGGATCCACTGGTTCCACCCTTTAAGGACATTCTAGTGTTGTGCAGTGTTGTACTACCTACACTAGTTTGTGGCCTACTGATAGTAGCTTGAGCTGTAGAAAGGGTGTGCTATCCCTTGGCACACAGCTCTAAGTTCAGTAGAACTTATTGATACTAAGCTTGACTTTATATGTACCTTAAGTACCTATAGTGGTTTTCAGTTAGTAATTCAAATAGAGATTTTCTGGTAAAACAATAGCAAGCTGGAATCCCACACGCTGCCCACCAATGTGAGAAGTTGGCCTGGTATATGCTGTTCACTAATTAAAGTGGACACCTTGCACCAGAACAATTCGACTCTTATGGTAGATAGGTTTAAGACAACCTTTATAGAAAGCTATCCTAGTGGTAGCTGTGGAGAGCAGCCTTCAGGCTAAGTCTTGAAGGAATGTAAAGCAGCTTGTTTTACCACACAATCTCTTGAATCACCAAATGAAAAGACACCACACAGGTATGTATATCAAATATATATGTATTTATTAATAAACACTCTCTACTAATCTCTTTATGAGATTAGAAGTCAGGAACATATGTACAAGTCAAATGTTATCACAATAAGTTTAGCACAATCGAATATCACAATCTTAGTTTGCTAGACCTAGGTCTAGGGCATCTAGAATCGAGGGACCCCCAAGAACCACCCCAGGTAGTTGTAGGAGACCCACAGGGGACGGACGCGGTGACCTGGCACCGGTGCGAGTCCTGTGCGAGTCTATGCGCTCCGAAGCGATTGAGATTTCAATGTTAAAGGTCCCTTGCGTGTTCGAGGCGAACACACCGATCGGTCCTTGTACGAGTCGAAGGACGCGGTCACAGATAGAGTTGCAAGGGAGATGGACGCGCTGTGTCTAACACAGACGCGAACCTTGTGCGAGTCAGTGCAATGGAGATCTCAGTGTTACAGGCCCTTTGTGTGTTCGAGGCGAACACCGACCGGACTCAGTACGAGTCGAAGGATACAGTTTTAGATAGTATTACAAAGGAGATGGACGCGGTGTGTCTAACACAGACGCGAACCCTGTAAGAGTCAGCGCAATTGTCGCACTTAGAAAGTTAGAGTTTTAGGACTCTTCTAGGGAAGCTACAAGCAAGTCACTTACAGGGTAAGTAGTTCTAGGGCCCACACCCACAGGAGCACCATAGTGCTGAAGTTACCTCACCCAGGGGAGCCGGGTGCATAGGTGTTCTTTGGTGTCGGGTCGCGGCGTCGTTTTCAATGGGAGCCAGTGAAGACTTGCTGCTTGCGGCGACAGGAGAAGTGTCCGGAGGAATCCAAGCCTGGATTCGGAAGATGGAAGACCTGAAAGCAGAGGGGACAGTGTTCAAAGTCACTTGGCAGTGACTCGGGGCAAGGAAGATGGATGCCCACCGTCGTCGCAAGATTCAGGTCGTTCGCAGTTGCCTTGACTCTTCAGCCACGAGGTCCAGGAGGCGTCGACGACAACCAGGAGCTGGATTCGGCGTGTCCCACGATGGCTGCAGCTTACTCCGGTATCGGTGAATCGATCGGAGCCAACAAGCCTTGGTAACAGCAAGTCTCGGGGAAAGTGTGAAGAGGCAATGGCGCAGACCAGCAAGGTCTGTGGGACTCACCCAGCGAGGGTAAGTCAGGGCAGGCCTGGAGCAACCAGGTAAGCCCTTTGGTTTCTTTAGAAAGTCTTCTGGGGACCCACAAGCCGGCTGGCAAGGGATCGCAAAGACGCCTCGGGAGGATTCACTCACAGGGGCCCACGGTCACTCGGGACGTGGTAGGCCTCTGATCTTAGGAGGGATTCCTGCTGGCCGCTGGGTCCACACGTGGTCCAAAGCACAAGTTCGTGGAATGTTGTGAAGGGGTTGCACTCGACAATAGTCCACGATTACCTAGGGGTCGCGGTTCCTCATCACTCTTGGGGTCCACTGGCCTCAGCTTTGCTGGAGACTCACGATGGCCTTTGAGAAGTCAGAAAATCTACTTCTTGGGCTGCAGGGACTTCGGACTCTGGCGGGAGCGGCATAGTTTGCGACCGTCGTTTGTAGCTTTTGGTGCCTGCCAAGCAGGGGAGTCACTCCTTGACTCCAAGGGAGATTCTTCAGTCTTCCAAAGGTAGTGGAACGTCGAAGGTCCGGAATTCTTCTTCAGAGCGTCGTCCAGGGAAATCTAGGTTGCAATGCACAGGTTCCCCCTCTTATACTAAAAGAAAGGGAGGGACTAGCTCTATGACCCTACCTATGGGAGGGTCAGGGGAGTGGGTGGCTACACCCACTTCCCTTTGTCCAGTTTCATGCCAGAGCAGGGACAGGTAGCCCCTGAGCCGGTTTGAACTGGCATATGCACAGAGGAGCCTTCTTCTCCCCCAGTGCAGGACTTCAAAGCACTCTAAGAGTGCACCCACCCAGCCCCAATACACTAAACCCTGTCTGGAAGGTGGTCACACCCCTTGGGACAGGATATCTATTGTTGGGCTTCCTCCACTGCGAGTGTTGGTCATCAGCAGGAGGGCAGCCCAGTGTCTGTGACTGGTGGCATCCATTTTGTGATGCCAGGGCTCTGCAGGATTCTACCGCGTTTCCACAGTAGGTACATGTCTATCCCTCTAGAAGGGTGGAATGCTACCCCGCCGCCAGGACTGGCTGGGGGGTAGTATTCCAAGATGTTTGACACCAAACACGACATGTTTCGATGCAGCCATTCCAAAGTTAGCATTTTACCGCGAGGATATAATGCACTTAAAAGTATATGGTTTAACCGCATCCACAAACAGCACCAGAGAATGGACTCTGAGAGCTGCAGAGGGGCTCTGCTCAGGCAGAGGCACCCCCTCACATAGAAGCCAAGCACCCTGCCCTCAGGATTGATAGGGCCTGCCTTAGGGGTGACTCATAGGTTCATATGTGTGTGCAGGAGAGATATAGGGGACCTATATCTCAGTGAGGAGTGCTAGCGCCACCTCACCCAGGCTGCAGTAGCAGGCCTGTGGTGTCAGATTTAGTCTGCTTCCCAGGGGTGGCATAATACATGCTTCAGCCCCTGGTAGGCCTGTGAAGTACCTATGCCCTTGGTACCTAAGGTACCATATACTAGGGACTCATAAGGTACCACAGTATCCAATCACTAGTGCACCTAGAGTGCACTCCAAGTCGTTTAGAGAGAACAGAGAGGCTGGGGCCCTGATTAGCAGGGGCCCAGCCAGACTATAGCCAGAAACCAGTGTAAACATCAGAAAAAAAGTGGGGGCAACATAAGAGGCAGATCCTACTCTCCTACACTTGGGTTTTGGCGGAGTGATTCGATAAGTACATGGAACTGACTGGGTGATTGGAGGAGTGCATGGGTAGTGACAAGGAGATGGCTGGACTGCATCAGTAGTGCTCAGGGGATTGTAGAAGTACATGTGTTAGTGCCTGGGTCATTGCATGAGTACATGGGTAGTGACTGGATGATTAGAGTACTAAAAGGAGAGTGCATGGTGAATTTATAAGTGCTTGTGTTTTGGCACTGTGAATAGATAAGGACATGCTGCTGACTGGGTGATTGGAGGAGTGCATGGGTAGTGACAAGGAGATGGCTGGACTGCATCAGTAGTGCTCAGGGGATTGTAGCAGTGCATGTGTTAGCACCTGGGTCATTGCATAAGTACATGGGTACTGACTGGATGATTAGAGTACTGCAAGGAGAGTGTATGGTGAATTTATAAGTGCTTGGGTTTTGGTGGAGTGACTGGATAAGTACATGGTGCTGGCTGGGTGATTGGAGGAGTGCATGGCTAGTGACAAAGAGATGGCTGGACTGCATCAGTAGTGCTCAGGGGATTGTAGCAGTGCATGTGTTAGTGCCTGGGTCATTGCATGAGTCCATGGGTAGTGACTGGATGATTAGAGTACTGCAAGGAGAGTGCATGGTGAATTTATAAGTGCTTGTGTTTTGGCGCAGTGATTAGATAATGACATGGAACTGGCTGGGTGATTGGAGGAGTGCATGGGTAGTGACAAGGAGATGGCTGGACTGCATGGGTAGTGCTCAGGTTATTGTAGCAGTGCATGAGTTAGTGCATGGGTCATTGCATGAGTGCATGGGTAGTGACTGGATGACTAGAGTACTGCAAGGAGAGTGCATGGTGAATTTATAAGTGCTTGTGTTTTGGCGCAGTGATTAGATAAGGACATGGAACTGGCTGGGTGATTGGAGGAGTGCATGGGTAGTGACAAGGAGATGGCTGGACTGCATCAGTAGTGCTCAGGGGATTGTATAAGTGCATGTGTTAGTGCCTGGGTCATTGCATGAGTACATGGGTCGTGACTGGATGATTAGAGTTCTGCAAGGAGAGTGCATGGTGAATTTATAATTGCTTGTGTATTGGCGCAGTGATTAGATAAGGACATGGAACTGGCTGGGTGATTGGAGGAGTGCATGGGTAGTGACAAGGAGATGGCTGGACTGCATCAGTAGTGCTCAGGGGATTGTAGCAGTGCATGTGGTAGTGCCTGGGTCATTGCATTAGTACATGGGTAGTGACTGGATGATTAGAGTACTGCAAGTAGAGTGTATGGTGAATTTATAAGTGCTTGTGTTTTGGCGCAGTGATTAGATAAGGACATGGAACTTGCTGGGTGGTTGGAGAAGTGCATGGGTAGTGACAAGGAGATGGCTGGACTGCATCAGTAGTGCTCAGGGGATTGTAGCAGTGCATGTGTTAGTGCCTGGGTCATTGCATGAGTACACGGGTACTGACTGGATGATTAGAGTACTGCAAGGAGAGTGCATGGTAAATTTATAAGGGCTTGGGTTTTGGCGTAGTGATTGGATAAGTACATGGTGCTTGCTGGGTGATTGGAGGAGTGCATGGGTAGTGACAAGGAGATGGCTGGACTGCATCAGTAGTGCTCAGGGGATTGTAGCAGTGCATGTGTTAGTGCCTGGGTCATTGCATGAGTACATGGGTACTGACTGGATGATTAGAGTACTGCAAGGAGAGTGCATGGTGAATTTATAAGTGCTTGTGTTTTGGCACTGTGAATAGATAAGGACATGCTGCTGACTGGGTGATTGGAGGAGTGCATGGGTAGTGACAAGGAGATGGCTGGACTGCATCAGTAGTGCTCAGGGGATTGTAGCAGTGCATGTGTTAGCACCTGGGTCATTGCATAAGTACATGGGTACTGACTGGATGATTAGAGTACTGCAAGGAGAGTGCATGGTGAATTTATAAGTGCTTGGGTTTTGGTGGAGTGATTGGATAAGTACATGGTGCTGGCTGGGTGATTGGAGCAGTGCATGGGTAGTGACAAAGAGATGGCTGGACTGCATCAGTAGTGCTCAGGGGATTGTAGCAGTGCATGTGTTAGTGCCTGGGTCATTGCATGAGTCCATGGGTAGTGACTTGATGATTAGAGTACTGCAAGGAGAGTGCATGGTGAATTTATAAGTGCTTGTGTTTTGGCGCAGTGATTAGATAATGACATGGAACTGGCTGGGTGATTGGAGGAGTGCATGGGTAGTGACAAGGAGATGGCTGGACTGCATGGGTAGTGCTCAGGTTATTGTAGCAGTGCATGAGTTAGTGCATGGGTCATTGCATGAGTGGATGGGTAGTGACTGGATGACTAGAGTACTGCAAGGAGAGTGTATGGTGAATTTATAAGTGCTTGTGTTTTGGCGCAGTGATTAGATAAGGACATGGAACTGGCTGGGTGATTGGAGGAGTGCATGGGTAGTGACAAGGAGATGGCTGGACTGCATCAGTAGTGCTCAGGGGATTGTATAAGTGCATGTGTTAGTGCCTGGGTCATTGCATGAGTACATGGGTACTGACTGGATGATTAGAGTTCTGCAAGGAGAGTGCATGGTGAATTTATAATTGCTTGTGTATTGGCGCAGTGATAAGATAAGGACATGGAACTGGCTGGGTGATTGGAGGAGTGCATGGGTAGTGACAAGGAGATGGCTGGACTGCATCAGTAGTGCTCAGGGGATTGTAGCAGTGCATGTGGTAGTGCCTGGGTCATTGCATTAGTACATGGGTACTGACTGGATGATTAGAGTACTGCAAGGAGAGTTCATGGTGAATTTATAAGTGCTTGTGTTTTGGCGCAGTGATTAGATAAGGACATGGAACTGGCTGGGTGGTTGGAGAAGTGCATGGGTAGTGACAAGGAGATGGCTGGACTGCATCAGTAGTGCTCAGGGGATTGTAGCAGTGCATGTGTTAGTGCCTGGGTCATTGCATGAGTACACGGGTACTGACTGGATGATTAGAGTACTGCAAGGAGAGTGCATGGTGAATTTATAAGGGCTTGGGTTTTGGCGTAGTGATTGGATAAGTACATGGTGCTTGCTGGGTGATTGGAGGAGTGCATGGGTAGTGACAAGGAGATGGCTGGACTGCATCAGTAGTGCTCAGGGGATTGTATCAGTGCATGTGTTAGTGCCTGGGTCATTGCATGAGTACATGGGTAGTGACTGGATGATTACAGTACTGCAAGGAGAGTGCATGGTGAATTTATAAGTGGTTGGGTTTGGGCGGAGTGATTCGATAAGTACATGGAACTGACTGGGTGATTGGAGGAGTGCATGGGTAGTGACAAGGAGATGGCTGGACTGCATGGGTAGTGCTCAGGTTATTGTAGCAGTGCATGAGTTAGTGCATGGGTCATTGCATGAGTGCATGGGTAGTGACTGGATGACAAAAGTACTGCAAGGAGAGTGCATGGTGAATTTATAAGTGCTTGTGTTTTGGCGAAGTGATTAGATAAGGACATGGAACTGGCTGGGTGATTGGAGGAGTGCATGGGTAGTGACAAGGAGATGGCTGGAATGCATCAGTAGTGCTCAGGGGATTGTATAAGTGCATGTGTTAGTGCCTGGGTCATTGCATGAGTACATGGGTAGTGACTGGATGATTAGAGTTCTGCAAGGAGAGTGCATGGTGAATTTATAATTGCTTGTGTTTTGGCGCAGTGATTAGATAAGGACATGGAACTGGCTGGGTGATTGGAGGAGTGCATGGGTAGTGACAAGGAGATGGCTGGACTGCATCAGTAGTGCTCAGGTGATTGTAGCAGTGCATGTGTTAGTGCTGGGTCATTTCATGAGTCCATGGGTAGTGACTGGATGATTAGAGTACTGCAAGGAGAGTGCATGGTGAATTTATAAGTGCTTGTGTTTTGGCGCAGTGCTTAGATAATGACATGGAACTGGCTGGGTGATTGGAGGAGTGCATGGGTAGTGACAAGGAGATGGCTGGACTGCATGGGTAGTGCTCAGGTTATTGTAGCAGTGCATGAGTTAGTGCCTGGGTCATTGCATGAGTGCATGGGTAGTGACTGGATGACAAAAGTACTGCAAGGAGAGTGCATGGTGAATTTATAAGTGCTTGTGTTTTGGCGAAGTGATTAGATAAGGACATGGAACTGGCTGGGTGATTGGAGGAGTGCATGGGTAGTGACAAGGAGATGGCTGGAATGCATCAGTAGTGCTCAGGGGATTGTATAAGTGCATGTGTTAGTGCCTGGGTCATTGCATGAGTACATGGGTAGTGACTGGATGATTAGAGTTCTGCAAGGAGAGTGCATGGTGAATTTATAATTGCTTGTGTTTTGGCGCAGTGATTAGATAAGGACATGGAACTGGCTGGGTGATTGGAGGAGTGCATGGGTAGTGACAAGGAGATGGCTGGACTGCATCAGTAGTGCTCAGGGGATTGTAGCAGTGCATGTGGTAGTGCCTGGGTCATCGCATTAGTACATGGGTACTGACTGGATGATTAGAGTACTGCAAGTAGAGTGTATGGTGAATTTATAAGTGCTTGTGTTTTGGCGCAGTGATTAGATAAGGACATGGAACTGGCTGGGTGGTTGGAGAAGTGCATGGGTAGTGACAAGGAGATGGCTGGACTGCATCAGTAGTGCTCAGGGGATTGTAGCAGTCTATGTGTTAGTGCCTGGGTCATTGCATACGTACATGGGTAGTGACTGGATGATTAGAGTACTGCAAGGAGAGTGCATGGTGAATTTATAACTGCTTGTGTTTTGGCGCAGTGATTAGATAAGGACATGGAACTGGCTGTGTGATTGGAGGAGTGCATGGGTAGTGAGAAGGAGATGGCTTGACTGCATCAGTAGTGCTCAGGGCATTGTAGCAGTGCATGTGTTAGTGCCTGGGTCATTGCATGAGTACATGGGTAGTGAGTGGATGATTAGAGTACTGCAAGGAGAGTGCATGGTAAATTTATAAGTGCTTGTGTTTTGACGCAGTGATTAGATAAGGACATGGAACTGGCTGGGTGACTGGAGGAGTGCATGGGTAGTGACATGGAGATGGCTGGACTGCATCAGTAGTGCTCATTGGATTGTAGCAGTGTATGTGTTACTGCCTGGGTCATTGCATGAGTACATGGGTAGTGACTGGATGATTAGAGTACTGCAAGGAGAGTGCATGGTGAATTTATAAGTGCTTGTGTTTTGGCGCAGTGATTAGATAAGGACATGGAACTGGCTGGGTGATTGGAGGAGTGCATGGGTAGTGACAAGGAGATGGCTGGACTGCATCAGTAGTGCTCAGGGGATTGTAGCAGTGCATGTGTTAGTGCCAGGGTGATTGCATGAGTACATGGGTACTGACTGGATGATTAGAGTACTGCAAGGAGAGTGCATGGTGAATTTATAAGTGCTTGGGTTTTGGCGGAGTGATTGGATAAGTACATGGTGCTCGCTGGGTGATTGGAGGAGTGCATGGGTAGTGAAAGGGCGAAGGCTGGACTGCATCAGTAGTGCTCAGGGGATTGTAGCAATGCATGTGTCAGTGCCTGGGTCATTGCATGAGTACATGGGTAGTGACTGGATGATTAGAGTACTGCAAGGAGAGTGCATGGTGAATTTATAAGTGCTTGTGTTTTGCCGCAGTGATTAGATAAGGACATGGAACTGGCTGGGTGATTGGAGGAGTGCATGGGTAGTGACAAGGAGATGGCTGCACTGCATCAGTAGTGCTCAGGGGATTGTAGTAGTGCATGTGTTAGTGCCTGGGTCATTGCATGAGTACATGGGTAGTGACTGGATGATTACAGTACTGCAAGGAGAGTGCATGGTGAATTTATAAGTGCTCGTGTTTTGACGCAGTGATTAGATAAGGACATGGAACTGGCTGGGTGATTGGAGGAGTGCATGGGTAGTGACAAGGAGATGGCTGGACTGCATCAGTAGTGCTCAGGGGATTGTAGCAGTGCATGTGTTAGTGCCTGGGTCATTGCATAAGTACATGGGTACTGACTGGATGATTAGAGTACTGCAGTGAGAGTTCATGGTGAATTTATAAGTGCTTGGGTTTTGGCGGAGTGATTTTATAAGTACATGGTGCTCGCTGGGTAATTGGAGGAGTGCATGGGTAGTGACAGGGCGATGGCTGGACTGCATCAGTAGTGCTCAGGGGATTGTAGCAGTGCATGTGTTAGTGCCTGGGTCATTGCATAAGTACATGGGTAGTGACTGGATGATTAGAGTACTGCAAGGAGAGTGAATGGTGAATTTATATGTGCTTGTGTTTTGGCGCAGTGATTAGATAAGGACATGGTGCTGACTGGGTGATTGGAGGAGTGCATGGGTAGTGACAAGGAGATGGCTGGACTGCATCAGTAGTGCTCAGGGGATTGTAGCAGTGCATGTGTTTGTGCCTGGGCCTTTGCATAAGTACATGGGTACTGACTGGATGATTAGAGTACTGCAAGGAGAGTGCATGGGGAATTTATAAGTGCTTGGGTTTTGGCGAAGTGATTGGATAAGTACAAGGTGCTGGCTGGGTGATTGGAGGAGTGCATGGGTAGTGACAAGGAGATGGCTGGACTGCATCAGTAGTGCTCAGGGGATGGTAGCAGTGCATGTGTTAGAGCCTGGGTCATTGCATGAGTACAAGGGTAGTGACTGGATGATTAGAGTACTGCAAGGAGAGTGCATGGTGAATTTATAAGTGCTTGTGTTTTGGTGCAGTGATTAGATAAGGACATGGAACTGGCTGGATGATTGGAGGAGTGCATGGGTAGTGACAAGGAGATGAGTGGACTGCATCAGTAGTGGTCAGGGGATTGTAGCAGTGCATGTGTTAGTGCCTGGGTCATTGCATGAGTACATGGGTACTGACTGGATGATTAGAGTACTGCAAGGAGAGTTCATGGTGAATTTATAAGTGCTTATGTTTTGGGGCAGTGATTAGAAAAGGACATGGAACTGGCTGGGTGATTGGAGGAGTGCATGGGTAGTGACAAGGAGATGGCCGGACTGCATCAGTAGTGCTCAGGGGATTGTATCAGTGCATGTGTTAGTGCCTGGCTCATTGCATGAGTACATGGGTAGTGACTGGATGATTAGAATACTGCAAGGAGAGTGCATGGTGAATTTATAAGTGCTTGTGTTTTGGCGCAGTGATTAGATAAGGACATGGAACTGGCTGGGTGATTGGAGGAGTGCATGGGTAGTGACAAGGAGATGGCTGGACTGCATGGGTAGTGCTCATGGTATTGTAGCAGTGCATGAGCTAGTGCATGGGTCATTGCATGAGTGCACGGGTAGTGACTGGATGATTAGAGTACTGCAAGGAGAGTGCATGGTGAATTTATAAGTGCTTGTGTTTTGGCGCAGTGATTAGATAAGGACATGGAACTGGCTAGGTGATTGGAGGAGTGCATGGGTAGTGACAAGAAGATGGCTGGACTGCATCAGTAGTGCTCAGAGGATTGTAACAGTGCATGTGTTAGTGCCTTGGTCATAGCATGAGTACATGGGTAATGACTGGATGATTACAGTACTGCAAGGAGAATGCATGGTGAATTTATAAGTGCTTGTGTTTTGGCGCAGTGAATAGATAAGGACATGGAACTGGCTGGGTGATTGGAGGAGTGCATGGGTAGTGACAAGGAGATAGCTGGACTGCATAAGTAGTGTTCAGGGGATTGTAGCAGTGCATGTGTTAGTGCCTCGATCATTGCATAAGTACATGGGTACTGACTGTATGATTAGAGCACTGCAAGGAGAGTGCATGGTGAATTTATAAGTGCTTGTGTTTTGGCGCAGTGATTAGATAAGGACATGGAACTGGCTGGGTGATTGGAGGAGTGCATGGGTAGTGACAAGGAGATGGCTGGACTGCATGGGTAGTGCTCAGGGTATTGTAGCAGTGCATGTGTTAGTGCCTGGTTTATTGCATGAGTACATGGGTAGTGACTGGATGATTAGAGTACTGCAAGGAGAGTGCATGGTGAATTTATAAGTGCTTGTGTTTTGACGCAGTGATTAGATAAAGACATGGAACTGGCTGGGTGATTGGAGGAGTGCATGGGTAGTGACAAGGAGAGGGCTGGACTGCATCAGTAGGGCTCAGGGGATTGTAGCAGTGCATGTGTTAGTGCCTGGGTCATTGAATGAGTACATGGGTAGTGACTGGATGATTACAGTACTGCAAGGAGAGTGCATGGGGAATTTATAAGTGCTTGTGTTTTGGTGCAGTGATTAGATAAGGACATGGAACGGGCTGGGTGATTGGAGGAGTGCATGGGTAGTGACAAGGAGATGTCTGGACAGCATCAGTAGCGCTCAGGGGATTGTAGCAGTGCATGTTTTAGTGCCTGGGTCATTGCATAAGTACATGGGTACTGTCCGGATGATTAGACTACTGCAAGGACAGTGCATGGTGAATTTATAAGTGCTTGGGTTTTGGCGGAGTGATTGGATAAGTACACACATGTCACATCAGGCCCCGCCCCCTCCCTTCACCACTGTGCAAACGCACCCCTGGCGGGTTTTTAAGTTGGGGATTAATTCCCCTTGAATCCTGAGGGTCCCTGGGGGCCAACTAGCCCACCAGGTACCTCCAGTAAGTGCCACAGAGCTGCGTTGCAGAGAGGTGGTCCGAGGCCACGCCCCTTTTTACACCTGGACGTACCTAATTGGATAGTTGGCCCCCAGGGACCCTCAGGATTCAAGGGGACTTAATCCCCCAACTTAAAACGCGCCACAGGGCACGTTTGCACACTTGTCACATCAGGCCACGCCCCCTCCCTGCACCACTGTGCAAACGCACCCCCTGGTGGCAATGGACAGTGGGAGGGAGGGGGAGATCGGGGGTAAAGAAGTGACCAGGGATAACGGGAGGGAGGGAGGGCGGGGATAAACAATTGACAACGGAGGGAGGGTGGGGGTAAACAAGTGGCAATGGACAGTGGGAGGGAGGGGGAGATTGGGGGTAAACAAGTGACCACGGATAACGGGAGGGAGGGAGGGCGGGGGTAAACAAGTGACAACGGGAGGGAGGGTGGGGGTAAACAAGTGGCAATGGACAGTGGGAGGGAGGGGGAGATCGGTGGTAAAGAAGTGACCAGGGATAACGGGAGGGAGGGAGGGCGGGGGTAAACAAGTGACAACGGCAGGGAGGGTGGGGGTAAACAAGTGGCAATGGACATTGGGAGGGAGGGAGAGATTGGGGTAAACAAGTGACCACGGATAACGGGAGGGAGGGCGGGGGTAAACAATTGACAACGGGAGGGAGGGTGGGGGTAAACAAATGGCAATGGACAGTGGGAGGGAGGGGGAGATTGGGGGTAAACAAGTGACCACGGGCGGGAGTGTGTGAGGCGGGGGTAAACAAGTGACAACGGGAGGTAGGGTGGGGGTAAACAAGTGGCAATGGACAGTGGGAGGGAGGGGGAGGGGGAGATGGGGGTAAACAAGTGACCAGGTATAACGGAAGGGAGGGCGGGGGTAAACAAGTGACAACGGGAGGCAGGGTGGGGGTAAACAAGTGGCAATGGGCAGTGGGAGGGATGGGGAGATTGGGGGTAAACAAGTGACCACGGACCATGGGAGAGAGTATGAGAGGAGGGGGTAAACAAGTGACCACGGATAACGGGAGGGAGGGAGGGCGGGGGTAAACAGGTGACAACGGGAGGGAGGGTGGGGGTAAACAAGTGACCACGTATAACGGGAGGGAGGGCGGGGGTAAACAAGTGAAAACGGGAGGGAGGGTGGGGGTAAACACGTGTCAATGGACAGTGGGAGGGATGGGGAGATCGGGGCTAAACAAGTTACCACGGACCACGGGAGGGAGTATGTGAGGCGGGGGTAAACAAGTGACCACTGATAACGGGAGGGAGGGAGGGCCGGGGTAAACAAGTGACAAAGGGAGGGAGCAGCAACCGCGGACTTCTCCTAATACTTTGATACTGCCAGTACGCACACATCTTCTGACGATGCCCCTCTTGCTTGGCACGCAGCACACCCTGCCATTGAGTATGGCATTATTTTGTAAAGCGCCAGCTGGGCCGGTAGGTATACTGACACTTCAGGGTGCTTAATAAACATACACATGGCTAAATCAAGTGTAGAGAAAGTGATATTCTATCTTTGTTGGTTAGATAATGCACACGACCTGCAGCAGAAGTTAAAACCACAAACAAATCTCACATAAGGCGACGTTATACCCAATGCGCTCCTAATGGGACCCACAGACCCTCAACTCCCGACCCCTCTCTTCCGGTCTCACTGATACTCTGTCACCGTGGCCCAGCCAAAACCAACACGGCCAGCGCACTACAACCGCGACCTGCACCCAGCCCTCCCTATCGAATATACGATAAGGCTTTTGGGGTTGACAGAGCGTTGCAGCTGACTCCGCCACCTTTCCATGTCAATGGTTTCAGGAGTCCTGAAACCACTGACATGAGGGAGGGCGGGGGTAAACAAGTGACAACGGAGGGAGTGTGGGGTAAACAAGTGGCAATGGACAGTGGGAGGGAGGCGGAGATTGGGGGTAAAGAAGTGACCAGGGATAACGGGAGGGAGGGAGGGCGTGGGTAAACAAGTGACAACGGGAGGGAGGGTGGGGGTAAACAAGTGGGAATGGACAGTGGGAGGGAGGGGGAGTTTGGGGGTAAACAAGTGACCACGGATAACGGGAGGGAGGGAGGGCGGGGGTAAACAAGTGACAACGGGAGGGAGGGTGGGGGTAAACAAGTGGCAATGGACAGTGGGAGGGAGGGGGAGATCGGGGGTAAAGAAGTGACCAGGGATAACAGGAGGGAGGGAGGGCGGGGGTAAACAAGTGACAATGGCAGGGAGGGTGGGGGTAAACAAGTGGCAATGGACAGTGGGAGGGAGGGAGAGATTGGGGTAAACAAGTGACCACGTATAATGGGAGGGAAGGTGGGGGTAAACAAGTGACAACGGGAGGGAGGGTGGGGGTAAACAAATGGCAATGGACAGAGGGAGGGAGGGGGAGATTGGGGGTAAACAAGTGACCACGGGTGGGACTGTATGAGGCAGGGGTAAACAAGTGACAACAGTAGGGAGGGTGGGGGTAAACAAGTGGCAATGGACAGTGGGAGGGAGGGGGAGGGGGAGATGGGGGTAAACAAGTGACCAGGTATAACGGGAGGGAGGGCGGGGGTAAACAAGTGACAACGGGAGGGAGGGTGGGGGTAAACAAGTGTCAATGGACAGTGGGAGGGATGGGGAGATCGGGGCTAAACAAGTTACCACGGATCACGGGAGGGAGTATGTGAGGCGGGGGTAAACAAGTGACCACGGATAACGGGAGGGAGGGAGGGCCGGGGTAAACAAGTGACAAAGGGAGGGAGCAGCAACCGCGGACTTCTCCTAATACTTTGATACTGCCAGTACGCACACATCTTCTGACGATGCCCCTCTTGCTTGGCACGCAGCACACCCTGCCATTGAGTTTGGCATTATTTTGTAAATCGCCAGCTGGGCCGGTAGGTATACTGACACTTCAGGGTGCTTAATAAACGTACACATGGCTAAATCAAGTGTAGAGAAAGTGAAATTCTATCTTTGTTGGTTAGATAATGCACACGACCTGCAGCAGAAGTTAAAACCACAAACAAATCTCACATAAGGCGACGTTATACCCAATGCGCTCCTAATGGGACCCACAGACCCTCAACTCCCGACCCCTCTCTTCCGGTCTCACTGATACTCTGTCACCGTGGCCCAGCCAAAACCTACACGGCCAGCGCTCTACAACCGCGACCTGCACCCAGCCCCCCCTATCGAATATACGATAAGGCTTTTGGGGTTGACAGAGCGTTGCAGCTGACTCCGCCACCTTTCCATGTCAATGGTTTCAGGAGTTCTGAAACCACTGACATGAGGGAGGGCGGGGGTAAACAAGTGACAACGGGAGGGAGTGTGGGGTAAACAAGTGGCAATGGACAGTGGGAGGGAGGGGGAGATTGGGGGTAAAGAAGTGACGAGGGATAACGGGAGGGAGGGAGGGCGTGGGTAAACAAGTGACAATGGGAGGGAGGGTGGGGGTAAACAAGTGGCAATGGACAGTGGGAGGGAGGGGGAGTTTGGGGGTAAACAAGTGACCACAGATAACGGGAGGGAGGGAGGGCGGGGGTAAACAAGTGACAACGGGAGTGAGGGTGGGGGTAAACAAGTGGCAATGGACAGTGGGAGGGAGGGGGAGATCGGGGGTAAAGAAGTGACCAGGGATAACGGGAGGGAGGGAGGACGGGTGAAAACAAGTGACAATGGCAGGGAGGGTGGGGGTAAACAAGTGCAATGGACAGTGGGAGGGAGGGAGGGAGAGATTGGGGTAAACAAGTGACCACGTATAATGGGAGGGAAGGCGGGGGTAAACAAGTGACAACGGGAGGGAGGGTGGGGGTAAACAAATGGCAATGGACAAAGGGAGGGAGGGGGAGATTGGGGGTAAACAAGTTTCCACGGGCGGGACTGTATGAGGCAGGGGTAAACAAGTGACAACAGTAGGGAGGGTGGGGGTAAACAAGTGGCAATGGACAGTGGGAGGGAGGGGGAGGGGGAGATGGGGGTAAACAAGTGACCAGGTATAACGGGAGGGATGGCGGGGGTAAACAAGTGACAACGGGAGGGAGGGTGGGGGTAAACAAGTGGCAATGGGCAGTGGGAGGGATGGGGAGATCGGGGGTAAACAAGTGACCACGGACCATGGGAGGGAGTTTGTGAGGCGGGGGTAAACAAGTGACCACGGATAACGGGACTGAGGGAGGGCGGGGGTAAACAGATGACAACGGAAGGGAGGGTGGGGGTAAACAAGTGGCAATGGACAGTGGGAGGGAGGGGGAGATTGGGGGTAAACAAGTGACCACGTATAACGGGAGGGAGGGAGGGCGGGAGTAAACAAGTGAAAACGGGAGGGAGGGTGGGGGTAAACAAGTGTCAATGGACAGTGGGAGGGATGGAGAGATCGGGGGTAAACAAGTGACCATGGACCACGGGAGGGAGTCTGTGAAGCGGGGGTAAACAAGTGACCACGGATAACGGGAGGGAGGGCCGGGGTAAACAAGTGACAAAGGGAGGGAGCAGCAACCGCAGCCTTCTCCTAATACTTTGATACTGCCAGTACGCACACATCTTCTAACGATGCCCCTCTTGCTTGGCACGCAGCACACACTGCCATTGAGTATGGCATTATTTTGTAAAGCGCCAGCTGGGCCGGTAGGTATACTGACACTTCAGGGCACTTAATAAACGTACACATGGCTAAATCAAGTGTAGAGAAAGTGATATTCTATCTTTGTTGGTTAGATAATGCACACGACCTGCAGCAGAAGTTAAAACTACAAACAAATCTCACATAATGTGACGTTATACCCAATGCGCTCCTAATGGGACCCAAAGACCCTCAACTCCCGCCCCCTCTCTTCCGATCTCACTGATACTCTGTCACCGTGGCCCAGCCAAAACCAACACGGACAGCGCACTACAACCGCGACCTGCACCCAGCCCTCCCTATTGAATATACGATAAGGCTTTTGGGGTTGACAGAGTGTTGCAGCTGACTCCGCCACATTTCCATGTCAATGGTTTCAGGAGTCCTGAAACCACTGACATGAGGGAGGGCGGGGGTAAACAAGTGACAACAGGAGGGAGTGTGGGGGTAAACAAGTGGCAATGGACAGTGGGAGGGAGGGGGAGATCGGGGTAAAGAAGTGACCAGGGATAACGGGAGGGAGGACGGGGGTAAACAAGTGACAACGGGAGGGAGGGAGGGGGTAAACAAGTGGCAATGGACAGTGGGAGGGAAGGGGAGATTGGGGGTAAACAAGTGACCACGGATAACGGGAGGGAGGGAGGGCGGGGGTAAACAAGTGACAACGGGAGGGAGGGTGGGGGTAAACAAGTGGCAATGGACAGTGGGAGGGAGGGGGAGATTGGGGTAAACAAGTGACCACGGATAGCGGGAGGGCGGGGCTAAACTAGTGATAACGGGAGGGAGGGTGGGGGTAAACAAGTGCCAATGGACAGTGGGAGGGAGGGGGAGATTGGGCGTAAACAAGTGACCACGGACCACGGGAGGGATTGTGTGAGGCGGGGGTAAACAAGTGACAACGGGAGGGAGGGTGGGGGTAAACAAGTGGCAATGGACAGAGGGAGGGGGAGATTGGGGGTAAACAAGTGACCACGGATAACAGGAGGGAGGGAGGGTGGGGGTAAACAAGTGACAACGGGAGGGAGGGTGGGGGTAAACAAGTGGCAATGGACAGTGGGAGGGATGGGTAGATCGGGGGTAAACAAGTGACTACGGGAGGGAGTATGTGAGGCGGGGTAAACAAGTGGCCACCGATAATGGGAGGGAGGGAGGGTGGGGGTAAACAGGTGACAACGGGAAGGAGGGTGGGGGTAAACAAGTGGCAATGGACAGTGGGAGGGAGTGGGAGATCGGGGGTAAACAAGAGACCACAGATAACGGGAGGGAGGGAGGGCGGGGGTGTAACAAGTGACAATGGGAGGGAGCAGCAACCGCGGACTTCTCCTAATACTTTGATACTGCCAGTACGCACACATCTTCTGACGATGCCCCTCTTGCTTGGCACGCAGCACACCCTGCCATTGAGTATGGCATTATTTTGTAAAGCGCCAGCTGGGCCGGTAGGTATACTGACACTTCAGGGTGCTTAATAAAAGTACACATGGCTAAATCAAGTGTAGAGAATGTGATATTCTATCTTTGTTGGTTAGATAATGCACACGACCTGCAGCAGAAGTTAAAACCACAAACAAATCTCACATAAGGCGACGTTATACCCAATGCGCTCCTAATGGGACCCAAAGACCCTCAACTCACGCCCCCTCTCTTCCGGTCTCTCTAATACTCTGTCACCGTGGCCCAGCCAAAACCAACATGGCCAGCGCACTACAACCGCGACCTGCACCCAGCCCTCCCTATCGAATATACAATAAGGCTTTTGGGGTTGACAGAGCGTTGCAGCTGACTCCGCCACCTTTCCATGTCAATGGTTTCAGGAGTCCTGAAACCACTGACATGGAAAGGCGACGTAGAGATACCAGACCTGCGGTGTACCTATTATTAGAGCCAGCAAAGAAAGCCCGCCCACTCATGAAGGTAGCGGTGCCAGGCAAAGCCGTCACGCTGCAGTGCCCGCCCACTCACGTAAAAGAGAAGCCCCGGGGAGGTGGCGGTCCCGGGGCTGCGGGGGCCCCATGTGCCCCTGTTACATTAGTAAATTGCCCCCGGGACTTGGCCCACCCGGGGGCTTTGAAAACAAAGCGCGAGAGACCGCGCTTCGGTTTTTTTAAATTTTCAGACGGATTTGCGCACAGGCGCGACCCCGCCCGAATTTTTTTTTTTAAATACTTTTTTTGGGCCTGGGGGGTCAGAGTGTTTTTACCCGGCCCCCTTTTCTTGTTTTTTTTATCTTTCTCTCACCTTTTCTTTCCCCCTCGGTCCGAGCACAAGATGGCTGCCAACAGTTCCTGGTTTGAAGTGTTGGCAGCCAATTAGAGCCAAGCTCATTCTGGGGGGGTGTTAGGCTCCGCCCAGATATCAAAACTTTTTATTTTTTGAATTTCTCAGGAACTACTGAACGGATTTACACTATTTAACAAAAAGGACTCTTTCTGATCCAAGGGCTACCTTTTTGCCAAATTTGGTGTAATTCCGTTAAGCAGTTCGGGCTGTAGCTTTGTCTAAAGTTTCCTATGGAAAATTACATGGGGAAAACGCGTTTTGGGACCCCCCTTTTTTCTCGGCCCCCTCTTGGCGAATCCCCTCGAAACTTTCAAGACAGGAGCTGACCGGAGCTGATCACTATTTTTGAAAATTTCGCGAAGATTCGTCAACCGGCGCCAAAGTTATTGGGAAAACAAAAAACGCTTTTCCTATGGAAACTAGGTCCTAACTATAACTACCTACTGGCGACCGCCAGTAGGTAATATATATATATATATATATTTTACATTTTCTGAGGTCCGTGGATCTGCCTGCAGGCCTCAGCGTTTCCACAGTGTGAATTTGTGGGTGAATCAGTGGATATCGGCAAGCGTCAAAAACAATATATAATCAAACACCCACTGAAACACGCAGCCAAAAACTCTCACAGTGACTCACAACCAGAGAAACGCTCTCACATCCATTGTCACAGACAGACAGACATCACTGATGACATCATCCAGTGACTGTGTGTTTCAGCCTATGCAATCACAATGTTACACACTGCAGTTGAGACATCCCGTATCCCACACCGATCGGCCCAAGCTACAGAGTTGGTTGCCCTCCACAGGGCTTGTGAGCTGAGTGAGGGACTGGCTGTTAATATCTACACCGACAGCCAGTACGCCTTTGGGGTGGCCCATAATTTTGGGCGCCTCTGGGCGGAGAGAGGGTTCTTGACTCCACACGGACTGCGGATTCAGAACGGGCCTGTTAGACCTGGCACCATTGGCGTGGGTCTCCCTCCCATTTTTTGCTGTTGCCTCCCGTGTTTTGCTATGTTTTTGCTATGTTTGCTATGTTTTTGCTATGTTTTTGCTGGTCTAGATGCTTTGGGCACTTTGCCACTGCTATTCAGTGCCAAAGTGCAAGTGCTCCCATTTACAAATTGTTGTTATGGATTAGTGATTCCATGATTGGATTATTTGATTTACTTGTCAGACCCTAGTACAGTGCACCGTGTGTGCCCAGGGCCTGTAAATCAAATGTTACTGGTGGGCTTGCAGCACTGGTTGTGCCACCCACAGAATCAGCTTGTAAACTATGGCTCAGGCCTGCCATTGCAGAGCCTGTGTGCAGTCTGGGACTGCCATGTCGACTTGGCAGGTGCACCCACTTGCCAGTCCCCAAACCTTCCCTTTTCAACATGTTAGTCACCCCTAAGGTAAGCCCTAGGGCAGGGTGCATTGTATGTGAAAGGTAGGACATGCCCTGATGTGTGTGGCATGTCCTGATAGTGAATTACAGCCAATTTCGTTTTTTCACTATTGCAAGGCTACCTGCTCCCATAGGCCAGAATGGGCAGTTTGATTATAACACCTTATAATCCTAACTGACCCAGGGAACAAGGAAGAAATTCGAGTTTGGTAAGCCTGAACTCAGAATGTTAAAATACATCTTTTAATGTGCGTGATTTTTACATTCTGTGTTTGAAAATCCTACTTTTAGAAAGTAGGTATTTTCTTGCCTAACTATCCAGCTTGCCTCTGCTAGGTTGTGTATTGCCTGTCTGGTTTGTGAGTGACAGGAGGGCTTGGACTCCAGCAGTCTGATGGGTCAGGGCTGGGCTGACTAGGACCTTGGCTGAATAGAGAGTAGGGGGGCGGGGATTTCCTTTCACTCCCCTGAGCCCTCATAGAACCAACACACTGAACCCTCACCAACCACCCCGACACCCGGAAACCAGCGATTGACGACTGGACAGTCCTCACCACCGAAGACACACTGAAGACAATGAAGTCAATCCACTCAGGGGCCCCCACGGACCCCTGCCCCCACCACATCTTCAACAGAGCCGCCGACACCATTTCACCCATGCTCCGCCACACCATCAACCGCTCCCTGGCGACCGCCTCGTTCCCCGACGACTGGAAACACGCCGAGGTCAAACCCCTCCTAAAGAAACCCTCAGCGGACCCCACCGACCTCAAAAACTACAGACCCATCTCCCTGCTCCCGTTCCCAGCGAAAGTCATCGAGAAAGCCATCAACAGCCAACTCGCCACATTCATTGAAGAACACAACATCCTCGACTCCTCCCAATCCGGCTTCAGAAAAAACCACAGTACGGAAACCGCCCTCCTCGCCACAACAGACGACATCCGCACCCTACTGGACAAAGGAGAAACAGTAGCCCTCATCCTCCTCGACCTATCAGCGGCGCTCGACACAGTCTCCCACCGCACCCTAATACGCAGACTCTATGACGCAGGAATCCAGGACAAGGCCCTCGACTGGATCTGCTCCTTCCTCTCCGGCAGGACGCAGCAGGTCAGACTCCCCCCTTTCCTCTCGGACCCTACACCTACCACCTGCAGAGTCCCCCAGGGCTCCTCCCTCAGCCCGACGCTCTTCAACGTCTACATGGCTCCACTTGCCCCCATCGTCAGAACCTACGGACTCAACATCGTGTCATACGCAGACGACACCCAGCTTATCCTCTCCCTATCCAACGAGCCCAACACCGCCAGACGCAACTTTCGAGAAGGCATGGAAGCCGTCGCCAAATGGATGAAAAACAGCTGCCTACAACTAAACACCAACAAAACAGAAGTACTCATCATGGGTCCAAACCCCGACGCCTGGAGAGACACCTGGTGGCCCCCCGCCCTCGGAAACCCGCCAACCCCCACAGACCATGCACGCAACCTGGGAATCATCCTGGACTCCGAGCTCAAAATGGACCGCCAGATCAACTCTGTCTCGTCTTCCTGCTTCCACACCCTCCGCCTCCTTCGTAAGACCTTCAAATGGATCCCCCTCGAACACCGAAAGACCGTCACTCACGCCCTGGTCACCAGCAGACTCGACTACGGCAACGCACTCTATGCCGGAATAAACAAAAACCTCATCCTCAAGCTACAGAACATCCAGAACGCCGCCGCAAGACTGGTCCTCAACCTGCCAAAACACTGCCACATCTCCCAGCACCTGCGCACACTCCACTGGCTCCCCGTCGAGGCGAGAATCACCTTTAAGATGCTCACCCATGCACACAAGGCCCTCCACGGCACCGGACCAGCATACCTGAACAGCCGACTCAAATTCCACGCACCCCAAAGGACCCTACGATCAGCCCAGCTCTCCTACGCCGTGGTCCCCCGCACCGGAAAGACCAGATCGGGAGGCCGCTCCTTCTCCTTCCTCGCGGCCAAAGCATGGAACGCCCTTCCGCTCCACCTCAGACAGACAACATCGCTCCCCATCTTCGCAAGAAACCTCAAAACCTGGCTCTTCGACAGACCCCCTCCTTGATGGAATGGAACCTGCACCCCACCCCTAGCGCCTTGAGACCCTTACGGGTGAGTAGTCGTGCTTTAACAAACTCCTGATTGATTGATTGATAGAATAGAGAGTAGAGGGAGAAGATTTCCTTTCAGCTACCTGGGCCAGGTCTGCTTTCAACAATGCTGTCTCCACCTCCTGCCAGGAAGCTGCACAGAACTGGTTTTGGCTAGGTACAGGCACCCTCTGCCTTCAGAGGACAAAGGATTTACTAGTATACATATTGGGGCCCAGACCCCAAGACTTTAGATCACTTCTGGGAACCAAGACGAACCTTTGCCAGGGAGAAGAACCAGGAAGCTGAAGGAGGAGACTGCCCCTGTGCAGTGTGCTGTTTGGGGGTTGGCCTACAGTGGTTACTTTACTGCCAAGGAAAGGAGAAAGGAACTTTGTGTGTACTTTCATCATCTTGAAGAAGATCTCCAAGGGCTTGAAGATTGAGCTTGCCTCCTGCCTGAAGTCTCAGGGATACAAGACTTCACCAACCAGCTCCCCTGAATTCCCTTGCTGGGGATTCTACCTGCAAAGAGGTGCCTGCTGTTGTGTTGGGCCCTCTCAGAAGACTGCATGTCGCTGGGAGCTGGAAGTGCGACGCAACAAGGAGAAGCGTGTCGCCGCAGCAGCAGTTGCCGTCGCATTGCCGAAGAAAAGTGCCGCCGCCGCAGCTGTTCGCCGCCGCATCACCGACGAAGCGTGTTGCATCACTGGAGAAGCGTGCCGCCGCCGCAGAGGTCGCCGTTGCATCACCGGAGAAGCGTGTCGCAGGGCCTGTCGCGGCTCAGAAGTTCACCGAGTCGCCGTCGGGCGTGCACGCATCGCATCTACATTGTCGCACCGTTACCAAGACGCCATTTTGTCGCATCGAACTGGATCGTCATTGCATCGAGGCGCCATCTTGTCTCATCACACCGGATCACAGTAAGAAACCGACGCATCAACTCCCCACACAGTAAGGAAGCGAGCCTCAAAACCCCTGCGCAGCAGTAAGGAACCGACGCATCCACTCCCCTGAGTGTAAGGAACCGACGCATCACCTTCCCTGCGACCCTTTTGTTTGTATTGCGTGACGCATCCAAGGTACTTTGAGAGTAAAGTGTTGCATTTACCATCTACATTGAACTAAGTTATTTTTACCATTTTAAAGACTCATTTTTTATAACAGTTTTGTGGATTTTTGCCGTTTGACCTTGTGTTAAGTCTAGTAAAGATTACTTATTTTTCTAAACTGGTGTAGTGTCCATTTGTAGTGTTTTCACTGTATTACTGTATGTGTTCACAAATGCTTTACACACTGCTTCTGAGATAAGCCTGCCTGCTCGTGCCAAGCTACCAAGGGGGTGAGCAGGGGTTATTTTGGAGTGTAGCCCCTTACCCTGACTGGACGCAAGGGTCCCTATTTTGACAAAGGTGCAAACCACTGCCAACTAGAGACCCCCAAATCTAACATTGGTGGTCAGCGGTGAGGATTTGGACTTGCATTTGTGATTTACATACAGTTATTGGTGTACACTACTAGTGAGTGCAGATCAAACGCAACCACATACTTATTGGTAGAATTTTTTTCCTTGGGATTTCTATTTTTGCTAAGAACTGCCAGTTGTTGTTACCATGAGTAGACCAGCATCCATTGCACCTGAAGAGTTTGAATTTGAAGAAGAAATGTTGGATGCATACACTGTGCCCCAGCTCAAATCCGCTTGCAAGAAATTTAAAGTCTCCCTGAAAGGCCTCACGAGAAAAGAGGAATACCAAAAGGCGCTGAGGGCCTGGTTGGAAGCAAGGAGTGCCAGTGAGCACCCTGACGATCAGGTGGAGGATTTAGAGGAGCAGCAAGGGGGGCCCTTGGGTCCAGTGGGGAGGAAAGTACCTTCCAGGGCAGGCAGCAGTGTTTCTTACAAAGGCCTGTCCCCTGGAGAGCTGGAGGACAGGGAGAGAAGTAGGGTGCATGAGATGGAGCTAGCCTTGCTCAAAATGGGTGGGCAGTTAGAATTAGAGAATAAGAAATTGGCCCTAGAGGAAAAGAGGATGCAATTGGAGCATGAGAGAAGTTTGAGGGAGTTGGAATTGAAAGCAAGAAGCTTAGAGATGACTCCCTCTGGTGGCAGCACACCGTCCATGCCTAGTGAGGCACGAGTATATATACCCAAGGAGGTGGTCAAAGAATTTTACAGAAATGATGATATTGGTCAGTGGTTCAAGGCCTATGAGGTAGCTATGACCTCCCACCGGGTCCCTGAGAAAGATTGGGGGGCGGGGTTGTGAAGGCGGTTCCTCAGTGAGGGGTGGGATACCTTGTTAGACTTGCCCTCTGAAGTCCACAATTCTTATGAGCACATGAAAGAAGCCTTGATGAGTAGGTATGGGTTGACTCCTGAAATGTATAGACAGAGGTTTAGAAACTGCAAGAAACTGGAGTCAAGCACTTGGGTAGAATATGTGTCCTTTTTTGGCAGAGCATTGGATGGTTGGGTGAAGGGTAGCAAAGTGAATAATGATTTTCAGGCGCTCTATGATTTGATTGCGTGGGAGCACTTGTCGAGTAATTGTTTTCCAGAGCTGCGCCAGCACCTGATTGATAGTAAGCTGACTATCCCTAGGAAGCTTGCTGAGGAGGCGGACCGCTGGGTGAGCACCCGGGTCCACAAGGGTCATGTGGGAGACTCCGCCAAAGGTGGGCAGGGTCCCCAGCAGATGAGTGGGGGGGGACAAGGGTAAACAGAGGGAGTTCCAGAAAGGGCCCCAAAGTAATCCCCAAGGGAACCAAGGGAAGGGTTCCCAGCCTCCCCCTGAAAAGAAGTCAGGGGCCCCGACAGATAAGCCTGTTCACAGGGGGCCCAAGACCTCTTTCAAGTGTGGTCAAGTGGGCCACTGCTCCTATGATTCAAGATGTCCCATGTATGGGAAAACAGCAGCCACTGGTGCACCACCCCGGCAGATCGCTAGTGTAGCCCTGGGGGAGGAGTTGGGTGCCCAAGGTGGGTGGGGTCCCGCAGAGCTGTCCCTAGTCTCTTTAGGAGACTGTGAGGTGGTCCCCAGGACCCAGCTGCCTGATAACACTAAGAAGTACAGGCAGTGGGTGACCATCAATGGCCAAAGGGTGGAGGCTCTGAGAGACACCGGGGCCAGTGTGACAGCTGTCAGTTGTCAGCTGGTGTCTGAAGAGCAGGTGATCCCCAATGCATTTTACCCAGTTGTTGCCGCTGACAACACAGAGAGCCACTGTAAGGTGGCTCAGGTTCCCTTTGAGTGGGGGGAAGTCTCAGGTACTCTTCAAGTAGCTGTGATGCCAGCCATGCCTGTTGACTGTCTGTTGGGCAATGATTTGGAAAGCTCCCCTTGGGCTAAGGTGGAGCGTAATGCACATTTGGAGATGTTGGGCTTGCCGGATTGGGTGTGTGTGACCACCCGGTCTATGGCAGCCAGTAAGGGTGTTCAAGAGGACCTGGAGCCTGAAAGAGTGGCCCAGGTGCCTGCCTTAAAGAGAAGAGGCAGGGGGCGCGGGAAACCGGCCCCCATTGTTCCCACGGCCCAGGAGGAGGCAGACCTTGAGGGGGATGCCCTGGAACCTACAGGGGAACAAGTGGCTGAACTGGGGGACCTGCCTGAGCTGACCCATTGGCAGCAGGAAGGAGGCCCCTCCAGGGAAGAGTTCTGTGAGGAGCAGAACAAGTGCCCTCCTCTTGTGGGTTTGCAGCAACAGGCCACAAACCAGGCAGCAGGTGATCAGTCTGGATCACTTTGGATCTACTGGGGGAATGGTCTCCTGTATAGCGAGCCTAAGGTTGCTGAGCCTGGGTCAGCCCGTGTGCTGGTGGTACCCCAGCGCTTCAGAGCCTTCCTACTGGGTTTGGCTCATGATGTACCTTTAGCAGGACATCTGGGGCAGGACAAGACCTTTGAGAGGCTTGTCACCCACTTTTATTGGCCCCAGATGCGCAAGAGTTCAGATACTCATTGCAGGACTTGTCAGACTTGCCAGGCAAGTGGTAAGAGTGGGAGGAAGCACAAGGCTCCCCTCCAGCCTTTCCCTGTAGTCAGCATCCCCTTTGACCGGGTGGGTATTGACATTGTGGGGCCTCTGGATCCCAAGACAGCCATGGGCAACAGGTTCATCTTGGTCTTAGTGGACCATGCCACCCGGTACCCGGAAGCCATCCCTCTCCGGACTGTGATGGCCCCCGTGGTGGGACGTGCGTTGATGGGGATTTTCTCCCGTGTGGGGTTCCCCAGAGAGGTGGTGTCAGACCATGGTAAAAACTTCATTTCCAAGTATATGAAGTCCCTGTGGCAGGAGTGCGGTGTGACATACAAGTTCACCACTCCTTACCACACCCAAGGTAATGGGCTGGTTGAGAGATTCAACTGGACCCTAAAAGGCATGATTATGGGTCTTGAGGAACCTATGAGGTGTAAGTGGGACGTCCTCTTACCATGCCTTCTGTTTGCTTACAGAGAGGTGCTGCAGAAGTCCTTAGGGTTCAGTCCCTTTGAACTGCTGTATGGTCACCCTGTAAGAGGACCTCTGAGTTTGGGAAAAGAAGGCTGGGAGAAAGCTCCCAGTAAATCTCCCCAGGATGTATATAGCTACATGCTGGTCTTCAGAAACCAAACTTGGCGTTTCAGACAACTCGCTCAGGCGAATCTGGAAGCCAGCCAGGAGGAGATGAAAAGGTGGTATGATCAGAATGCCACTCTGATCGAGTTTCAGCCTGGACAGAAAGTTTGGGTCATGACCCCCGTGGAGCCTTGTGCGCTCCAGGATAAGTGGACCGGACCATTTGAGGTGGTGGCGCGCAAGAGTGATGTCACCTACTTGGTGGACTTGCGGTCTCCTAGGAACCCTTTGGGGTCCTGCATGTAAACCGCCTGAAGCCCCACTTGGAGAGGTCCGAAGTGGGCATGCTCCTAGCGACAGATGATGGAATGGAGGAGGAGACTGAGCCTCTTCCTGACCTCCTGTCTGCGACAGAGCAAGATGGGTCAGTGGATGGTGTAAACCTCTCTTCCACCCTGACCCCTGAGTAGCAGGATGACTGTCGCCAACTGTTGGGACAGTTTCCTGACCTGTTCTCCCTGACCCCTAGTGTCACTGAGTGGTGCGTCCATGATGTGGACACTGGGGACAGTCCTCCTGTGAAGAACAAGTCTTACAGAGTGACTGACAGGGTGAGAGCTTGCATCAAGGAGGAGGTCTCCAAGATGTTCGCATTGGGGGTGATTGAGTCTTCTAACAGTCCTTGGGCCAGCCCAGTGGTCTTGGTCCCAAAGGCTGCTGCGCCTGGTGCCACACCTGAACTCCGGTTCTGTGTGGACTACCGAGGACTCAATTCAGTCACCAGGACTGACACGCACCCCATCCCCAGAACTGATGAGCTTATTGATCGGTTAGGAGCTGCCCGGTACCTCAGCACGTTTGATTTAACGTCTGGGTACTGGCAGATCACCTTAACTGATGGGGCAAAAGAGAGGTCAGCATTCTCCGCACCAGATGGGCACTACCAATTCCGGGTTATGCCCTTTGGGATGAAGAATGCCCCTGCCACCTTTCAGAGGTTGGTCAACCAGGTGTTGGCTGGACTGGAGGATTTCAGTGCTGCCTACCTGGATGACATTGCAGTGTTCAGCGCCAGTTGGGAAGAACATCTGCGCCACCTCTGGGAAGTGTTGATGGCGCTGCAGAGGGCAGGCCTCACGATCAAGGCGAGTAAGTGCCAGATCGGGCAGGGTTCCATGGTGTATTTGGGACACCAGGTTGGGAGCGGCCAGGTGGCGCCCCTACAGCCCAAAATTGATACCATCCTGGCTTGGGAACCCCCCAAGACCCAGACAGAGGTGAGAGCCTTTTTAGGACTCACTGGGTATTACAGGAGGTTTGTCAAGGGGTATGGCAGCATAGTTGCACCCTTGAACCCTTGACAGAGCTGACTACCAGAAGCAGCCCAAGAAAGTGAACTGGACTGACACCTGTCAGAAGCTTTTGATGCCCTGAAGACTGCCATGTGCACGGCGCCCATGCTCCTGGCACCCAACTTCTCAAAAGAGTTCATTGTTCAAACAGACGTTTCAGAGCATGGTGTAGGGGCTGTTCTTGTACAAATGAATGAGGAGGGCCTAGACCAACCTGTAGCCTTCATCAGTAGGAGGTTACTTCCACGGGAACAGAGGTGAAGTGCGATTGAGCGTGAGGCATTTGCTGTGGTCTGGGCACTGAAGAAGTTGAGACCATACTTGTTTGGGACTCACTTCCGGGTTCAGACAGACCACAGGCCCCTCAGATGGTTGATGCAGATGAGGGGTGAGAATCCAAAGCTGTTGAGGTGGTCCATTTCCCTACAGGGGATGGACTTCACGGTGGAACACCGCCCTGGTACAGAACACGCCAATGCTGATGGTCTGTCCAGATTTTTCCGCCTTAGTGAAGAGAACACCCAAGAGGTAGGGTAGTTCTCCCCACATTTCAGATGGAGGGGACACGTGTTAGACCTTGCACCATTGGCGTGGGTCTCCCTCCCATTTTTTGCTGTGCCTCCCGTGTTTTGCTATGTTTTTGCTGGTCTAGATGCTTTGGGCACTTTGCCACTGCTGTTCAGTGCCAAAGTGCAAGTGCTCCCATTTATAAATTGTTGTTATGGATTAGTGATTCCATGATTGGATTATTTGATTTACTTGTCAGACCCTAGTATAATGCACCGTGTGTGCCCAGGGCCTGTAAATCAAATGCTGCTGGTGGGCTTGCAGCACTGGTTGTGCCACCCACAGAAGCAGCTTGTAAACTATGGCTCAGGCCTGCCATTGCAGAGCCTGTGTGCAGTCTGGGACTGCCATGTCGACTTGGCAAGTGCACCCACTTGCCAGTCCCCAAACCTTCCCTTTTCAACATGTTAGTCACCCCTAAGGTAGGCCCTAGGGCAGGGTGCATTGTATGTGAAAGGTAGGACATGCCCTGATGTGTGTGGCATGTCCTCATTGTGAATTACAGCCAATTTCATTTTTCACTATTGCAAGGCTACCTGCTCCCATAGGCCAGAATGGGCAGTTTGATTATAACACCTTATAATACTAACTGACCCAGGGAACAAGGTAGAAATTCGAGTTTGGTATGCCTGAACTCAGAATGTTAAAATACATCTTTTAGTGTGGGTGATTTTTACATTCTGTGTTTGAAAATACTACTTTTAGAAAGTAGGTATTTTCTTGCCTAACCATCCAGCTTGCCTCTGCTAAGTTGTGTATTGCCTGTCTGGTTTGTGAGTGACAGGAGGGCTTGGGCTCCAGTGGTCTGATGGGTCAGGGCTGGGCTGAATAGGACCTTGGCTGAATAGAGAGTAGGGGGGTGGGGATTTCCTTTCACTCCCCTGAGCCCTCATAGAATAGAGAGTAGGGGGAGGAGATTTCCTTTCAGCTACCTGGGCCAGGTCTGCTTTCAACAATGCTGTCCCCACCTCCTGCCAGGAAGCTGCACAGAACTGGTTTTGGCTAGGTACAGGCACCCCCTACCTTCAGAGGACAAAGGATTTACTAGTATAAATATTGGGGCCCAGACCCCAAGACTTTAGATCACTTCTGGGAACCAAGACGAACCTTTGCCAAGGAGAAGAACCAGGAAGCTGAAGGAGGAGACTGCCCCTGTGCTGTGTGCCGGTTGGGGGTTGGCCTGCAGTGGTTACTTTATTGCCAAGGAAAGGAGAAAGGAACTTTGTGTGTACTTTCATCATCTTGAAGAAGATCTCCAAGGGCTTGAAGATTGAGCTTGCCTCCTTGCTGGGGATTCTACCTGCAAAGAGGTGCCTGCTGTTGTGTTGGGCCCTCTGAGAAGACTGCGTGTCGCTGGGAGCTGGAAGCGCGACGCAACAAGGAGAAGCGTGTCGCTGCCGCAGCAGTTGCCGTCGCATTGCCGAAGAAGCGTGCCGCCGCCGCAGCTGTTTGCCGCCGCATCACCGACGAAGCGAGACGCATCACCGGAGAATCGTGCCTCCGCCGCATAGGTCACCGTCGCATCACGGGAAAGCGTGTCGCAAGGCCTGTCGCGGCTCAGAAGTTCACTGAGTCGCCGCACGGCCGTCGGGCATGCATGCATCGCATCTACGTTGTCGCACCGTAACCAAGACGCCATTTTGTTGCATTGCACCGGATCGTCATCGCATCGAGGCGCCATCTTGTCGCATCACACCGGATCACAGTAAGAAACCGACGCATCAACTCCCCACACAGTAAGGGAGCGAGCCTCAACTCCCCTGTGCAGCAGTAAGGAACCGACGCATCCACTCACCTGATTGTAAGGAACCGACGCATCACCTTCCCTGCGACCCTTTTGTTTGTATTGCGTGACGCATCCAAGGTACTTTGAGAGTAAAGTGTCGCATTTACCATCTACATTGAACTAAGCTATTTCTACCATTTTAAAGACTCATTTTTGATTACAGTATTGTGAATTTTTGCCGTTTGACCTTGTGTTAAGTCTAGTAAAGATTACTTATTTTTCTAAACTGGTGTAGTGTCCATTTGTAGTGTTTTCACTGTATTACTGTATGTGTTCACAAATGCTTTACACACTGCCTCTGAGATAAGCCTGCCTGCTCGTGCCTAGCTACCAAGGGGGTGATATGGGGTTATTTAGGAGTGTAGCCCCTTACCCTGACTAGACGTAAGGGTCCCTATTTGGACAAAGGTGCAAACCATTGCCAACTAGAGACCCCCAAATCTAACAGGGCCATTGATACATAGATTGCTGTCCGCACTGACACTTCCCAGTAAGTTAGCAATAGTGAAATGTGGCGCTCATAAAGCTATTACAGATGATGTTGGGAGGGGAAATGCTTTTGCAGACCAGACAGCTAAGGAGAAGCTCAATCAAAGATGACAAAGATGTTGGTGGTAGGTCCCGCTAGGTGGGTCCCAGACAACGGAATGTTCGAGGACACACTGGAGAACGTCAGGGAAATCCAGGGTGAGGCGACTTTAGACGAATTAGCAATGTGGGAGGAGAGAACAGGTCGCTTGGATGAGGATGGGTGTTGGACTGACTTGTCAGGGAAGCAGCGATGGTTGCTGCCTAATTCATATGTGCTCCCTGTTGTTACCATGGTTCATGGCCCAGCGCATATTAGTGCCAAAGGAATATGCAAGTTACTGGGCCCAGTAAGGCAGAATGATAATATCGCTAAGGTAGCCACGCACCTAGTGAAGCATTGCATCATTTGTCTGAAGCATAACCCTGGGAAAGGTACTCCTACACCCGCTAGTAACTTTGCACCGCCTTCCTTCCCTTTCGAGGATCTCCAGATGGATTTCATCGAAATGGAACGAGTTAATAACCTAAAGTATGTGCTAGTAGTGATCTGCACATTCAGTAAATGGATTGAGGCTTACCCCACTAAAGAGAATACAGCTATGGCGACGGCGAAGGCACTTCTAAAAGAGTACTTCCCGCGCTATGGGTTGCCACGCGTGATCTGGAGTGGCAACGGAAGTCACTTCAATGCAAAAGTCATTGAATTGGTTTGCACAAGTTTTCATATTAAGCAGAAGTTTCATGCAGCGAATCACCCCAAGTCAGCAGGTTTGGTTGAGAAGTACAACGGTACTCTCAAACTGAAGCTAGCAAAGATTCAAGAAAGCACAGGACTGCAATGGCCAGATGCGTTACCCTTGGCTTTATTATCAACCAGAGCAACAGCCCATTCTAGAACAGGGTTGTCCCCGTAGGAGGTGGTCTTCGGACGCCCTGCTAATGTTTGGGGCGTCCCAAGACCCAAGTGCTTTTCTGAGATAGAGTACCCCCTGCTTGTAGACTATCTGTATGAATTGTCTAAAGATCTTCGTTCTCTCCACCAACAGATACAAGCGACGCTGCAGCCAGTACCAGAGGGGCCCGGGCATCAAATAAAGCCCGGTGATTTTGTGCTCATTCGAAATTTCCAACGGACAAGCTGTTTGGAGCCGAGGTGGAAAGGGCCTCTCCTCGTCCTTGCCACCCGTACAGCGGTGAAAGTAGATGGCAGAAAACACTGGATCCACGGTTCACACGTTAAACGGATACCTCTACCGCTTCCGTACGACCGTTGGGTCAACGAAGGCATCGGTGATCAGGAATGTGAGAAGGTGCCACGCTTCATTCCCTTCTCTGATGCCCGGTTGAGGTGGGCGCAGACGGACAAAGAAAGTGATGCAGTCCTGTCCGAGGCGATCCCACCAGAGATAAGTGCCGCCCTGGATAAAAAAGTCTCCAATACACCGGAATCTGAGTCTCGATGCTCATCTGATCCTGAGTTTCTGCCCCTTTTTGTTGATGAAACAGTGCCTGGCATAACAAAATATAATCTGAGGCCCCGAAAGAAGGACGGTGCACCAGCCGAACAGTCTAGGAGTTAGGGAAGAACTTGAGCTTAGGGCGCAGGTGCTGTGCCTAAGGTGTCTGTATTAGACTAGGGTGAACTACACTGGTGCACTGCCTTGGACACTGGACAGGATAGTTGAGGGCATTTGCCCAGGAGGGAGGTTGCCCTATTATGAAAGAAGAAGGATTTGTTTTTTCTGCAAGGGCTGCGATCGCGCAGCTCCTCCGAGGGAGTGCTTCATAGCACCGTCGTTGATGAACAATAGGAGCCTGCCAGCGAGGCTCTAGACTGACGCTGGATGATCTGTGCCCTCTGGTTCTGTTGTTGCAATAGTGGCTCTAGCCCGTGTATTTTTCTTTCCCTTGTGACACCTATAAGTTGTCCTTGAAGTTTTCTAAATGTATCCCTTTGGTCGTCCTATCCCTGATGAATAGCAGCCCTTTGCGGCTCCATGTCCCACTCCAGATGGTCCTCTTGGTCCACTAAGAGTAAAATAGTGTTTGTTATAATAATTTTGCTTTTTCTGCTAGTCGTATTTGGGGTGGTCTGGTACTTAGAGGAACAACATCCCGCGCACGCCTTGATAGGGACTACCCCGGCTCCAGCTGACCACTTGTTTGTTACATTGGCCCCACATAAAGAAAGACATAGATAGACTTATGCCCAAAATGCTTTTGTTCAGATGCTTCATCAGGTACACAGTACTACTAATGCCACGAATTGCTGGATGTGTGGGCTACTTCCCTCAGTTATGCACAAAAATGATTTGCTAGTGTCATTGCCCCTGTCATATTTGGGTAGCTGTGAAGCCTGGTTCCAACTGCTCTCTATGGTATACATGCACTATTATGCTGACGCTATGAAAATGGTGCAGGCTGACTACGAAGCAGTATTGGAGTATTTAGTGGTACACCAGGGATATACACCCGGGGCAGATGGCAAGGAGGGTACCCTGCACCCAGATGCTTGCATGAATGTATTTGAAGTTCACGAAAATGTCACTTGGTTCCGAAATGAAATGCTAGATTTCCAAGGATTCAATGTCACTGAATACTTTAAATGTTTCCAGGAACGCAATATCACTGAGGACAAAGCCATGCCCGTCCCTCCCTGCAATGCACACATCTCACGTTATATTAGGTTAGCAATGTGTGGCTAAATAGATGCCATTTGTATTCACGTTATGCAACCCACTGAGTTATCCCCGTAATGCGCAGGCTTCAGTTAGCAAGTGTGACTCCATTTTGCATTTCGTAATCCTTATGAGGCTGCTTAGACTGTGCCTGAGTTAGGCCTCATTACTCGTATTACTTGCCTCAGCTGTTTCTCGGCTTACTAATTAATAGGGCATTCTGCCCTCGCATACTTATCCGAATGTGTGGTTTCTGCTCCCACATTAGGAGATGCTGAGACCCAGCTCCGTGGCCTTGGATTCCTGATCAAATGTACCCATCTGGCAGGTGTTAGCTCATCCTACTGTGCCTCTTTGTTCATGTTTGGCCCAGGCCGGTAGTTTTCCATTGGGGGCGTGGTTGGAGGCTCCTTGGGAGGAATTATTATTCACTGTAGACTGTTGGGGAGTCAGTCCCTCGGCAGACATCTTAGGGTGCAGGTCATGATGGACTCCTCTGCAGAGCATTACTAATAAAATGTCAGTTTGCATTCTCTACTGTCTGACCGACTCTTCATTCTTGGGAAGGCATAGCAGGTGGTTGTAAGAAAACCCGAGTGGCCCTAGAGGGGCACTTCCTTCAATAGGCCATGTGACAGAAGAACCCTTTTTGGTGGAGATTCACCTCTTTTTAGTCCCATCCTCTTCTGTAGACGAAGATTTATGTCATAACAGATTTGTGGATGGAGACGCTCGAGGAACAATCACAATGCCGAAATTACATACTCAAGGTCACTGGAGACATTACTTTGCACTCCTTTACAGAGATGTTGTGTAGAAAATTCACTAAACATTTTCTTAATGAGGTAACACTTACTAATTAACCAGCAGAAAGTACACAAGTTGGGTGGAAATTTTCTGCAAAACTATGGGCTCTTCTTGGATAAAATGAGGTTTCATTCTGGCCCTGATACTCATTTACAGAAATTAAACCTGAACGGGAAGCACTTACATATATAAACATAGTAGGTGCCCAAGTTGAAGCTCCACTTCTGCAAAGGACAAATGATTCTAACTTCTTGGGCTTGGCGTAGACAAAGCAAGTGTGTTTCCTTGACAATTCTTCCTTGGAAAAATGATCTGAAATCCTTGATGCAGGTGAATGCATCATTGATCTATAGGAGCTCAATCTGTGATAAGTGGGTTCTTCCTTGTCATCTCCTGGTGAGAGCAGAGTCCATGGTTCTTACTACGAGTATGGAAATGCGTAAAATCACTTACAAGCTCCACTCATTTGACCCAGCACCAGCCACCTTAATGTAGACAAAAGTCTTCCTGCCTTTTCCCAGGATTGATGGACATCTTACCAAAAGGCCCCCCCTCCTGGGTTGGCGGCCAAGCCCTAAGGCCAAACCCGTGGCATAGGGTTGGCTGCATGTGGGGAGCCAGCCGCAGAGCCTGGCCACAGCCCGGGCCCTGTGGTCAGCCCTCCGCCACACACAGCCAAAGGACCTGCTTGGGGTGGTTGGATTAACGTATGGTAATTAAATATTACTTTACATTAAAAAAACCCATAGAAATTCACTGAAAAAAACAAAGGTTACAGGGTCGCTATTGTTAGGTTCACATTTTACACACACAAAACCATAGAAATTCAGCAGTTATAGCTGGAGTTATCTGAAGAAACTATGGGGCATATGTACAAGCCCCTATAACCACAGGAACATCACTTTTTGTGACGTTGCCATGGCGATAGGGGTTTTCACCTTATGCTATGCCTAGCGTGAAAGGGGTGGGCAGTGGGTGTTGCAGTGGGAGTTCCACTGTCTCCGCCCAGGTGCTCCAAGCCACTGTGTGGAAATGCTCATGAGGAAGCCCTTGCAGCACAATGGTGGCCGCACTGTATGTATAATCACTGACATAATGCTGCTGCGCCATGCACTGTTTGTATATTTGTATTTGCTTGCATAGTACTGATGCACCATGCAAGAAGGTAATAATAGCACTGTGCCCCCAAGCATTATTGGGCCTTATGTATAAAAACATTTTCCCATAGACACAGAATGGGTAAAACCCTTTGATACATCTGGCCCATTGTTCCTTAAGAGCTTGCATGCTCTAATTTGTAAGATGCTTTTTTTCACCACTTCAGTCTTCGCATAGTCTTTTCAGACTACAATTCCCAGATGTCCCAGTGGCAGTCATATTGAGCGTGGCAGGCTCTATAAAACCCAGCCACGCCCTGCATTCCATGCTCACTATTCTTCTGGGGCCTCCCAAGTCGGAGCTCTCTTCCGGTCCTGCTTGACTGGTTCTGGAGCGGTCTTCTTGGGGTCTCACAGCCATCACATTGCTGAGGAGAGGTTGCTACTGGCTCCCGCTGCATACCACCTGGCATGTTTGGTTGATTCAAAGCGCCCATACAGAGCAGGCCATGCTCTGTGCGGTAAGAGAAAAGTGATCGAATTAGTGGTTGCCAGTGAGTTTTGTGAATACGACCGTATGCAAGAGGTGCACAAGTTCTGTGAGAACAAGAAGGGATCTCGGTCAACCCTCAATCCGACTTAGAATCTATCAGTATACTTTGTTCATGAACGCTACGTGTAGGCAAGAGAGAGAGCATTCTGTTTATTATGGGTATTGTAATGTTTTAGTGTTTTCTGAAAACAAAATGTGTCTTGGAGCTAAGCCAATACTGTCTGATACTGAGAGCTCAGTTCAGTACATGGAGAATGAGTTCACCTTAATTGAGTTAGCAGTGCAAAGAACTAATTTGCATAGTATTACTGAGAAAAGTTCTCCAATCATAAGTGCTACCCCTGAGTTTAACGTTGGCACGAAACTAATGAGCCACAGCTTATGAGAGTGTTGGGTATTTTGTGCTTAACCTTTTGCTTTTCAGATCTTCTTCCCCACTGTTACCTTCCCACACCACCCTTTCCCCTGCCTGACCACTTTAAAAGTCCTTGCAATTAAAGCATTCAGAGTTGAAGGTGCCTGGAGGTGGGCCTTTTAACATCTCGTGCAGATCCTGAGGAACAAACAGTCTCCCTGACAGTACCCTAAGGTAACTATAACACACGCCCTCGCTATGCACTGCTAATTACCCCACATATTACATCACTCATGACATCTTCTATGACATCATTGATAATATCAGTGCAACATTTGCAATAAAATTATTGATGAGAAAACTGTGCATGGCGGAGCGCGAGTTAAAGTAACCTCAGGGAACAAGCCATAGTTTCTTCGGGTAACTCTAACTGTAACTGCTGAATTTCTATGGTTTTGTGTGTTAAAAATGTGAACCAAACTATAACGTCCTTTCAACCTTTGTTTTTTTCAGTAAATTTCTAAGGCTTTTTAAATTCTATTTCCTAACTATAACGTCGCTGTAAGCTTTGTTTTTTTCAATGAATATATTATCTACTGGCGGTCGCCAGTAGATAGTTATAGTTAGGACCTATTTTCCATAGGAAATCCGCAACATTCTATTTGAAATAACGTTGGCGCCGGTTGACGAATCTTCGCGAGAGCTTCCAACTTGTTGGGGCGCTCCGGTCCGCTCCTATCCTGAAAGTCTCGGGGTGATTCGTCAAGCGGGGGCCGAGAAAAAAGGGGGGTCCCAAAACGCATTTTCCCCATTCATTTTTCCAAAGGAACGTTTAGTCGCAGCTACAGCCCGAACTGCTGAACGGAATTACACCAAATTTGGCAAAGAGGTAGCCCTTGGTTCAGTGTCGTGCCTTCTGCTTAAATGGTGTAAATCCGTTCAGTAGTTCCTGAGAAAATCAAAAGTAAAGTCACATATATATCTATGGCCGAGTAGGGTCCGCGTACCCTCCCGATCACGAGCTGCATGCTAATTGGCTGTCAACTGGCTGTCAACACTCCAAATCAGGAAGTGTTGGCAGCCATTTTGTCCCTCGGTAGAACCGAGGGACAGAAACAAGTGCGCAAAGCGCAAAAAGGGGGCAGGGTAGAAACACCCTGACCCCCTAGGTCTGCTCAGGGGGTCCCACAAGGAGCCCCTTGGCAAAAAAAAGCATTTTTTTTTTTTTTTTTAAACGGCGGGATGCGCTTAGGGTGCGCGGATCCCGACGATTAAAAAAAAAAGCACTAAGAAACAAGTGCGTAAAACGCACAAAGGGGGCAGGGTAGAAACACCCTGACCCTCTAGGTCTGCTCAGGGGGTCCCACAAGGACCCCTGGGCAGAAAAAAGCAAAAAAAAAAAGACGGCATCGTGCCGGAGGCCCGCGCCCTCCCTGAAGCAGTCTGCAAACGCGCCCCTGGCGCGTTTTAAGAAGGGAAGTAATTTCCTTGAATACTGGGGTCCCTGGGGGCCAACTAGCCCACCAGGAACCTCCGGTATGCGCCAGGGGCTGCGTTGCAGAGAGGTCTACAGAGGCCACGCCCCTTTTACACCTCTCTGCAACGCAGCTCTGTGGCGCTTTTTGGAGGTACATGGTGGGCTAGTTGGACTCCAGGGACCCTCAGTATTCAAGGGGACTTAATCCCCCAACTTAAAACGCACCACGGGGCGCGTTTGCACAGTGGTGAAGGGAGGGGCGTGGCTTCAGGTGACATGTGTGCAAACAGGCCCCGTGGCGCGTTTTAAGATGGGGAATTAAATCCTCTTCAATCCTGAGGGTCCCTGGGGGCCAACTAGCCCACCAGGTACCTCCAGTAAGCGCCACGGAGCTGCGTTGCAGAGTGTTGTAAAAGGGGCATGGCCTCTGAACACCTCTCTGCAACGCAGCTCTCTGGCGCATACTGGAGGTATCTGGTGGGCCAGTTGGCCCCTAGGGACCCTCGGGATTGAGGAGGAATTAATTCTCCAACTTAAAACGCGCCACAGGGCGTGTTTGCAGACATGTCACTTCAGGCCCCACCCCCTTCCTTCACCATTGTGAAAATATTCCTCTAAAATCAGCCGAACTACGAATTCCGATTTACTCACCTGTTATCAGGAGAGACCTCAGTGCTGCATCTTTGAGCCCAGTACTGATCCTGAAAAGTAATTTTAACCGTACTTACCAGTAACTTGAATTTCCTTCCATAGGATATCATTGCCTGCTTTTTGCTGAAAAAGTTTCTAAGTGTCGATTTTTGAAACATACAAATATTCCTCTAAAATCAGCCGAACTACGAATTCCGATTTACTCACCGGTTATCAGGAGAGACCTCAGTGCTGCATCTTTGAGCCCAGTACTGATCCTGAAAAGTAATTTTAACCGTACTTACCAGTAACTTGAATTTCCTTCCATAGGCTAACATTGACTGGTTTCACTTGGAAATTCTTCAAAGTGTGGAGTTTTGGAACTTTATAATATTCCTCTAAAATCAGCTGAACTACGAATTCCAATTTACTCACCTGTTATCAGGAGAGACCTCAGTGCTGCATCTTTGAGCCCAGTACAGATCCTGAAAAGTAATTCTAACCGTACTTACCAGTAACTTGAATTTCCTTCCATAGGCTAACATTGACTGGTGTCACTTGGAAATTCTTCTAAGTGTGGAGTTTTGGAACTTTATAATATTCCTCTAAAATCAGCCGGACTACTAATACCGATTTACTCACCTGTTATCAGGAGAGAACCCAGTGCTGCATCTTTAGCCCAGCACTGACCCTGAAAAGTAATTCTAACCGTACTTACCAGTAACTTGTATTTCCTTCCATAGGAATCCATTGTCTGGTTTTCAGTAGAAAATTTTCGATCTTCACAAACTACAAATATTCCTTAAAAATCGCCTGTATGACTTAAACGCATTCTTTCAACTGTTTACAGGAGATGCACCAGTGCTGGATCCAGGATCCACCACTGAGTAAGAAAAAGTAACGATAACACTACTTACCTGCTAAGTGAATTTCCTCCCATAGGATAACATTGGTGATTCTATGTGAAAAAGTTTCTAAGTGTCAACTTTTAAAATACAATACTATTCCTTAAAAATCACTACTGTAACCAAAACGCTTTTACTCAACTGTTTACAGGAGATGTCCCAGGACTGAATCTAGGATCCAGTCCTGTGGTTAGAAAAGTAATCCATAAAGTAACTAATTGCATTTAACTTGAAATTCTCATTGAGCTCAATGTTGCATTGTGTTTGAAATTGTGTTGCCCATTGCAACAACTGTAACTACTGTACTTAAAAGTTTTTTTGCCTATTTGCAAAGTATTTAAACTTAAGTAATTCATTCTGAGAAAGTATATTTTGTAATGTAATGTATAATGTAATTACAAAGTATTTAAAAAAATAAAATATCTAAAAATAAATAGTTTAAAAAAATGTAGTAAATCAGTATCAAACAAATAAATATAACAATTAATACAATTAAAAATTGTCATTTACAAAACCTTTGAAATTCACTGAAAAAAACCATAGGTTTCAGACATGTTATAGTTAGGAATTAGCATTTAAAAAACCTTTGAAATTCACTGAAAAAACGATGGGTTTCATGCACGTTATAGTTAGAAATTAACATTTAAAAAACCTTACAAATTCACTGAAAAAACCATAGGTTTTAGGGACAGTTATAGTTAGTTGGACATTGCACTCGTACAAAACCCGTGAAATTCCCCCGTTATAGTTAGTTCAGGTAACTATAACTCGCGCCCCCGCAATGCACTGCTGATGACGTCACATATTACATCACTCATGACATGGTCAGTGACATCACTGATGACATCACTGATGACATCTCAAATGACATCACTGATGACATCACTGATGACATCATCCATGTGATAATTTGATGCATCTTCTCACACCCTAATATAACTTTTGATACACCCACTGTAAATTACAGACTGCCATTGTCAAAACCATAGACACTCCAACACCAATTACTATATACACACTCACTGATTCTTAGGTCTACACACACACATCTACTCACTCACCCGTACAGTCACTCATACTTATAGTCACTCAGTACAGGACTATTATATACACTCATACACCTATATAAACACTCACACACCGCCACTCATCCATAGAGGTACTCACACACCTAGTCAGTCATGCAAAAAATTAAGCACACACCCATTTACTCACCTATACAGTTATACACACACCAGCTCACTTACTCATACAAATACTAGCACATTCTTACGCTCTTATACAATCTCTGATACAAGCACACACTCATCCATACAGTCACTCTCACAATCACACACTCTCGCTTATAGCTATTTATATACTCCAACACACATATATACTGCCTTTCACATATGTAGTTACTCACACATGTACCACTGGGACATACATTCACTCACTAACACACTCTTACACACACTTACCCACCCATACAGTCTATCACAGATGCACTCTTGAAACCATCCACCCAGTGAATCACCCACTCACATATCTATGCACAGAGTCGCACACACCCCACCCACACAAACACTCAGGCACCCATACAGATACTCAGACAACCAATCAATAACTCATATAGACACTCATGTAGCTATTCACAAACCCATGCAGCCACTTACACAGCAACAGACAGACGGATACAGACATTCACCCAGTTTAGTCACTAACCCATGCATTCAGTAAGATACGTTTAATCACTCACTTATAGAGTTAGTCACGCACCTACTAAATCATCCATTCAGACACTTATACACCCACTCATTCTTCAATACCCCTTTCCCTATATATATTAAACATATTTAAACTTTACAGAAACACACAGTCACTGGATGATGTCATCAGTGATGTCATTTGAGATGTCATCAGTGATGTCATCAGTGATGTCACTGACCATGTCATGAGCGATGTAATATGTGACGTCATCAGCAGTGCATTATGCGGGCGCGAGTTATAGTTACCTGAACTAACTATAACGGGGGAATTTCACGGGTTTTGTACGAGTGCAATGTCCAACTAACTATAACTGTCCCTAAATCCTATGGTTTTTTCAGTGAATATATATATTCAAAGTTGAGAAAAAGTTGAGGCAACTAGAGTCCTCATTTATATTGATGCTCGATACCCGTATCCCGAACGGGTTGAATACTAGTGAGGACCTATACAATTTTCTATAGTGTCACTTAGCCAAAGAGTTCTGAATTACTGCTTCTAGTTGCTGTTTTATAAAAATCCTCTATGTATACATTAGTTGCACAATGCTTGAATAATTGGGTAATACTATTGTTAGCAGAACCCGCACAATCATTATTCAGAACGTCAAATGATCTCACATTCTTTTCAAGAGTAGTTCTCTGCTCCAGTGTAATTTTTTGGAGTGTTGTTTTTAGTTTTCACTTCGCACTTTTTTTATATATCACCATGCACTAATTTATGATGTGATATGGTAGTGAGTTATATCGGCGAGTATTGTAGTGAATCAATAATATAGAGAGATTTAAAGCCACTGAATAGTAAATGCCAGGTATATAGCCAACTAACTACAATCGTTTTATGCAATGGTTTTAATATGCACTTGTATTTTATTTATTTTATCCCTGTGTCAACTAGTGTGATAACATATAAGCTATGGTGGAAGTATGGAGAATAACAGCTTAAGGATTGATAGCTGTTCTGTGGGCACTTGCCCCGGATTTTTGTTCCTTTTATATTCCATTGTTCCACTTCATCCCATTTTTTTACATTTGCAATGGGGTAATTTTTTAGGACCCCCCAGGGTCTTTTAATGTTGACATTAGGGATAGCTCATTGTGCAGGTTTTAATGTGGTTTGCAATATGTTATTCGGCAGTAATAACAAACTTAATGATTTTTATGAGGCTTTTATATTTAATACCTTACATATTAACAGCATCAATTTGACATTGTTTATATGAAATATTTGATTGAAATACTGAGTGACAAAACTCGCTATACTCATATGCCTACAAAACATGTAAATTTCCATTTTTTGGTGCAGGTGTTTTTTAATGAATATAACTTATTTAAGTATTTTTTCTATGTCTATTTAAATGTTGTTTGAAACTGATTGGTTGCACTTTCAAATAAAAGGTAGCCCGTCACAAGCGCGTCAGGTGATCAAGATCGCTTTGGGATCGAAACGCGTCTGGGGCGGACACTTGTCCACACGAATTTGGTGAAGCATTTAATAAAGCTATGGAGCTGTAACCTGACGTTTCCTGGAATTGCTTTTTTTAACATCGGAAAGGAACAAGTGGTCCGTACCTGCTGTGCTGTGGTGATACCTACGGTGCAGGTTTAATCAACATATATATATATATATATATATATATATATATAGAGAGAGAGAATGTATTATCTACTGACGGTTGCCAGTAGATAGTTATAGTTAGGACCTATTTTCCATAGGAAATTCACAACATTCTATTTGAAATAACTTTGGCGCCGGTTGACGAATCTTCACGAAATTTTCAAAACTCGTGGGGCGCTCCGGTCCGCTCCTATCCTGAAAGTTTCGGGGTGATTCGGCAAGCGGGGGCTGAGAAAAAAGGGGGGTCCCAAAACGTGTTTTCCCCATGCAATTTTCCATAGGAATCTTTAGACATGGCTACAGCCCGAACTGCTGAACGGAATTACACCAAATTTGGCAAAGAGGTAGTTCTTGGTTCAGAAAGAACCCTTTCGGTTAAATGGTGTAAATCCATTCAGTAGTTGCTGAGAAAATCAAAAGTAAAAACACATATATATCTATGGCCGCGGAGGATCCGCGCACCCTCCCGATCACAAGCTGTATGCTAATTGGCTGTCAACACTCCAAACCAGGAAGTGTTGGCAGCCATCTTGTGCCTCGGTAGAACCGAGGCACAAGAAATCTGAAAAACAAGTGCGCGGATCCGGCGAGGGAAAAAAAAACCGAAGCGCGGGCTCCCGCGCTTCGTTGTTATTTGGCCCCCGGGTGGGCCAAGTCCCGGGGGCATGCGGGGGTTAATTAAAAAATTGGTTGGGGGGCCTCTAAGGCCTCCCAAGCCCCGGGGACCGCCACCCCCGGGGCTTTGAATTAAAATGGTGCGGGAGGGCACTCGGCCCTCCCGCAGCCCCGGGGACCGCCAACCCCGGGGCTTCTTTTAAAAAAAAAAATTATCTGTGTGGGGGCCTGAGCCCCTCACACGCCCGGGACCACCACCTCCCGGGGCACTAAGAATTTAATGTGGGGGTCCGTTTCGGACCCCCGAGCCCCGGGGACCACCACCTCCCCGGGGCTTTGCACATGTTGGGAGGGGGGCTGTGCAGCCCCCCTCCTGGAGCCCTTGATGGCCCTGGGGACCACCACCCCCCAGGGCCGGCTCCTGCAGTGTCCCGGGGTGCCCACCCCCGGGACACTGTAGTTTGCTATGGCAGGGCGGGAGCCTCGCGGCTCCTGCGCTGCCATAGCAAACTGCTTTGGTTTTTGGAAGAGAGAGCAGGAAACCTGCTCTCTCTTCCAAAAACCAAAGACGATTGCTTTTCCACACGGGGAGCTGCATCTTAGCAGCTCCCCATGTGGAAAAGCAATGTCGGATCCCGAGGGATGAGGGGAGCCGGCGGGACTGTGGGGGGATTGGGGACCCCCCCACGGTCCCCAATGGAGAGGGCCAGCCCCGGGGAATGGGGTCCCCGGGGCTACAAGTGGCCCGGGAGGGGGGCCACGCGGCCCCCTTACCCAAAATTTAAATAAAAAAATAATAAAAAAACAAAGGCCGGCCCCAGGGGATGGGGTCCCCGGGGCCATAAGTGGCCTGAGGAGGGGGGCAACGCAGCCCCCCTCCAAAAGATTTAAAAAAAATAAAAAAAGGCCATGCCCCGAGGGATGGGGTCCCCGGGGCCGATTAAGGCCTCGGGAGGGGGGGCCACTATGCTGCGTTGCAGAGAGGTGGTCCGAGGCCATGCCCCTTTTTACACCTCTGTGCAATGCAGCTCTGTGGCGCTTACTGGAGGTACCTGGTGGGCTTGTTGGACCCCAGGGACCCTTAGGATTCAAGGGGTCTTTATCCCCCAACTTAAAACGGCCAGAGGGCGTGTTTGCACACATGTAACCTCAGGCCCCCCCCTCCCTACACCAGTGTGCAAACGCGCCCCATGGCGCGTTTTAAGAGGTAGTTTTAATCCCCCTGCCCTATTATGTACTAGGGAGTTACAGAGGAGGTCATGCTAATCACAGGGGTACCCCAACGCATAGTGTTCCCTAGCGTATGTAGGTGTTTTAACTGTATTCTAAGTGTCTTTTACCATAGCACTGGCTCTAGGCCTGGTTAGTCAGAGTCAGTTACCACCAGTACCCGTCTGGAAAAGGTGTGGGCACAGGATGATTTTGCAACAAGGCCACTTTCTGCTCCTCTGTTGGTTCTTTCTGCACATGTCTTGCTTCTTCCTGGATTTTTCTTCGTCTTTGTGGACTTCTGTTTCTTTCTACATTTCTTTTGCTTCTTTCTGTGCGTTTTTTCTTCTTTCTTCACATGTCCTACTTCTGTAGGCATAGTTACAAACTAGCATTTGAAAAACCTTTGAAATTCCCTGAAAAAACCATAGGTTTCAGGCACGTTATAGTTAGAAATTAGCATTTAAAAACCTTTGAAATTCACTGAAAAAACCATAGGTTTCAGGCACGTTATAGTTAGAAATTAGCATTTAAAAACCTTAGAAATTCACTGAAAAAAGCATAGGTTTTAGGGAAAGTTATAGTTAGTTGGACATTGCACTCGTACAAAACCCGTGAAATTCCCCGTTATAGTTAGTTCAGCTAACTATAACTCGCGCCCCGCAATGCACTGCTGATGACGTCACATATTACATCACTCATGACATGGTCAGTGACATCACTGATGACATCACTGATGACATCTCAAATGACATCACTGATGACATCATCCATGTGATAATTTGATGCATCTTCTCACACCCTAATATAACCTTTGATACACCCACTCTAAATTACAGACTGCTATTCTCAAAACCATAGACACTCCAACACCAATAACTACATACCCACTCACTGATTCTTAGGTCTACACACACATCCACTCACTCACCCGTACAGTCACTCATACTTACGGTCACTCAGTACGGGACTATCATATGCACTCATATACCTACATAGACACTCACACACCGCCACTCATCCATAGAGGTACTCACACACCTAGTCAGTCATGGAAATAATTAATCACACTGCCATTTAGTCACCTATATAGTTATACACACACCAGCTCACTTACTCATACAAATACTAGCACATTCTTACGCTCTTATACAATCACTGATACAAGTACACACTCATCCATACAGCCACTATCACAATCACACACTCTCACTTATACCTATTTATATACTCCAACACACATATATACTGCCTTTCACATATGTAGTTACTCACACATGTACCACTGAGATATACATTCACTCACTAACACACCCATACACACACTCACCCACCCATACAGTCCATCACAGATGCACTCTTGAAACCATGCACCCAGTGAATCACCCACTCACACATCTATGCACAGAGTCACACACACCCCACCCACACAAACACTCAGGCACCCATACAGATACTCAGACAACCAATCAATAACCCATGTAGACACTCATGTAGCTATTCGCAAACCCATGCAGCCGCTTACACACCAACAGATAGACGGATACAGACATTCACACAGTTTAGTCACTAACCCATACATTCAGTAAGATACGTATAATCACTCACTTATAGAGTCAGTCACGCACCTCCTAAATCATCCATTCAGACACTTATACACCCACTCATTCTTCAAAGGGGCATATTTCCAAGCCTCTATCCCCACAGGAACGTCACTTTTTATGACCTTCCTGTGGCGATAAACCCTTTGCCTTGTTTACAAAGCAGCGTTAAGCCGCTTAACGTGGCTTAACACCGTCTTGTAAATAAGGCCCCTTTTTTACGCTACACTTAGTGTGAAAGGGGCGTGCAATGGGTGTTCCACCACAGCACCCATTGATTTTGACACTGTCCCCTATTTACAAGGGTGGCGTTAATAGGAGGCAGACCAGGGAAAACCGGGTCTTAACATGGCGAAAAGAGGAGAAATGCTTAATTTCTCCTTGTTTTTGCTGTTTTTATGTCTGCTGCATTGTTAGCACACATAAAAACAGCAAATCGCCATGATTGATTGTTCATGTGCAGGAAGGTGTTTAAAAAAAATGTTTAAAAAGAGGCGGGGGAACAGGGGACAACGAATACAAAATTAAACTTGCTTTCTGCCCTCCAGCATTGCGTCGTGCTCTTTCGCTCCTCTCCGCCGCTGCAGGCAGGCACAGGCTCCCAGCCTGCCCTGCGGCCAATCCTGAAGCTGCTCTCACATGAGAACAGCTTCAGGATTGGCCTGAGCACCGATGATGTGCGCTCCAGGACAGACTGTGAGTCTGTGCCTCCTCTCTCCAGCCCTAGCAATGCAGCTTGGGTTGGAGAGGGGTCACTGCGCATGTGGTTTTCAGCCGGCCTGAGACCGCCGGCCAAAAACCACATGTGCAGTGTAGGTAGAGCCCACCACTCCCCCTCCTGCCTATCATAACCCTGGCCCAGCACCAAGTTAAATAAAACGATAATAAAACGGGGTTTAAACCCGTTTTATTTTGACATTTTTTAAGGTGCTGGCGGGAGGGCCGACACTCCTCCGCCATCGCGGAGGAGCCGCCGCTGCCATCACAGTACACTCTATTTGTAATGTAAGCCCTTGGGTTCCCAAAGAAGCACTGAATAGCCAACACAAATGGTTTCACATGATCCTGAACTGGAGACATTTGGGACCCTGTCGATAAAGTTTCTTGGTTAAAAGTGTGTCACACTGGCAAAATGCCTTTTGATCACGACTGGAAGTTCCAGAGAGATTAAGTTTGGAGTTTCAGTGAAAGTGCCAACTATCAACAGTCTGTTGGACCAGAGATGCCTGAGACACTAAACTAATTAGACCATTAGAAGGAAGTTCACGAAATCTGGTCATGTAAGAAATTTTGTGAGCAGAACAAAATTATCACTTTTTCATACTTGGTGAATTCTGTGAACTTTTGTGGAATTTCAAAGTTTGTGTAGTATTTTGAAGGCTTTCTGCCTTCCCCATACAACCTAGAAAATCAGAGTACCATGGTGAACATGACAAAAGAACCATGAATCAAAGAGATTTTGTGGAAAAAGGAGACTGCAATTTTTGTTTTTGAATTTCGTGATAAGAAAATCACTGGCCAGCTTGGGACAGTAATTTCAAGCTAAAGGAAGTTGTAGGCACCAAAAGGCATTAACATAATACTGACTTGAATTAACAAAACCAGAGGTTGAAGTTCTGCCTCGAACCTTGCTATTCACACACTTGGACATTTTGGTCCGAAATCTGCAAAAGAAACCAAACATTTTTAGTTACCCAGACTGTTTCACTCCACTTCCTCCAAGTAAGACTTTGCAGTCATTCATTGGCTTTTGAAGGGGCAGTAAAAAGTACAGCAATCTAAAGATCTATGTCGATTTCGAATGGTCTTCAAAGTCTGCACCAAGAAATTACTTTGTCATGTGATTTGTCGAAATGGAGTACAAAGGGGTATGTCACAGTAACGGCAGACCACAATAGGCCAATACCAAGAGCCCTTGATCATAAGTAATTTTTCTACTTTGCTCTTGGGATGTGAAATGTGATTTGCTGGTAATGTGAGTGACCTTTTCATTTAAACCCATTATCCAGTTGCAAGGTACCAATGGTTCGAGCAAAAAAATGCTTCTCTGTGAGATATTTTCTGCACAAACCAGTCTGGACCACGCGAAAATTATGTACAAATGCATAATATGAAAGTTCGAGAAATGTCTGAATCTTTTCGTGCATACTTAACATTTTGCCCATGCCTAAGAGATAAAACTAATAGGATAGGAAAGGATAGAGTGTGATTAACAATGCTCCCATTTCATGCCAAATTAAATTGTGTGTGTGTGTGGTGGGAGGGTGTTCTTATTTGTACTTGCAGCATGACTATCAGAGGTACGTGGGGTGGAGCTTAATAAGGGCAGAATAAATACTAAAAACTCAAAATAGCATGGCCATTGAAATACATTTGAATGTCACACCTAAGTGAACAGAAGCCTGCTTGTCACTGGCATAGGCATACACACACATACTGGCTGTCAAGAGGGTGACCAAAATACAAAATTTCATATGAGACTATGAAAGTGACTTTGGAGTCTTTGATCGTGTATAGAGTACAATGCTTTGGGCACAGGGACCACATACTCAGTGCATGAAGATAAGTCCAGGAAAAGGGCATTCGTTATCAGTGGCTGGCAAGAAGTTTGTTCTTCACTAACGTCTCCTCTTATTTTAAGGTCAAGGTTTGGGATCAAAGTAAGACCAACTCTGCCTTCCAGTCTTCTGATGTTTGTAAATTCAGTTATGTTAAATTGGGTGAGAGTTATACTAGTCATTTAGAGTGCTTAGAGATGGTTAATCTTCGTTATATGGCACTATATACACAGTAGTTTTCACCTAGCTCAGCCCTCTCTCCAAATCCTGGAAATGACAGGGATGTATCTGTCCTATGGTTTGGAAAGTGAGCGGGTTAGCATGTACGCAAGCATACCCGTTACAAATGTTCACTTGCACAAGTTCCTTTCTTCTCTGAGCCTGCTTGAACTTTGATGTATAGTAATTATTTACATTTATTGCTCAAGATATGCAAGGGATTGCCACCAATAAATCAGGGCTGGTGTGATGCTAGGATATATTACAGTCATACCATGCATGCCCACAATATGTCATGAATTATGACCTTAATGCAGCTGCTATCGTTGTAACAGGTGGGTACACTGGACAACCATAATCTGTTAAGAAGTACTACCACTGTGCATTGGATTCCACAGAATGGCAAGAACTACTGCAATACTGTTAGAACCATTACTGTGCCATGGATGTTCTCATTAGTCTAAGCATTACCACAATTGTGCCTGAGTGAACAGTGTTCCATGATTGGGTACCACTTCACTGCTAAGACTGCCTGAGTATTGAGACTGCTTTAAAACATATTGAGAAGATTAAACAAGAGATAGCAGAACTTTAAAAACAACGGCTAGAAGATCAGAGCAGTACAGATGCAAAGGAATTTTTAAAAACCGTAAAAACTACAGTACTAGAGTTTCAGAGAACAAGCATCTTAAAGAAAATGGACAAACTCCAAAAAGACATTAGAAAATATAGTCGTGAGCGTACTTATCCGTATTTAAGAATGGACTTTTACCAGCAAAGACAGAGGGTGGAAACGTGGGAGGAGGGCCAACGAATCAGAGCTTTGGCTTTAGTCGAGGGGCCCATAATCAGCCTTTTTTACAGCAGGGCCAGCAACCTAAGAGGGGGCGAGTTCGGAACAGGAGACGAGGATGGTTCAGGAACCAATACACACCAGGGTTCAGACAAACCCGGAACCAGTATTACAAATGGTAGACTTACACAAAAACAACAAGAGCTTAGAAGTTGTCCCAATTTTTAATTTATCATTTCATGAGTTGGATTCCAAGGAAATAGAGCTACTGAGTGCAGGTTTGTCATTTATACCAACTCACAGAAACAATCCTTTTTTACATATATTGAGTTATATAAGTACTTAAGAACATTACGTTTAAAATATTTTTTACTTAAATGTCTGTGGACAACAGTAGAGACACAACAGGCCTTCATTGTCCATCCACCTTCTTTCCAGCTACAAACTTAGGGGCCCATTACGATACCCGGCGTAAAAAAATCCGCCAGGCATGGAAGCGGCAAAAATCCGCCCGCACACACCGCCTGAACACCGACCACGCCATTATGAGTACACAAACCGAAAACCGCCATCGGCGGAAAAATCACACAAAATACCGCCCGCCATCGTCCGAGTCGGAGTCAAACCGCCCGCCACGGATGGAAACACGCACGACAACACAAAACCGCCCGCCCACACGGCCGACACACCGCACGTGAAATTACGATCGCACCGCCATGAGCGCGGAAAAACAACAAATATACCGCCCGCCAGCGCAAACAACGCCGATGAGAATCGACACGGCAGAAGCCATGGCGCCCACGTACCTGCACAGAAACCATCCGCACACAAAACCAATAGCACACAACATGGCCAACAAGTCCACACAGCAAGGCACACACAAATACACAAGCACAGTACACATCCCGAAAACACCCCCCGGACAAACAAAAAATACAAAGGCCAGAACCCCAGACACAACACACCTGAAAACAACAGACCATGAGGACACACCCACATAGGTGAGTACAAAAGCAGCACTCCCACAGACCACAACCCCTTGCTACATTGCAAACCAGAGAGGAGAGGAGAGGACACAGTGACACAGCAAGGACAGCAGCACACCACAGAAACGCACACATCACAACACACCACCACCACCACCAAACACCGGCACCACAAACCCCCTGCACATTACACAACACACACCGCACCAGCACCACAAACACCATGGCACCACAAAGGATGCCCAAGTTCACGCCCATGGAGCTGACGGTCATGGTCGACGAGATCATCAAGGTGTACCCACAAATCTATGGGAACATGGTCCAGCACACACCACTAGCCACCAGAAACAGAATGTGGACCCGGATCGTAGACCAGGTCAATGCAGTCGGGACCCTGCCCAGGAACAGAACCGAGATAAACAAACGTTGGAATGACGTAAAGAGCCTGGTCAAGAAGAAGGAGGGCAAAAACAGAGAGCTGGCTGCCGTCACTGGCAGAGGGAATCCCGCGCTCTTTAAGACCTTCAAAGCGTGGGAGGAGAAGGTGCGAGTCGTAATACATCCGGAGATCCTCGCCGGATTAGCAGGGGAGTGGAGGCTGGTAAGTACAAACTAATGTATACCAGCACACCGCTATGTACTCACATGCGCAACTACCATGCCACAGCTCCCAGGGACAAACACCCCCATGTCCAGCACACAATACACAACACATCACACACACATGCAACAGACACTACCACACACAGCCCAAACCGAACAACTGTAAGATGCGTGGGGACATGTGTACACTAAGCCAGCCACGTAACCACCAACAGGTCCCCAAATATGCCAGAAGCGCCACAACGAGCACCCACCACACCCATGTGTCCGCCACAGCAGCACTAACCGACAAGTAACAGGTAAGTGGCAGGAACACAAAGTGCAGTGGGTGGGACGGTGGACAGCCCAAGTACAACACACACCAGGCCCCAGTCCCACAGCACAGCAAGGAGGAGCATCCCCCACACCCCACAGCCACGTGTCAGCCACCGCAGTGCACAACGACAGCCGAAAGGCAGACATCACGGTCCACAGCAATCGGTGTCAGTGGGTGTACAGCCACCCCCACGACCCACTACACCCCCCCACCCCCACAGACCTGCAACATGGAGCACCCCCCGCTTAGAGCCATGTGGCATCCAGTACAGTGCACGCACGAACAACTTGCAGGTGGGAAACTGGACAGGGCTGGATTACTGGAGGCATGAGGACCATAACACCACCAACACATGGGACATGTCACGTAGCACACGGACACGCAGCACCGCCCACCGTCACGAACAAGTGAACAATGTGCACACGGACATGAACAGCAGACTCACACCCCACATGACCCATCACAGACATAGCAACACCCAAGGAGCCACGTCTGCATGCACAAGCCACACTGAATATAGTCCCACACGGCAGCCACTGTGCAACTCATCACACACAACCGAAACACCATTGAAGTCCTGTCCATGTAGCCCCTACTGCCTGTCAACCCCACACCCCACAACTACGCCTATGTAAGACAAACAACACTAGACGCAACAGAGCGGAACAACATAAATGCACACGAACACCACTGAACCCATCAAACTCACAGACACACCATGCACATACAACATACCATCCATCCCATCCGTCAGCCCCAGTCTCATGAAAGGCATGTCATCCGCACAGCTGCCACACATACAGCAGTCACGCTAAGACACATGCCCATGACCAACCATGTGCCAGAAGTCAATTAAGCGCACGACACACTGTGAGCAACAACACACAACATGGGCCACACCCCCCGAGCACTGCAGTGATGCACATGGCACAGGGCAGCACGCACACCAAGGAGATGGGACAACTGCAATACGTTGGCTGGCACACAACTATCACTCACTCATAACGATGCGTCCAATGCCATGTCCAGTAACCACAACAGACAGCAAATATGCAGGGCATGTCAGGCATGCACACACCTCAGACCATGCACTGTCATGCTGCCACAACACATGTCACGTTCGGCACCCATGGCTCACAGCATGTACCCCAAAAGCATATCCCCTCCCAAATGCGAATCTGGGGCATGGCCCCCATGTTGCCATATGCGTTCCTAAGCGTTCCATTTGAACCCCAAAAGCATATTCCATCCCAAATGCGAATCTGGGGCATGGCCCCCATGTTGCCATATGCGTTCCTAAGCGTTCCATTTGAACCCCAAAAGCATATTCCATCCCAAATGCGAATCTGGGGCATGGCCCCCATGTTGCCATATGCGTTCCTAAGCGTTCCATTTGAACCCCAAAAGCATATTCCATCCCAAATGCGAATCTGGGGCATGGCCCCCATGTTGCCATATGCGTTCCTAAGCGTTCCATTTGAACCCCAAAAGCATATTCCATCCCAAATGCGAATCAGGGGCACGGCCCCCATGTTGCCATATGCGTTCCTAAGCGTTCCATTTGAACCCCAAAAGCATATTCCATCCCAAATGCGAATCTGGGGCATGGCCCCCATGTTGCCATATGCGTTCCTAAGCATTCCATTTGAACCCCAAAAGCATATTCCATCCCAAATGCGAATCAGGGGCATGGCCCCCATGTTGCCATATGCGTTCCTAAGCGTTCCATTTGAACTCCAAAAGCATATCCCCTCCCAAATGCGAATCTGGGGCATGGCCCCCATGTTGCCATATGCGTTCCTAAGCGTTCCATTTGAACTCCAAAAGCAAAGTACAAACCAGACCCAGGATGGGCCAGGAGCCCGCATACACCAGAGTCACAATGAGTAGGGGCAAAGCAACACACCCATCGGCATGGCCAATCCGTCCCATGCCACATGTGCACAGCACACAGTCCCATTGCCTAGCACACACAACTACAGATGCCACAGCCACACACTCGCCTCCGGGAAACCCATGTACGAGATTGCACGAACTGCCAATGTCAGACGACTAATACATACTTCGCCAGGTGCAACACAATAACAAATCTCATTCTCTCCACAGGTGACGAACTGCTGGACGCTGGGGATGGAGACAGCAGCCAGCACAGCCAGCCTACAAGCCCCCAACGAGGACACACGGATCTGGAGGATCTGTCCACCTCTTCGGACACGGACCACCAAGCTGGCCCATCTGGCGTGGCAGGGCCCAGCCGCTCCCCAGGACCCCTCCTACCCACCAACCCATCATCCAGGGATGCTGAACAGTCCCAGTCCCCTGCTGCCACTGTCGTTGCGGCCACACCCACGGTCATTGCGGCCACTACCACTGCCGCAACCGCCACCATCGCCGCACCGACCACCACCGCCTCCACCACCACCACGTCTTCGCTGGCACCAGCCCCAGCGCAGGTGGTGGCCCGGCCGACTGGATCCACCCTGGGAGCCACAGCGAGGACCGTGGTGAGCAATGTGGCTAGTGGGCAGGCCGGTGGCAGCAGGACTGGTAGGAGGAGCAGGGTCAGGGAAACGCCAGCCTCCCCTGGGAGCCATGCCCTGCCTCAAATGGCCAGAGTCCTTGGGGCCTATGAAGAGGCCCAAGGACAATGGGCCAGGTCTGCTACTGACACGCGGGAGGTGCTGGGGGTGCTGAGGTCCATGGACGCCCATATGGGCCAATTCGTGTCCCGTATGGACCAACTCGTGGACCTCATGGGCCAGCTGGTGGTGGCGGTGGGGTCACAGGCAAGGCCAGCAACACCACCTCCGCCACCACCTGCTAGGGCGCAGGGTCGGCCAGCAGTGTCCACTTCCCCTGCGTCCACAGCCAGTGAGCACACCTCACCCACCACCAGCAGGTCGCCACCACACACCCCCCTCCCAAACGTGGAAGGGGCCGTCCGAAGAGGAAACAGATCTCCCGGGAGGACTTCGCACGCTCCAGTCGCAAGTGAGGCAGCCAGCCAGCCTTCCGCCAGCCTTCCTTGACCAGCCACTGCATTGACTTGCTCTACGATCCCACTCCACACAGCCATCTGGATGGCATGTGTGTGTTGGACTATGGACATAGAACCAGTGGGTACACCCTGATCATCACGCAGCCATGACCGACAGCTCATTGTCACTGCACGCACCACTTTTGTCATCACCTTACACACAATCACATGTCACAGTTTGTAATAAATGCACCTTTTTCACTAACTGCTGTTTGTGCCCTGTGTTTTATTTGTACGGAATACATCGGCCACCTTGGGCGGAAGGGCACCTGATGCGTGGCATGGCAATGGAATCCGGAGGGCCTGTAGGGACCTAGGGGTGGGAGACAGAACAGGAGCACATTCAATGAGTGTGTCACACACCCATCACACAGTACATGTCAACAACTACAAGCAATGTACACACATCGCACAGAGCAATAGGGCACAATGCCACAGTCACCAACAGTGGCATACTACCCTGGCCATGGAGCGTTGACACACTGCACGCAGTGAACATACGGCCACCCTGACACAGCACACACACACCTGCATAGATACAGACACATCATCCGTCGTACATGGACACTCACCGTCAAGTGAAGTAGCGGGCGATGAGCTGCTGGCGCACATTCCCAGCTTCCTCCTCTCCGCTGTCCACCTCACTCGAGCTGTCCTGGTCTGCGGGCTGGGGCCCTGGTTGATCTCCGTCATCCACAATGAGGGGGATCTGCTTCCGAATGGCCAGATTGTGCAGCATGCAGCACGCCACCACTATCTGGCACACCTTCTGTGGGGAGTACGCCAGTGCACCCCCGGTGCGGTCCAGGCACCTGAACCTGGACTTGAGGAGGCCAAAGGTACGCTCGACCACACGTCTGGTCCTCCCATGTGCCTCATTGTATCGATCGTCTGCTGGGGTGCGAGGATTCCTCAATGGACTGAGCAGCCATGCCCCATTCGGATACGCAGAGTCACCTGGGTGTGAGGGACACAGAGAACCGTTGCTATTCCAACTGGACAGGGGACAGCATCGCACAACCAGCACGCTACACCACTCCACATACTCACCGACAATACAGCCACGATCCTGTTGCAGATTGGCCATCAGTCGTGGCAAGATGCTGTTGCGCATTATGTGTGCGTCATGTGCCGAGCCTGGAAACTTGGCACACACGTGGGTGATCACCATGTCCGCAAGGCACACCACTTGCACATTCAGGGAGTGCGTGTGCTTCCTGTTGCGGTACAGGTGCTCAGTGGCCTGTGGTGGAACAAGGCCAACATGTGTGCAGTCAATGGCTCCCACGACGTGTGGGATTCTGCCAAGGGCATAGAATGCACCCTTCACTGCCGCCAATTCACGAGCCCTGGGGAATCTGATGTACCTGTTTCGGTACAGCATCATGGCTGCCAGTACATCCCTCAGCACCTTGCTGAACATGGGCTGGGACATCCCTCCTCCACTGCCCACTGTGTGCTGGAATGACCCAGTGGCGAAGAAATGCATGGCGGCCATCACCTTAGCCGTGGGGGTGACAGCAGTCGGATACACCCTGCGGGGACGGAGATGGGGCTCTAACATGGCACACAGTCGATGCAGGGTTGGCCTGTCCAGCCGAAACTTCCTGATAACCTCTGTATCGTCCATGTCCGCCAGCAATTGGTATGGGCGGTCAATGTTCGGTCTCCGCCTGGGGTAAATGGCAGAGGACACATGTCAAAGCAACACGGCACATAGCAATTTCGCATACACATCACTGACATGACTGAGCAAGCACATGAGCCACAGCCCAGCTGTCAAGCTGGGACGGCACGGCCACAATACACTTACACAGGTCTCCCAACAATGGCAATGGCAAGTGAGACATACCACTGCCATGTGCATGCACATGGGGATCTAGGCCCCAATGACTTGCGGGGCGTGCTGATGGGGACTGACTGCATATTCGTCAAGCGGCAACGCCACGGCAACATGAGTGTCTGCTGAGCATGGAACTGCTTCCGAGGCTGGATGAGTATGGCACACGACGACGACGATGTGGGCACAGGCTGAGCGGCCAAAACAAGTGGGACCTGTGGCACGAGGGGATATGAGACAGTAGTAGGTGTCAGCACTGCACCCTATGTACAGCACTGTACGGATCACACCTCCCGAAACATTGACAGGTGTCCACATTGACAGCCCCATGCCAAGACGGCTGTGTGCTTGCAGTCACACGTCACAGGTGAGTGGTTACATTGCACGTGCCAGGTGGCAGACGTACATAGTGGGAGCTGGCATGTGTGTGCATGTGTCTCCTGTTCAGGATCCACCAGATGGGCGCTGACTCTGTACTGACCATTGGACACAGCATGTTCCGTGGAAGGCTTGTGTGTGTGGGATGGTGGCACTGGATGTGCCTCCGTTGGGTGGGGGGCCATGCACAGGGCGGGTACGTCGATGATTGCGCATTGTTGGTCACGGTGGGTGCACCAACTAAGATGTGTTGCCCTGTGTTCAATTCCTATGTCCGCATGATGATGGACTGTGGATGTGGGCAGACTACACATTGGTCGATGTGCTGTCTATTTGCATGTGCCTTCACACCAGGCACAGCTGCCCCTGCACATGTGACCCCTGCTGGACTCGCTGCTGGGTCTGTGGAGCTGATGCACCTTCTGCGCGTGGGGCGGACAGCTCTCCTCACTTCCCTCATTGCGCATGTCATGTCTTTGCCGCAGGTGACATGGATCATGGAGGGCCCACATGTACGCGTGGGTAGGCTACACATGATTGTTCACTGGTCGCCACCCCCAGTCAGTGTTTCGAATGGGAAGGTTGTCGTGCTGGTGGTATGTTCGATGTGGCGGATGGGCGGGCCTAGGTGCGGGCTTACATTCCGGACATGGGGGGTAGTTGGATTGGCGACTAGTTGCAGTACACACGGGACACGTCTCTTCCTTTCCACATCTGGGTCATCCCTTGTACTAACTGACAGTGATACAGTCATCTTCGCCCCAGCCCTCATGTCCTCCCCTCGCCCCCCCAATATGCATGCTCACCTGCGAGGCTAGCGCTTGCACAGGCAGCCCCAAGCTCGCACCAGAGAGGGCAAGGAGTGTATGTGTGGGTCCAGTTGCACGAGTGGGCTGTCTCAGGGTATGATGTGTGGCGGGACGCCGTCCACCTGCGTGGTGCCCCAAATGGAGACCCGGCCTGCATGGACTATGCATCACAGTCTTCGCCTTCCGGATCCGCCACCTGCGACACCCAGTGGCTGTGGCTGCCCTTGCGGCCAGGCCGCGTCCGTCTGTGGCTGATGGCCCACACATTCACTCTTTGGCCTCTCTGGGGAGGGCTCGGGGGTGGTGGCGCACGCGCTTGCACTTAGTCGCAATGGCATGTGGCGTGGTTGGTATGATGGGCAATGGATGGGATGGTGCGAGCCACCTCCCGTGACGTCAGTGCTGCTCGTGCTGTGGTGCGTCCCCCTACACTTCCATTTGACTTGTGCCATGCTAGACGTTGAGGTTCTATTGCCTGCGTGATATGACCAGGAGGAGCGCGAGGAGACCTGTCACACACCATGCTCCACTGCCATCCCGTGCCCTGTATCGCCTGTGCGGATTGACTATGTTGGGGTTACACCTGGTCGACTGGGGCTGTGTGTGCCTTGTCAAGGGGCATGGCGGGCGCACAACAGGATCCAGCTTGTCCACAGAGGGTGGGCTGAGGTGCGCCTGGTACCGCCTTGTACGTGTGCCCGGCTGCTGTGCACACACGTGTTCACTCCCCCCGACAGGTGTCCTCTCACAATGCCCAGGGAAGCGGTGGTGTACTGTTCATGACCCCTCCCAACACGGCGTGCTCCAACTTGGCATGTGCGCATCTACCCGTCGCACCCACCCACCTGAGCACTGCGTCCATACGACTTCACACGACACATGTGTGTCTTCCACAGTAGTGCTACTCATTTGCGTTGACATCCAATACCAGTGGACTACATGGTCATGTCACGACTGCCGTGTACTTCACATACTCTCATCCTCTCTCATTCGTACTTGTGAAATGAGTCAGCGGAGACAGTTTTGGTTTCAGACATTATATTGAGTCTTCTGTCCTCTGTGATGCAGTATAGTGGACACTACTGGCAGCGGAATACATGTTGAGGATATACTGAGCATGATTACAAATGGGATAGGGTGTGGGGTTACATCTGCTTGGCCAAGGCTGTGCTAATGTACATTTACGTATAGCTGCGGAGCTGCGGACTTTGACACAGACGGTATACATGTAGCCTACCAGACCGCTCGGCATCATGGGCACAGTCCATCTCAGTTCCATGTGACAGGTTTGCTGCGGTTGTTCCTCATGCACGCGTGCATGTGAGATGACATCAGGGCATGTGCTTGCGTGCATGCAGCGGCGTGCCACTTGTTGTTGCACTGTGGTGGTTACTGGACATGTCACAGTCACTGGGGTCGTGTTGTTGTTGTATGCACTTGTCGTCCATGCAAAGGTCCTGGTATGGGATTCCCGGGGCGGGGGTGGGAGGGGTGCAGCACCCACAGACTCCAGGCGACCTATTCATGTCCACTGAGCGGTGTGTGTGTCCATGTGCGCTGGATCCATGTCGTGTCCTGGTTGTTCGTGCAGTTCCGTCCATGTGGGTGCGATGCACAGAGCCCATGCCACTGCCTCCCACGATGCATGCGGTGTTCCTGGATGTGATGGGGAACAGTGTGCATGTCCCGGTCATATCCGATGTCATGGCGATGTCGTTGATGGTGTGGTTACAGTTGCCGGTCGTTTGGTATGGCTGTTGTGGTGGTGACTGGCCAGTCCGTGCGGAAGCTGAGCATGGGTGCGGGGTTGGACTTCATAGGTCACTCGGGGAACCTGCGTTGTGGTCCGACGTATTTACAGGTTGTCAGGTATGCGATGCCGTCCAGCAGGGCTTCCATGTCATTGGTGGTGTACATGTTTGTCAGCCAATGAAGCGGATGGTGGCTGTCAAGGTGTTGTTCGTAGGTTGTCCCTTGGAGGACCATGATGGGGCATGCTGGGTGACATTCGATGTAGCTGTTCTCGATGATCCGTCGTGTGGAGGCACAGTGGTTCCATTTCAGTGCGCGTGCGATGTTGGCCACATACGCCATGCCCCCATAGGCAGAGCAGGCCCTGTCGTGTGCGTCCAGAGGGAGGAGTAGTGGTAGCAGGTCCGCCTTCAGACATGCCGGGTTGGAGAGGCATATCTCGACGGGATGCTGGTAGGGACACCTCCGACAGTAGAAGACGGGCATGACGCAGCTGAACAATGTGATGCGGTAAGTCAGTCGGTAACTTACGTTCAGCAGGGACAGGAGATCGCATCCCAATGTATGTATCGTGTTGGTTTGGTACAGCTTGAGCTGTTCGGCGTAGTTGGGTAGGTGTGTTGCGGTTGCCATTTCGCAGCGGTTCGTAGAGGTGGCGTGCTCCGGCTGTGTGTGCAGTCTGCAATGTGCACGCTCCGGGGTTGCTGTGAGCTCTGTGTAGTCGTGGGGAGACAGGACTTGTGTTCTGTTGGCTTGTTTGGAGGACACGGGCCCTCTTCCCACATGCTTCTCAGACAGTTCAAGGTCGGTGCTGTGTGACTCCTTCCAATTAACTTGCATGTGGCCGACATGGGGGAGTGTTTTCTTCTTTCTTCCCCGTCCGTTGTGTGCTTCTGTGATATGCGCTATCTGCCGTGTGGTCGGTCTCCTCGGCATGCCTGTGTTGGTCTATTCTTGGACAATGGCTGTATTCACCGGCTTCTGTCGTAGGGCTGTGGTTTCGGTGTTGGAATGGAAGGTCATTCAGTGCTGTCTGCTCTCCCTTGTGTGGGCGGCAGGCTGCCTTTCCGCTCTGCGTTGGGCCTTGTGTGTGGATGTAATTCTTGGGCCACCTGTTGTCGGTCACCGGGCTCTTTGGTGTTCCGTTTCATGTGTCTTGTTCATATGTGCAGGGTGGTATGGGTTTTTCAGTGTGGTACTGGCGTTCCTCTTCCCGAAGGGGCCCTGCTTCTCCTAGTTGGTGTTGCCGCCGCTGTGTGCTTCGCCATGTTTGTTACACTGGGGTGTGTCCTGCTGTTGCGTGACTTCACTGACATGTGTGCGTCGGTTGTGTGGCGTTGGGTGTTGTCCGTGAATTGGGCGTTGGGGACATGTCTGTGGCCGGCCTGTCACGTGTCATGTGCGTTCGGGGTGGGGCTGGTGTGTGTGCTGCTTGGTTGTGTCCCTGTGTCTGTGTGCGACGCATGCATGGCGCTGCGGTTGGCCTCTGCGTTGTGCGCATGTGTGGCGGCGTCATCGGCGCTTTGGGGCCGTGACGGGGTGGTTGGTTCCTAGTCCCAGGTGGTGTGTACACATGTGTTCTGCGATGTTAGGATTTGGCCTGTGTGTCATATGTGGATGCAATGGTGGATGTGTAGTGTGCACGCGCTGGTGGGGGTTGTCCGCTTTTTCCGCCCTTGCACTGTGTGCGCTGTTTGCGTGCACTTGTTGTGTGTGTGCCTACCTGCGTCTCCGCGGTACGTTGCGTCCTTGGTGGTGCATCAGCAGAAGCATGGGAAGGGCCTGCAGTGCTGGATTCATGCCCGGGGTGCCGCTTCTTCGTTGTCCGTGCTCTGCGTCCGTGTTTCCGCCTCTCTTTCACGTGCGGTGTCTCTTTGCCGTGGGAGCCGTTTGTTTGCGGCATCGTAATTTATGCGCCGGGCGGGACGTGTTTCGTCGGACGGTGTGTGTCAGTTGGGCTGCGCCGCTACGTGTGCGGGCGCACTTTGATGGCGGACGGTGTTGCTGGCTTGCCGGCGGTGTTTGGCCTGCTTTTTGCATCGTAATTGGGCGGGCGTGTGGACTGCTGCGTGCCGGCGGTAACTGGTGGTTTTTGCATCCGCCAGCACGGCGGTTGTGCTTCCGCCCGCCATCGTAATGGGCCCCTTAATGTCTAAAGAATTGTTAACATTTGAGAATGTAATTCTAACTGAGGTGGCACAAATATTCCAGCTACACAAATATGTCAAATTAACTTTACTAAAGCACAAATGGATACTCTAACTTCCTTAGCCAATTGTGAGGACATAATAATTAAACCCGCTGATAAGGGGGCAAGCATTATTATACAAAATAAAACTGACTACAACAAGGAAGTTACAAGACAATTACTTAATCCTGAACATTATCAGAAATTGTCTAAGGATCCGACTGAGATGATTAGAACAGAAATCTTGAACTTAACTGCTTTAGGTTGTGGTGGTTTGTGGTTGAACCAAAAGGAATATGATTATCTTAATAAGAAAGACTTTTCAATCCCAGCGTTTTATATGCTACCTAAAATTCACAAGGATGAGCAACACCCTCCCGGGAGGCCCATAGTTGCTGGATGTCAATCAATTTTGCAACCCCTGGCAGAATATGTGGACTTTTTTTATAAAACCTTTTGTTCCCCTGACCAAATCATACACTAGGGATAGCTCATCAGTTATTACTCAACTGGAGGGTGTGGAATTCAATGTCCACAGTGACATTCTTGTCACAATGGACATTGAGAGTTTATATACCAGCAAACCTCAAACAGATGCACTGACAGTGATTCAAAATATATTGGAATCTAGATCACGACCACACAATGTACCTACTGATTTTATTGTCAATTGGGCTAAGATTGCTCTAGAACGAAACTATTTTGTGTTCAATGGTGAATTTTTTGCCCAGAGTGGCAATGGGGGCAATTTTTGCCCCCGATATAGCGAATCTGTATGTTGCTACATTCGAGGATAATGTCATCTATAATAATAATCCATTTATACACAATGTGAAAAAATGGTTAAGATATATCGATGGCGTTTTTTGATTTGGCAAGGCCCAGAGACAGAACTGTTACAATTCCATCACTGGCTTAATACCCAGGACATCAATTTAAAGTTCACTATTGAATATCATAAATATCTGATCAATTTCCTGGATTTCAAAATTTTCAGTGACTCAGGGTACTTACCATTAGTTTATACACTAAAACAACAGCGAGAAATACACTTTTAAAATATACTAGTCATCACTCGTGCAATTTGAAAGACAACCTCCCCTTTGGACAGTTTTTGCGAATTAAACGAAATTGCACGAAGAGGGAGGATTACTTTGCTGAAGCTAAAATCCTCATGTCTAAATTGGTCATGCGAGGCTATTTACATCGCCTTGTGAAACGCTCTTTAAAAAGAGCTTGGTATTACGACCGTGATGTCTTGTTTCAAGTCAAGGATAAAGTTCATCAGGATCCTGATTATAAAAGAATCACTTGTGTAACAACATTTGGTACCAAATCCAATTGTATAAAAAAGACTATCCTGAAGAATTGGCATTTGTTACAAACCACTGATATGCAATGGGAAAAAACTTTGTTTGCATTTAAATGAGGAAAAAACGTGAAGGATTTTTGGTCAGAGCACATAACGACCCAGAACCAAAATCAATACAACATTTGTGGGGCCTAAAACCTGTAACTGGCCACTATCCGCGTGGTAGGTGTTCGGTGTGTGCTACAACATCTGTAGTTAAAACCTGCACCCTGAATGACAAAGTGTGGACACTAAAACATCATTCTAACTGTTGTTCCAAAAATGTAATTTATTGTATTTAATGTCCATGTTCCTTACATTACATAGGAAAAACCACACAGTGTTGTATTCCGCTTTAGGTGTCCGTATATAGGTTTTCCTGAAACATGTCCTTATATAGGCACAATTTGCATTGCCCTTATATAGGCATAAGATCCCAGTCCTTATTTAGGCATTAGCCATGCACTCCAAATATAGGCATGGTCACCGACATCCGTCCACTCTAACGTCACAATGAGTTCTTAGATACCAAACCGTAAGCCCAGCACAGGATTATTGATTTCTCCAAGAACTCATCTATTATGCATGAACCACTATTCCCTAAGGGTTCATTCCTGACGTCTTCCTCTGTCCGACTTCACGTCAATGCTAACATTCCAAGGGACCTACCAGGTATAAATATACCTTCCCATGCCCAAGCAAGTTAGAGGAGACGTCGACTTCAGAGGAGCCCGTATCCCGGCCTGACACACTGAGAAGAGACGCTGTCATCCCTGCTCGCAGAGAATCCAGCTCCCAGTGTTCTGACTCCCTTCCCGGGGTGTTAGAGTTCGAGATCCGGAAGGAGATTCCCATCTCTCTCATTCTCCAGGTATGGAGCTGACTAGAACCTAGAGGGACTCTTGGCATACTAGACTCTTAGTATACCATACTACAGAATACTTCACCTACTTCTTACCTTGCCCTACATCTAGGCTAGGTTAGGTACACTGGGGTAGAACTAGCTTAGAGAAGCATCGTATGAGTACTCGCATTTTTAGCTCATGTTATTTATGTATATGAATATATGTGTCATAGCTAAAAGATAATGCTAGCGCAGCATTATTTCTTTCTACTGCTTACGCTGTACATTATATATCTTGCATACTGTCTTGTGATCATAACAGCTCATATCTCTTACACGAGAAACAAGACTGTTCAATAAATCCTTTTTATTGAAACGCCCGTCTATTCTTTCTGTGTAACTCTGAAGAAACTAAGCATGCACGATTAGCTGAGTGAAACTGTTATCTATTGTTTCCACGATTCTGAGAGTGTTCCGATTCTAAAGGGAAACAAAGTTGTCATGTTTATGCGGTTGCCAGAAACTACTCCCTTCTTGTTTACAAGGAGATTCTAGTGGCCTCTGAGATAACTGGCACAAAGTAATTAAGTTTAATATACTCGATAGGGACATACTGACCTCAGTCCTATGTCGAATCTATAGGGTATATTATTCCAATGCGCAGAGCCTATTAGGGAAATAGGAACTACACTACATGGCACCCAACGGATTGGTAAGGCACTAATTTAACGCTAGATACTGAGTAACTCAGTCGTGCTTTTCTCTCAGAGACCCCTACTCACATACTCCATAAGACGTCTGGAGTGGGTAGGGTTAAATATCCGCCAAAGCTAAATAGGACAAAAAACCTATAGATTAGCTGTTTGGTTTGTTCAACGTTGAAGGATACAGTGTTCCAAAATATTGTGCACCTTATCTTTGTTTTCTTGAAACTTGTACTACATTTTTCAAAAACAAATGTCCGAACATCGGGGACAATGGCACCGAGAACGGTGTAAATACGGCTGACCCAGTCGTAACAGCTTTTAACTTTACCGGTTTAAATGAAGCCGATGAGGGTGTTATAAACATCCCTCCAAACTTAAGGAGAGCCATCACTCTAAAATTTATAAAACACGGCCTATCACCAAGAGGTGGTAGAGCAGTTTTCGTGATAGAGGCACACGAATCCTTTCAGACATGGATAGTATTCCCAGAATCAAATCCAGTAACAAGAGTGTTTCACTTCTTTAAAGAAGATGAACCACCAGAGGAATATATTCCTTTCGAGGATATTGAAATTCCACTCACATACCAGGAGCATCATCTCTGGTTTAAAGGTGCCCTAAAACATCACAAAAACATTACCAGGCTCGGTCCACTAGGTAGACCAGGAGCAACATGGCCGATTCTAGCCGGCTACACACCTCATCCTGACATCGATGTAATGTCAGACGAGGAATTACTCAACTACAAGAGTTAATAAAAATTTACAGACAATTAGTCCAATATGTCATGCGGACTCTCATAGTCCAACCACCAATGACCATTCCAAATCAAACCCCTCAACAGGGGAATACACTAAAAATTACTCCACAGACTTTACACGCAGTCATGGGTAAAATGCCCACAAAACGTGAGCAAATTCCATTCTGGATAGCTCAAAAAATTACTCAAATCGAAGCAGTATTTCCAAATACTAGCCCTTATGAGAAACACAGAATCCTAACAATCTGTTTACCAATGGGGATCACACTACAACTGGAAGATTGCACCACTTGGGGCGCAGTCTTTGCTGCCATCTATACTAAAACACATGGTGTTCCGTCAATTGCAGTAATACCAGATGTCCTGAAACAAATTCAAAACGAATACGGGGCAGAACCTGCTCTGAATTTAGGTATGAAATTACTGAAAAACTTCGACCAGGTCTCAACAATAATATTATCTAATATTAAAGGGAGGCAGCATCAGTGGCGATCCGCCAACGCTTAAGGGAATTTGATGTTACAGAACATCAACATGAACTACCCAGAATAATAGAACAATCTTATGCAGAATTAGGCAGAGATAGTTTGGGTGGAAAACATTTGAAGCCAAAACTATCTGAAAGTCCTGAGAAGGACTCTATTAAACAAAGTCCTACATCTTCTAAAAAGAAGTGGGAAACTAATAAACAAAATTCAAAAGAGACGCGTTCTCAATCCCATGGTAGGTCTCCTCAAAAGGAGCCCTCTGAAAGGAGGTATAACCTCAGGAATAGGGATAATTTAAGAAAACCTGACAGGTATCAAGATACTGATACACGTTCCTCTCGTACCTTTCGGATATCATCACAGACATCGGAAAGAAGAGGACGGTCAGAACATAGAGAAGAACGCGTGAAATCCAAAGACAACAAACACGTTCAGAAAAATAAATCAAATCCTCAATTCACAAAAAAGAAGGTAGGTCTGAAGATCAGACATGCCGAGAATACTGAGAACAAAGCTCAAGAATGGAGAATGGGCTCAGACAATGCTGGACAGTGCAGCAGAAGTCACAATAGCTCGCCAGAACCTGAAGGAACTTCTGGAGACAGTGGACTTGAATGAGTACATCACAGTAGAGACTGTAGACACCAGGGTTAGTACTCCACAAATGTTATATGAAATAACAATCCGAATGGAGAAGACATACCAAGAAAAGTGAAAATACTCTTTTGGGAGAAACTTTCAAGGGGTTATGATATACTTCTAGCAGAAAAAGACTGGCCACCACAATTTGTCAGGGAGTGCCCACATGGTGAGAACATCATTATGCCTGCCTTCTCTAACCATATTCCAATTCACCTAAAATATACTTATGCCAGGAAATGGGCAGTTGCCCAGGCCCCAGCATTATATAAAAATCATGTAGGATGGGATGAGGACTCACCTCACCACAAAATACATCTAAAAATGAACCTACTGCACAAAGGCAGTACCCAATAAAGCAAGAAGCTAAAAACAGGTCAGGGAGATCTTAGATCAACTTGAATACCAAGGGGTGATTGAAACACGCACCTCCTCAATGAACAATCCTTTGTTTCCTGTATCCAAACCAGACAATACATACCGTCTAGTTTTGGATTACAGACACTTGAACACTTGTTCAAAAACATTTGCAGTGCAAAATGCACATAGTACAACATTAATGAATAACATTGTGCGTAAAAATATAAAACCACATTAGACATTTCAAATGGTTTCTTTTGTCAAAACATAGCACCTGAAAGCAGGTACTTAACAGCTTTCTCAATAATGGGGACCCAGCGTCAATTTTGTAGACTCCCACAAGGGTTCAAAAACAGCCCGGGGTTATTCTCAGCAAGAGTAACAGAGTTACTACAAATTTATGATAATGAGGCATTGTCATATGTCGATGACATCTATCTGACAGACGATGACCTGGATAGGCACTTGAACAGGGTGAGTACCATTATATTTGGCTTCGCCTCTGAGGGCTATAAATTCAACTTTAAAAATCTAGAATTGCCCATCTCAATGTCCTTTTCCTAGGATATGAGCTTTCAAGTGAAGGCAAGAGCCTGGCAGCCAAATTTTTAGAAAAGTGCGCGCTGCTCCAACCTCCAAAAACGCTGAAAAACTTACAATCCATCTTGGGTTTCCTAAATTTTGGAAGAACTTACATTCTAAATTACGCAGAAAGGGTTAAACCTCTCTACGAATTAATCAAACCTGATTTTTCAACAAAACATTGGACACAAGAACACACAGAAATCCTGCGTTCACTCCAAGCTAACATGTTAGCAACAAATCACTTACAAACATGCGTAAATACACGCAATTTAGTGATCCGAATAATTTCGGGACAATGCGTATTCACCTACTTAACATTTAATGAGGGTGAAAAAGTACCAATAGCATACAAATCACATTTGTATACACAAGCAGAAATGCGCTTCACTTCAACAGAAAAAATACTGACAGCAGTTCAAACCGCTGTAGCAAAAGAAAGAGCTCTAGCCCAAGGGAAACGCATTATTGTCGTAACTCCAGTACCAGCCTTAGAGGCGGTTACAAAAGCGAGCATTCCAAATGCAAAAGCTTTACATCCTAGATGGATACAATGGGTTAATTCTCTTGCTGCAACAGATGTTGAATATGTTTTTGATCCTGATTTAAAAACACAAGCGTTCCTGCAATATGAACATGAATGTCCTCTGCCCACTGAAATTCTGCCTCTAGATCAATATGAATTTATAATTTACACTGACGGATCCACACAACCCGCTACAGGGAGTAAGCAAGCTTACAGTCCAGCGTGCGCAATCGTTAAAGGTCGCATGCAAGATGGTAACTTCAGACCAATGGTCACTAAAACTCAATCTCTAGGAGATTGTACAGCTCAGCGAGCTGAACTACAAGCTTTCAAACTGGCACTTGAAAGTACAGATCGTGAATTCCCCACACTCATAGTGTGCGATTCTTTTACTGTGTTCAGTCGTATAATGAATATATACAGAATTGGCTTAAAAACGGGTTCAAAGATGCAAAAGGTGGCACAATAAAGCATAAAACGCTTTGGGAACAAGTAGTTCAGTTGAAAAACGAACTACCAAAGGCTCAAGTGATACACACGCTGAGTCATCAACGTGATGGCGTTCACGTTGCAGAGAATTCATTGGCTGACGAAGTCACAAAGGGGGCTGTTCAGACGGCTTCCGTAGCTGTGATCACTCGTTCAAAAACGAGAATAGACAGAGAGATATTGTTGGCTGTCAATGCTTCAAGCAAAGGCAGTGGTGCAGCGTTACCAAAGAAATTTCCACTCAAGTACTCTTATGTAATTGATGCGAACAACGTTCCTTTTGCTCGAATCCCGGGAGTGGGTGATAGGGTAATACCAAACATGGAACTTAGAGCAGCTTTGATTTATGAAGCATATCTGGGGGAGGGTCTGTCACATCAAAGGATCTCTAAAACAATATTAACATTAAAAGAGGTGTACTGGTGGCCTGGAATGAATACACAGATTCACATCTTCATCGATGACTACATAGACTGCAATAGACAGAGTAGTGCAGAACACCATCAGACACCAGACTACGAAGTAGCCTGCCCAGTTCAGACACCATTGTTAGACAGCATTAGACTATCTACGTGCAGGCGTCCTTTTGGACAAATGCAATCCCACAAATACTAAGTCAAGGTTCCTATGGATATGGCCTCAGCGCTCGACTGACGCTCGAACTGTTATAAAAGATTTGCGAGTCTTTATCGGCACATACGCAATTGGCACACTACATTCTGACCAGGGTCCTGCGTTTAGCTCTCGGGCTTACAAAGAAGCCATGGCCAGTTTGGGCATAGCATTGCGGTACTCCTCTCCGTTTCATCCTGAGGGAAATTCTGTTGTGGAAAGGAAAAACCGGGACATAAAGCAGTCTATAACAGCTAGAGTATTAGGTTCGGGTGATGGGTGGGCCAAACATCTTTATGGGGTCCAACGCTCATTAAATAATTTGCCAAGAAGTTCTCTAGGGGGGGTCACTCCATATGAGGTTCTATTTGGGACAAGAATGTGGGTTCCTGATCTCGAATGTAAAGGTACAGTGGTGGAAAATAAACCCTTTGATATCAAAGATCGTTTGGCTGTTTTACAGGTTCTAAATGAACTAAGATCGAAACAAAGCAACGTGTTCCTGAAGCCAACCACCACTGGGGAAAAACCGGCAGTCCCAGCAAGGCCTGTCTGGATCCCAAAAGTTGGGGATCTAGTCAGAGAGAAGATTGCGGACAAGAAGGAATTTGGACCTTCTTACAGACAACCAGTACCTGTCCTAGCTGTACACGGAACAAGAACAGTACTTCTGCCGCCCCTTGCTGGAAAAAAGGAGAAAAGATTTGTGTCAATCGACCTCATCAAACCACAGTATGTGGCCAATACTAAATAGTAGGCCTCGTGGACTCCGACCTAGTAGCAGACGCACTCCTCTCGCTACTATCCAAGAGGTTTAGACTGAAAGACTCATAACCATTGAGAATTCAGCAGTAACAGATGAAGGACTAAGCAACAATGCTATGGAACTCATCCCTCTTGAAACTCAAGTAACAGTTCGTCCAGATACACCTGTCTGCACCAACGTAACAAGTGATCAACTGGTTCAACAAATCCTGATGCAATTCCAACAATTGACCGAACTGCCTCTGGCTATTTTATTAACTTTGATACGTTTTCTGAGGATCCGAGTGAACCTGAAACGACGCCAGCATCAAAAACTTTCAAACAGCAAGTACAAGACCTTTTTCATTTCCTGAAAAAGACTTATCTGGTTTCACCATGGATTGAACTATGGATTATTTCTGGAATATTTTTCTTTCTGCTTTGGCTAGCTTTGGTTATGACTATCAGCGTGCTTATAAATGGCAGATACATCCATATGGACGCTGAAAGTAAAAATGTAAACTTACTTTTGAAACCACACAAATCTTCCCATCGTGAAGCAAGAGACTTGTCAGCAGTGAACATCACAGCCGTTCCTATACAGTATGGTATAGTGTGGGACAAAATCGATTTCGATATATTCGGCCCGACGGAACTTTTGAACATTCCACATTTATTTAAAATTTAATTAAGTGACTTTATTACCTCCAGTACCTATTCTGATGATTGGGACTTTGAGACTGTAAATGATATGATGTCTGATCTAGAAAGGTCTGCAGCATTCTCTAACAATGAATACTTAGAGGGTTCATCAGACTACGAACAGCTTTATTGTTACAACCACTATGGTCATCATTTCTTGCATAAATCTGCAACACCTAGAAATGTGTTTATGTTTATCCAATGGGAACATTGTCCTACACCACCAAAAGGTAGTTCAAAAACGTTTGCTAAAAGTTTCCCTATTTTTTCAGGGTACAATACATCTGATCCAGAAACATTTTACTATAAAAATGTAAACAAAACAGGACAGAAAATTATGTTAACTAATACAAAACAGATTTACTCTGCATCCTTTATTACCCAACTGTCTAGACATGGATTTGACTTTTGGAAAGACACAATAGACACAAAATCTGTCTGGGGTTCTAAAGATTGGCAAGTACAGGGGATAGAAGCTTTGTTTAGAGCATGTATCATCCCTCAGCAAATAATGTTTTTGAATGACACTGTGCAACAAACGTCTTGCCTTGGTTTAGCTAAGATCAAAGACATGAAAACACCTTCTGTACCAACACCTGCAAGTAATAACACTACACAGGGAGCGGTTACAGTAGACACAATACTACAAACCAACAGAACAGATCCTGATTGGAGAAAATGGTTACTCTGGCCCACAGACACAAACATCTGTCAAGAAAGATTCCTGAATAGAATACAGGGCTTTACTATCCATAGGCCAGACCCACGATATGTTCAACGACAACATCCGGGGGTAGTAACAACATACAGTGTAGGAAAATTGTGCCTCGACTGGCTACAAATATCTACACTTGAGGATGTGAAACAACACATATCTTTACTTAAAGAAGACGCAGACCGTAGGGAATTCTTGCTAGGACCGAGAAAACCGCGTCAAAAACGTTTCATATATGCCGGCATTTATGTTGCTTATAATGAAGTATGGAAGGTTTCACAGGCAGAGGCCGCAGAACGAATACGTGAACTTGATCGTATTAACTTAGAGAAAACTCTCTCTGTGGTCGACAATGGGTTAGCAACTTTGTCATCCAGAATTTATTCATTGGACAACATTGTATCCTCTGCTATTGACATACTGGAACAAGATTTAGCCATGTTACAACAAGGCCAATCTCAGTTACGTTCTATTATGTTATTAGGCTGGACGCTGCAATCTTTGCGTGCGGGCTATGTGCCTTGGTGTTTTATCAACACGTCGTCTCTGTTTGCAGAATACAATCTAACAGATAAACAAATCGAACTGGCACAAAGGGGAGCCAAGTATACAGTGCTGAGCATTAAAAAACTGGAAAAATTACCATTTACGGTAGCAGAAAAACCAGCTACAGAATGGCTTATCCATGGCAAAATCACTCTGCCTGTCACTACTTTTCAGTTTCAGTATTGCCTCAAACAAATGCAAGCAGGCAAATATGAAAGGTTGGGTAAAGAATACATTAAGACATCCTGGGATTTACCTTACGAATACAGATGTTGGAATGGGGATCGTGAAGTGTTTCTAAGCAGTACACACTGTGAAAATGCACTAAGCGGTTCACTCATATGTAAGGACATTTCTTTACACGGGGCTTGTAATGGTTCTGTGGCAAACTTGTCCTGCCACCAGCAGGGTACACAGGCTACTGTGATTAATCCAACGTTTGGCCAACTTTCTAACGGGAGTTACCCCATGTTGAATGATCAGAGTTGCTGTGGCATGTTGCCAGGCATCCCATATCTGGTAACGGTCGACTCCAGGGTTACTTGTTGTATGCAAGTATTGTTCCCCCCAATAGACACAGTCAGGGATTCGCCTCTATGGCCTTCATTGAATGTTTCTTTTATACGTTTTGATACTTTAAGCAGAATGAAAGCCATGCTTTTGCAACAGACCGTGCCTTTGACCTCAGCCAAAGAAATCTATGATTTGCAAATTGCAAGGACTTTGGCTGAGATACAGGCTTTAATTCGTACAAACTGCACTATACATTTCGTAGAAATGATGGGACATATCTTAAACATGTCTGATACGAGCGGGATTGTACATGTATTTAAGACCATCTGTTTAGGACTGTTAGCACCCTTCCAGGCAGTCCTCGGAATCATCCCAAACTTCGCACATTCGGTGTTTGGTGGTGTGCCATTAATTCTATCACTTGTTGCAGGAATCCTGTTCCTATTCCTACTATTACGCTATGGCAAGCCTATCCAACGACGTCACTCCGAGCGATGTGGAGAAAGCTCTACTAGAACGGAAGTGCCGTGAGCGCATAGTACAGCTTTTGGAAATGCCTCGTCTACGGGAACTTAATACAACATGGTTCCTGTCATTTAGACCAATCTGGCAAGATTGCATCTTACTTGTTCTACGCTGCATGCTTTGCGGTGAAGAATGCATGCTAGACACCTGTCTAACACTCCCATCAGTCATGCCAACGGATATCGATACTCTGCTGGACCCGGTAACGGCCCATGCTCTGTGTTGTCCCCAGAGGCTACCAATCCTGATGACGGCATTCATTGAGATCTCACAGACGCTTCCTGCTGCTGCTGAGGTCTGAGATGGATCAACAGGCACACAGGTAACAATGGACGCGAACATTGCTGCAGCATCTTATGCTGAAGGCGATGCTTCTCATCTCTGTGTAGTCAACCTTCTAAATGAGGGTTTCCAACTGTCACCGACATCGGTAGACGATCTTTTGTCTACAGAAATAGATGCTTTCATGTTTACACCAGACCCATACACTGACTTTGATTCGGCTCACAGTGTACCAGGGACGCAATGAATTTGGCCTTCATATTTTCAGAACTTGGAACTCTTCCTAAAATTGAACTTTTTCTTTTTCTTTATTTTTTTGAAAATACATGGCAACTCAATCTGCTTACAGTAGAACTATTCATATAAAACGGACTTCTTTGAATACTTCCAGGGACACATTGTCACCTTATTTGACTAAAATTTCATTTAGTACCATGATATGCAATGGCCTTGATTTTTGAAAAACTTGTCAACCATTTCATCATATGTATATATTTCGGTTTATTCATTCATGTTGCATTTATTTCCAATATATGCTTAGAATGAAAAAATGCTTTAAAATGTACAGTACCTATTGCATTACATGTTTTACCAACAGTTCTTTTAAAAACTTCTTTTAATATGCTTTTAGAAATGTTTTTAGCAATATGTGGTACTCAAGTTTAATGTTTAGCATTTAGTATTATCGTTCATTTGAAAGTGGAGTGGGTGTTGTATTCCGCTTTAGGTGTCCGTATATAGGTTTTCCTGAAACATGTCCTTATATAGGCACAATTCGCATTGCCCTTATATAGGTATAAGATCCCAGTCAGTCAGTCAGTCAGTCAAATAGCTTTATTTCGATAAACATGTATCTTAAAAGCATTAACTATCTTACATTATTCGACGAGGACGTTAGAAATTACCAAAAAGACATCAATTAGTAACAAAAACCCAATAAAATCATTTTATACATCACAATATCTAATAAAAAATTAGGAGCAGAGTATAAAAAGAGTTTAAAACATCATAAAAATGATTTCATTCTAGTGCAATTCATCATAAAAATAAATTCATTCTAACGCATTTTCATTAGATGGATACCATGTTAGTTTTTGTCTAACAAGAAAAATAGCTATGTTATAAATTACAATACAATATACATCTGTGCAAAGCAAGGCTAAAAAGCATCATAAAAACATGATAATTAATTGGGGTGCTAAACGCAAAATTTGAACCTTATAATTCAGGCACAACTGAGATATTTTGCAACGCCACAGGCAAAGAGGGTGCGTGCATCTGATTTTAGGATGCGTAATGCAGTGCGATGCTCTTGTGTACCCAATTGTCTGCAGATAGGTTTAAGCCATCTCGTTCTGGCATTCTTATAAGCAGGGCAGGCAAACATAAAATGAGCTAAGCTCTCGGTTGGTGCTCTACAACAGGGACACCCTGCTGGTGTCTGATATGGTGCACCCTATTTTGCAGTTAGCTCCCGAACCGGGAAGCGAACCTACCCTGAACTGTATAAAAGTGCTCTATCCCGTGGTGACTGAATAAAATCTAAATATGGTTCCAAAAAATATATTGCTTATGGAGATAAAATTCTTCTGTGAGTCTTCCTACCCTTTGACTACTGAGTTCCTGGGCATTAACCCAAGCCCAATAAGACCTTTTAAGATCAGCCTTGGAAGGTGGAGTTTGCATGTCCCATGACTCATTAAACCCAAGAGCAAGAAGAGTTTTTTTAAGCTTAAGCACACAGCCAATTCTCTGGTTGCCATCCAAGGCCATCACTTCATTGAGCGCGGAGGCATAACTAGTTAGCTCTGGGGTTCGGCACAAACGAGCCCAGAATAACAATGGCCGCAGCCTGGCTATATCTTTGAAGGAGTGCCTACCCATATCACTCATTAGTGGCTTCAGAGGAACGTTGGGGAAGCATCACCAGATCTCTAAAAATTTGTGTTCAGATCTGCTGATGCTATCCACATTCTCGAAGCCCCATAATTCGGCACCATAAAGTGCCGAACTAAGTGCTTTGGCTGCGTAAATTGTTAAGGCAGGGGCCACAGGTCTGCTCTGTGAGGAGCGATGTTCTCTTATTAATGCTCCTGCCACGCGTTTATGGTTTAAGAGCATTTTATCAATGTGGTATTTCCACTGCATTGTCTCAGCTAACCTTAATCCTAAGTAGTCAAATGTTGTTACTTTCTCCAAGCTAATTCCATCTAAAGTAAAATTGCCTCTATGTGACCTGTAGGGATTGAACACCATTAGTTTGGTTTTTGTAGTATTAATAATCAGCCCCGGGACTCGCAAAAAGGTAGAATCTATCTAGAAGTTTTTGTAGCCCTACTGGTGTCTTAGAAATAAGCAGAGTATCATCTGCGAAGAGAAGGGTAGGGACCCTATCACCAGCCAGGGCAGGGGCGTCAGATGGAAACTCTTGAAGAAAGCTAACCACCCCGTTCATATATAAAGAGAACAGGGTGGGAGCCAGGACGCATCCCTGACGAACCCCTCTGTTCACAGGGATCCTATCCGTTTTTGTCCTTGGGACCCCCATCTCACTTGGGCATAAGTGCCCTCGTGTAGGCGAACCAGCAGGTTAAGTAACAATGGTGGCATACCCATTTCATCTAACAGGTGCCATAGCCGCTCTCAGGGGAACTAGGTCAAAGGCAGTCTTTAGGTCGATAAACGCCAAATAAAGACTGCCCTTGCCTATTAAAACCACCTTCCAGTAGATTAAAAGCAGCCTAAATGCTTGGTCCACCGTCCCTGTGCAGGCCCTAAATCCCACTTGATATTGGGAGAGAATATTCTCTTCATCCACCCATTGGTGGATTCTCTGCAGTAGCACTCTGCCAACTATTTTCTGCATAGCATCGATCAGACTGATCGGGCGATAATTAGCAGGGTCGTCCCTGGCACCTTTTTTAAAAATAGGGACCACCTCTGCACCCTTCCAAGACTCCGGTACTGCACAACCCCTCGCAATAGAATTAATTAAAAGCATAACATAGTTTGCCCAGTTAGTGGAGTCAGCAAGAAAGAGATCTCCTGGGAGACCATCAGGACCCAGGGCTTTTGCTGGAACTATTTTCTTTTATGGCAGCCTCCACTTCCTCAAGAGTGAAGAAATCAACAGTATTCAAGGTAGAATGGGGACTCAAATAAATATGTAAACCCTCTTGAGGGGATAAATCAGTCCCAGAGTAGAGCTTTCCAAAATGTTTAAACCAATCCTGACTTGTAATATGGTTAGGAATAAGTCTTGCATCCTTGTTTCCTGAGCACCTAACCATATTCCAGAAGAGATTGGGGTCTCTAGCTACACTTGACTCTTTTAAATTCTGCCAATGGGACTCGTCCCACTCCTGCTTAGATCCCAGTCCTTATTTAGGCATTAACCATGCACTCCAAATACAGGCATGGTCACCGACATCCGTCCACTCTAACGTCACAACGAGTTCTTAGAAACCAAACCCTAAGCCCAGCACAGGATTATTGATTTCTCCAAGAACTCATCTATTATGCATGAACCACTATTCCCTAAGGGTTCATTCCTGACGTCTTCCTCTGTCTGACTTCACGTCAATGCTAACATTCCAAGGCACCTACCAGGTATAAATATTCCTTCCCTGGCCCAAGCAAGTTAGAGTACACCTCGACTTCAGAGGAGCCCGTATCCCGGCCTGACACACTGAGAAGAGACGCTGTCATACCTGCTCGCAGAGAATCCAGCTCCCAGTGCTCTGACTCCCTTCGCAGGGTGTTAGAGTTCGAGATCCGGAAGGAGATTCCCACCTCTCTCATTCTCCAGGTATGGAGCTGACTAGAACCTAGAGGGACTCTTGGCATACTAGACTCTTAGTATACCATACTACAGAATACTTCACCTACTTCTTACCTTGCCCTACACCTAGGCTAGGTTAGGTACACTGGGGTAGAACTAGCTTAGAGAAGCATCGTATGAGTACTCGCATTTTTAGCTCATGTTATTTATGTATATGAATATATGTGTCATAGCTAAAAGATAATGCCAACGCAGTATTATTTCTTTCTACTGCTTACGCTGTACATTATATATCTTGCATACTGTCTTGTGATCATAACAGCTCATATCTCTTACACGAGAAACAAGACTGTTCAATAAATCCTTTTATTGAAACACCCGTCTATTCTTTCTGTGTAACTCTGAAGAAACTAAGCATGCACGATTAGCTGAGTGAAACTGTTATCTATTGTTTCCACGATTCTGAGAGTGTTCCGATTCTAAAGGGAAACAAAGTTGTCATGTTTATGCGGTTGCCAGAAACTACTCCCTTCTTGTTTACAAGGAGTTTCTAGTGGCCTCTGAGTTAGCTGGCACAAAGTAATGAAGTTTAATATACTCGATAGGGACATACTGACCTCAGTCCTATGTCGAATCTATAGGGTATATTATTCCAATGCGCAGAGCCTATTAGGGAAATAGGAACTACACTAAAACAGGAAGTGAAGAAGCAAATTGTACAACATTAGTCACGCATACGTTGTAAAGTAGCAAATGCACCTTTAGTTGATCACTAAGTTAAGAAGGCCCATGTCGCCCACATAATGAAATGGTTTGTACTTCAACTGGTCAAATGTTCCAAACGTAGACATGACATAGATCGCCTGCTTACAATGAGAGAGAACAGGTGGATTTGGTTAGCACGATCTGGAGAAAAAGTTTTAAACCAATTTTTGGAATGGCAGACACTAGCCATTCTTTGATTTGCATTAGGTTGACTTGGTCATTGTTTCTTCTTTGGTAGATGTTCATTGTAGTTCAGAATTATGGGTTTCACAGTTGATGGGGCTGGGTCATTGTTCCACAACCCAAAGCTGTTTGTTGTTATGCTTTCTAGATGTATTGTGAAGTGGTACCTTAAAATTTGGCACTAAAGATCGATTTGGCACCAATTACAAGAAGGCTGCCAATTGCTTAAATATAATCGGTGTTATTATTAGAATGTATATGCTCAACATTGCTGGATTACATGAAATTAGATTAGGATGCTACTACGATTTGATCCGTACTTTGGTCCACAAACCTAACTTGGTTTTCATTAAAGGATCGTTACACGAACCAGACGCGTTCTATAAATATATCTTTTTTGGAATTTTTCTGTCTTTTCAATTTTTTTGTCGGCTAATTTAAAGAATTCCCCTTGTTTATAGGATGGGGTACTGTGTATATTTGTATATACACCCATATTTGAGGTAGTCCGATTGACAATAGAGACTTTCTAACCATTTCTAAGATGGCCGCCGTCGTGATGAGGGTTGATCACATGACCTTCTTTCGTACACGATCCAATTAATTTTGCCGTGTTTCCGTGCTAGTCACATGACCGAGACCTTCGAGCCGGTTTGTGGTTGAGGTATCCCTTATTCTGGAAGGGACATTTTGTCGGCCAGCGTGTTCGCCATATACGAGTACGTTTTCTTATTGAACTGTTCCCTGCTACATTTGGAAGTCCTAGATTCTGGTTCATTGGGACAGGTTCTTATTGACTCTTTCTTTTCCTTTTTTATTTGATGTTGTCGCAGAGGAGATGACCCTACTCGTGTAGCTTTCGGGTAAGGTGTGGCACCCCTATGTGTGTTTTGTATTGTTTTTTTAATTTTTTATATACTCTTTTTATTGAACAAAGCTCAGTACTGGGTCACACAATCACAATACAACGATTATACAGTGCAATGTTATCATCTTTTTGTTTTCAGTTAGACAACATTCATGTGTCTCTTGACAAACCCAGAGTCTTCATTAGGAAGGTCTATAATCTGATCTAATGTCTGGCCCCCACCCCCACTCCACTTGCCTTAGTACCCGCGATACTTCTTCCAATCCCCCCAAATTTTATCCCACTTGTGTGGACATCCTCTGGCTTTGTATATCACCTTCTCTGCACTGGAGCACCAGTCCAGGTCACTTTCCCATTCTCTCAGGTCTGGTGTGTGTCGTACACCCCACTTCCTCGCTATATTTTGTTTTGCTACCATCGTAGCCACTCTTAACCGAATATGTCTCTTTACTACCCATGCAATAGATCACATGCCATTACAACGCGGTCGTTACAACAACCGTGTTGTTACATCGCGAACCATTACATCGCAAGTCGTTACAACGACTTGCTGTAGGGGGCGCGCTGGACTTAGGAATAGTATTATTTACTATTCCTACTCCAGTTTGTGCAACCGCAGGGAAGGTGTTGGATTGTAAATCCAACACCTTGTGCCCCCTGTCACAAGTCGTTGTAACAACTTGCGATGTAATAGTTTGCGGTGTTACAACGCAGTGGTTGTAACGACCGCGTTGTAATGGCATGCGATCTATCGCATGCGATCTAAATGCTGTTTCCCCTCTTAACCATATAGTTGTGTATTTCGGCCATTTTTCCTCCCCCGTCACACATAATAACAGCCAGTGCGGTTCTTTTGGGATCTCAATACCCGTAACCTCTGTCATGTCTCTCTTCACCGCCTTCCAGTATTCATTAATATATTTACAGTCCCATATAATATGAAAAAATGAACCAATGAACCACATTCCCTGGCGCAATAGTCGGACAAATCATGTCTCAGTCTATATAGTAACGTCCTGGAGGCATAAGACTTGTGAAGTATGCGCAACTGTACCAAACGGAACCTGGCTCTAACAGCAACTTCCCGGGGGCTTTGTACCACTTCTTACCAATCGTCGTCCTCTAGCATCCCCAAGTCTCCTTCCCACGCCATCCGCAGAGGGTCTATCGGGTTGGGAGAGTTGTAAAGCAGTTTTTTGTATGTCAATGAGGTGGCCTTTATCTCCATCGGGTCCATCATTAGTCTATCTTCCAGGGGTGAGTAGTCTGGAAGGGTCTCTCCCTCTCTAAGATGTTGGCGTAGTGCGTGGCTTAATTGCATGTATTTATATCTTTCAGTTTCCTCCAGGTCGCTTTAACTTCCTGGAAAGTGAGTTGTTTCTGACCTCTCCATATGTCTTCTAACCTTTCAATACCAAGCCTTCCCACTTTTTAAAGGTCCCTCTCAGTACCCCCACCTCTGTCAACTGATCGTTATCCCACAGTGGCGTTCTTCCTGTCAATTTACTATTCCAACCAGTGTGTTTTATCACTTCTTTCCAGACATGCACCACTGTCCGTGTGTGCTGGGGAAGCTGTTTTTCCCTATGTCTGCAGTATAGTGTTGCCAGGTGTCCCCTTTCTCCCATTGCCCAATGATCTGCCCTGAATGCCGGGTCTCCACGATCTGAAAATATCCAATCATTGACCACTATCAATTGCGAGGCCCAGTAGTATTTGTTCATATCTGGGACTGCCAGCCCACCCTCGTAGACTCCCCTCTGAAGCTTACCTAGGGCTATTCTAGAACGTCCGCCATCCCAGAGGAGTTTATGCAGTTCGCTGTTAATATCTTGGAATACCTTCTTGGGTATCGTATATGGTGTGTTCTGCAACACATACAATAGTCTAGGCAGTGACATCATTTTGAAAATGACTGCTCTACCCCTCAAGGATACCGGCAGTTTCCTCCAGTGTTCCACGTCACTGCTAAGTCTCTGTAGTTGGGGATACAAGTTATCGATCAAGAAATCATCTTCCTCTATAAAAATCTGCATGCCTAGGTATGTAAACTTTGTTTTAATCAGTAAGGGAGTAGTGTCTGCCAGTCTCTGCGGAACCATACCAGTCAGTGGGAACATTAGGAATTTTGTACAATTTATTGTGTATCCAGAGTAGCTACCACACAACTGGAAAAGATGAAGGACCCTGTGAACTGACCTATATGGGTTAACCAGGTATAGGAGTATGTCATCGGCATACAGGGATATTCTATCCTCCCAGTCCCCCCCTCCCGGCACTCCCTGCATTATTGTGTCATTGCGGACCCATGCTGCTAGGGGCTCTAGTGCCAGGGCAAAGATCATTGGCGATAGCAGGCATCCCTGCCATGTACCCTTACGGAGGGGAAAGGAGCGAGACACCTCTCCATTTACCTTCACCCTAGCCTGCGGGTCTTAATACAAGATTTTTTCCCAGGAGCAAAATTGTGGTCCAAATCCTAGTCTTTCCAGGGTGGCAAATATGATCTGCCACTCAATACTATCAAATGCCATTTGGGCATCCAATGATAGGAGCACTGCATCTCTATCTAGCGAGGTTTTGGTCCAATGAAATACCCCATATAACCTTCTCAGGTTAAGTCGCGCGCTCCTATGAGGCATGAACCCTGACTGATCTGGGTGAACCAGTGTGGAAATCACCGGTTTTAGCATGTTGGCTAGTACCTTAGCTAGCACTTTTGCCTCAGTGTTTAACAGGGATATCGGTCTGTATGACCCACATTCGGTTGGCGGTTTGCCTTTTTTGGGAATTACTACAATTGTAGCTGTACGTTGATCTAGGGGGAGTTCCTCCTGGTCCCTTGAGTCTATATACATATTTAAAAGATGGGGTGCCACCTTGCTCGCCACGGTCTTGTATAGTTCAAATGGTAGCCCATTAGGGCCGGCCGCTTTCCCTGACTGCAGGTCTGTCAAAGCGCTTGTTACCTCCTCCACCGCGATTTCTTGCTCCAGTGCCTGCATATCTTCCTTCCCTAACCTTGGGAGATTAATCTCACGCAGCAGCTCGTCACAGTCCTCCCTAGATCGCTCCATGGAGGAGGTATAGATTTCCTCGTAATAATTTGTGAATTCCTCTGCTATTTCCTTACCTGTGTGTTTACTTTCTCCCCCCGGGTTTTCTATTTCTGGGACCTAACTTCTGTCTCTATCTCTACGCTCCAGCCAGGCGATCATTTTGTTGGCTTTATCTCCTTTCTTATATATGCCTATTTCTGCCTGGATGAACCCTCTAATCGCTGTCTTGTAAACCTCCCAGAGCATGGAGGCCGACTCCACTGAGCCCTCGTTAACTTCAAAGTAGTGTGTGGTATGAGTCTGTACCTTCTGGGCGAAGTGTTTGTTTCTGAAATTCCATGGCTCTATCCGTGGAGGCAGTATGTTAATCCTAGTTGGTCCCTTTAGTTGAATTATGACTGGTGAGTGGTCCGATACACCCCGTGCTTTGAGTGTTGTTTCCCTAAATTGTCCCACCTGAGATGTAAAGGTGAAGATGTAATCCAGTCTGGAGTGGCTTTGATGTGCCGCCGAGGTATGTGTGTATTGTCGACCCGCTGGATTATGAGCCCTCCCTAGATCCGTCACGCCCATCGCATCTATGAATCCCTTCAATGGTTCCTTTCCTAGTGTCCCAGTTGCTCTTGTCAATCTATCTAGTTGCAGGTCCATAACTGTGTTCATGTCACCCCCTAGAACCAGCGTACCCGGAGGCATCTCGAGGATGGTGTTTCCGAGCTGTGTGAAGGTATCTGTGTGTGGCTGAGGAGGGACATACACCGAACAGAAATTCAGAGCCCTCCCCTCCCAAATACCGGAGATCGCTGCATACCTTCCTAGTTTGTCGAGCCAGCATCTATTCACAATAAATGGGGTTGATGTCTTGACTAGTATCCCCACTCCCCTGGAACCCGTTGTGTACCACGAATGCGCATGCGCTTGTAGCTTGTATCCATATCTATCCATAGCCCTGCAGTGGTTACCTTGTAGATGGGTTTCCTGAAGCAGAACCATATATGGGCCATGCCTACGAAGATAATGTAGCACTAGCGTTCTCTTCACTTTGCTGCCCAACCCATTACCATTCCATGTCAAGATTGTAAGTGTCATCCTGGAAAATAGCCTTGTTGCCTTGAATATGGTCACTTGGTCCCTCGGGCCCCCACATACCTATGTCCCTAATTATGATACCCTGTGTCTGCTTAACTATAAGGCGTCCCTGTGCCTGACTACTCTCAATCCTGTCTCCTTGTGTAATCTTGTGTGTCCTGTCACTGAGCGTATAACTACTAACTATTCTAACAAACACAGCCACCTGGTGGGCTTCTAACTGTGAGAAGTTGGCCTGGCATATGCTGTACACTAGTTATAGTGGGCACCTTGCACCAGTCCAAACGACCCTTATTGATGATAGGTTTAAAGACAACCTTTATTGAAAGCTATCCTAGTGGTAGCTATGGAGAGCAGCCTTCAGGCTAAGTCTTGAAGGAGTGTAAAGCAGCTTGGTTTACCAGATTATAACCTCTTGAATGACCAAATGAAAGGAGAACCACACCAGGTATATATATAAAATATATGTATTTATTTCTAAACACTCACTACTAATCTCTTTATGAGATTAGAGTCCAAGATACACAATATCACAGTATTAAAACGACAGTAAATAGCACTAATATACAAAGGGGCCCCAGGGGGGACCAAACCATATATTAAGAAAGTGGTATAAGAACCACGTCTTGACTAGACACAGTGCCTAGAGCACGTAGAATCGCTGGGACCCCAAGGAACCACCCAAGGTAGTGACACAGGAGACCCCAGGTGTCAAAGAGTGTCGGGAATCGTTGTTGATTTCAAGGGTGATCTGCTGCAAAGTGCTGCTGCCGTGAAGAAGAAAAGTGTCCGGGGTGATCCAAGCCTGGATCGAAGATGTGAAGAACCTGAAAGCAGAGGGGACAGAGTCTGGGTCACTAGCCAGTGACCAGGAACGGAGCAATCGAATGCCCACCGATGTCGGGTGCTTCAGGTGCGAAGAGGTGAAGCTTGACTCTGCAGCCACAAGGTCCCGGAGACGTCAAGGACAACCAGAAGCCGGATTCGAGCTGTCTCATGAAGGATGTCGAGTGCTGGGGTGTCGGTGCTCGGATTGAACACAACAAGCCTTGGCAACAGCAACCCATGCAGGAAGAGAAAAGATGCTTCTGTGCGGACCAGCAAGGTCCTGGGGACTCCCCAAGCAATGGAGAGTCAGGGCACATCTGGAGCAACCAGTGAAGCCCAATTAAAGTTAGAGTTGCCTTCTTGGGGACCCACAGGTCAACGGACCAGGGATCGCAAAGTGACCTCAAGAGGAATCACAAAATGGCGGCCCACGGAACACTCGTTGAGTGTAGGCCAGCAATCTTCGGTGTAATTACTGCTCGGGGTCAGGGCTACAAGAAACCCAAAGCTCAGCCTCAGGGGTCACCAGAAAGCTGATGCTTCTGCAATTGGTCGCGGTGTCCAGGGGTTCAGGTTGCACGGTCTCCACGAGGGATACAGGCCTCAGACTTGCTGTGGACACAGATCGACTTCAGAGACCTTGGGAACCCACCTCCTGTGTGGCAATAATCTTCAGAGTCTGCAGGAGCTTTGGAGATGCCAACCAGTCAGTTGCATTAAAGGTGCCTGCCTTGCAGGGGAGTAACTCCTTTACTCCAAGGGAGATTCTTCAGTCATCCAGCGTAGTGTAGATCGTTGAAGTACTTGGTTTCTGTGTCAGAGTTTAGTCCAGGTGTAATCTAAAGTCCTGTAGTCAGGGGTTCCTACTTTATACCCAAGGAAGGGGTGGAACATACTCTGGGGACCCACCTATGGGAGGGTCAGGAAAGAGGGGTGGCTACACCCAGTTCCTTTGTCCAGTTTCGCGCCAGAGCAGGGGCTGGTAGCCCCTGCAACCGGTTTGAGCTGGACTATGCACAGGGACACCAAATGTGCCCCCAGTGCAGACTTCAAAGCACTCTTGGAGTGCACTCACCCAGCCCCAATACACTAGAGCCTGTCTGGGAGGTGGTCACACCTCCCTGTGACAGGAAACCTATTGTCCAGGCCTCCCTGCCGGAGTTTCGTCCAGCAGCAGGAGGGCAGACTCGTGTCTGTGGCTGCAGCATCCATTTTGTGATGCCAGGGTTCTGTTAAGCTGGTACCGTGTGTACCGGTGTTGCCATGTTTCTCCCTCTAGTAGGGTGGAAACATACCTCCCACCCCAGTTACTGGGTTGGAGGTATGATTCCAAGGTGTTTGACACCAAACACAACATGTTTCCATGCAGCCGTTTTAAAGTTAGCATTTACCGCGAGGTTATAATGCACTTAAGAGTATATGGTTGGCTGCTTCACAGACAACCCCGGAATAGTGGTTCCGAAGGCTGCAGAGGGGCTCTGCTCATGCATGGGCACCCTCTCACATAAAACCCAGCACCCTGCCTTCAGGATTGTTAAGGCCTGCCATAGGGGTGACTGATAGGTTTACATGTGCAGTGATATGGAGAGATATAGGGAACCTATATCTCAGTAAGGGGTGCATACACCACCTTACACAGGCTGCTGTAGCAGACCTGTTGTGTCATTCTGGATGGCCTCTCAGGGGTGGCATAATACATGCTGCAGCCCCTGGGAGGCCTCTGGGGTACCTATGCCCTGGGTACATAGTATACCATATACTAGGGACTTATAAGGGTACCCCAGAATCCAATCTGGAGTGTACCTAAAGTACATACAATCAATTTAAGGGAAAGCAGATAGGCTGGGGTCCTGAATAGCAGGATCCCAGCCAAACTAAGTCGAAAACCAGCAAAACACCAGGAAAAAAGTGGGGGCAACCATGCAGTCAGATTCCACCTTCCTACATAACCCCCACCCCAAACGAAAAGAGATAAGGCTAACCTTGCCCAGTTGAGCCTTTATTGACTAAGTGGCCATATAAGGAAGAACCTGCACTAGCATGGTTACCCCCTGTCTTATGGTCCACTAAGCAATTCCTAACCCCAAGGGTATTGGATGATCTCCACCATTTGGAATTACTACCTGTAGTGTGTTTTGGTAAAGTAAAAGGCTGGTGGGGTGCCTGAGTGGAGAAGTGAGGCCCTAATAAAGTTGGTCTCAGCTTCCTCAGATCACTGGTCACCATGGAGGCCTTTCTTTCCATGACTGAGTTGTATCTGGCCCTAAGGGTCAACCTCTGGCAGCCTACAGCTGGGGGTTGGGTCCCTTTGGTTGGAACAATGGAGGGACATGGTAGGTTTGGAACCACTTGGTCCCAGGTTTGCCTTTGCCCAACAGAGTCCATCTGGGGAAGGTCCCTACACAATGGTAAGAGAGATCCCTCAGTGTGCTGAGGAATTTTCACCTGGCTAGGGCTACTAGACTGGGTGCCCCTAATCTGTGGATGAGGGGGTTCCTCTGGACAGGGAGCCCTTAGGGGTCCACTGACCTCCCTGACCTCTGCAGCCCTGGGCTGACAGAGGGAGGATAGAGAGGGGCAGGTTACCTGCTCCAGACTGGGTACCACCTTGGAAGGGTCCCCTGCCATCAGGGGTGTTGCCAGGCCAGGCCTGGCCACCTCTGGGGCAGTTCCTTCACTAGGAGTAGGATCAGTTCCCTGAGGAAGCTGACCCTTACCTATAGTCTGGTGGGAAGAAGACTTTTCTTCAACCCTTCTGCTCTCTTTGGGAGTAGAGTGGGCCATTCTTTCAGGCTCCACTTTTCCAAAATTTCCCTGGGATGGGGCTGAGGCTCTAACAGCCCCACCAACCTTCTCAGAGAGGCCCAACATTTTTAAATGGGCCTGGTATTCAACTTCAGCCCAGGCTGAAACCTCCAGATCATTGCCCAACACGCAATCTACAGGCAAGTTTGGGGACACTGCCACTCTCTTTGGGCCAGTGACCCCTCCCCAGCTGAGATTGACTATGGCCATGGGATGATCTGTTCTGATACCATCAATGTTGGTCACCTGGTACTTGAACTCAGGTAAAAGCTGTTGAGGGGGACTAGTTTCCCTGTCACCATGGTGACACTAGCCCCTGTGTCCCTAAGTGCCACAGCTTTCTGACCATTTATTAAGGGCTCCTGTCTGTACTTGCCCAAAGTATTGGGACTCATACTAAAAGTGGCAAATCCCATGCCACCATCACAGACTAAGGAGGCCTGTGAGGAGGACCTTGATAAGCTGGGGTCCACCCCAGTTCCCCATGAGAATGCACCTACCTTTTTGGGTGCATTACTACCACCTGGGGGATTATTACTTGTACTACCAGGAGGAGTGGTAGTATTGCTGGGAGGAACATTTTCCTTATTGCCGGCCTTGGAGCAACTGGGGTCATTTTTCCTGTGGCCAGGCTTCTTACAGTTATGGCAATAAGGTTTCTTTTCAGGGGAGGAAGGAGTTTGGGACCCACCCCCAGGAGAGGACTTTTGGGGCCCTGTAGGGGATTTGTCTTTTGATTTATCCCCACCTTTCTCTTGGTTTTTGGAAGAATCTTTCTTCTGGTCACCACCCTGATTATTTGGCTTTACTCTGGTTCTGACCCATTTGTCCGCCTTCTTTCCCAATCTTGGGGAGAGGTCAGATCAGAGTCCACCAGGTACTGGTGTAAAAGCTGGTTTTGACAATTATTAAGGATCTGCTCCCTCATAATCAAATTGTACAATCCTAAAAAGTCATGCACCTTGCTGCCATGTATCCAACCTTCCAGAGCCTTAGTAGCACAATCTACAAAGTCAACCCAGTCCTGAGTCTGTGTCTTTTGGGTGCCTCTGAACTTTAACCTGTATTGTTCAGTGGTTAGGCCAAACCCATCAATCAGAGCACTCTTCAGGACTTTGTAATTATCAGCATCCTCTTCTCTTACAGTGAGGAACTTGTCTCTACCTTTGTCTGCAAAGGAGAGCCACAAGATTGCTGCCCACTGCTCCTGAGGGACCCTCTGTACTTTACAAGCCCTTTCCAGTGCAGTTATCCATTTGTGGATGTCATCCCCACTCTGGTAGGGAGGGACAATCTTGTTCAGGTTCCTATGCTCATGAGGATGATCTCTACCTCTAGGGACACTGTTGCTGCCACCATGGGACCCTAGTCCCAATTTCTCAGAAGCTCTCTGAAGCTCCAGGGATTCCCTGTCTAAGGCCAATTGCTCTCTCTTGATTCTGAGCTTAGCTCTCTCAAACTCAAGCAGTTGGCATTTCTTCTCATAAGAGGATGCCCTTTTATGAGAAGCAGAGGACCCTATAGACGTACCAGAATGATTAGATTCCTGAGAAGGAGATCTTGATCTTCTTGGTAGACTATTAACCCTTCCAGGTGGGGTAAAGAGAACCCCACTGGGGTCTCCTTCCTCACCTTCAGGAAGAATTGGATTTTCCAGGTTGGAATCATTTTGATCCCCTGGCCAGCATCAGAGTCTGGGTCACAGTAGTGTTCACTACCTGGCCTTTCCTCTTCAGCTGACCCACCCCCTTTGCCAACCTCATCAGACCCTGGGGTCTTATTGAGGTCATCTGCTAGCAACAACTGTATGAGATGTTGGGTGGATGGGCTTTTCCCTGTCTTCAATTTCCTAGAGGCACACATAGTCCTCAACTCTTGGTATGAGACCTTGTCATACTTAGTTGGGAGAGACCCACTGGTTTCAGCCCTTGAAGACATGACTAGTGTAGTGTGGTGTATGCACCTATCTACTCTAGTGGGGCCTACTAAACTCTCTTGAGTTGTAGAAAGGGTGTGCTAAGCCCTTGACACACAACTCTAAGTTCAGTAGAACTTACTGTATTCTAAACTTGATTTATATGTACCTATGTACCTATAGTGGTTTTCAGTTAGTCACTCAAAGAGATTATCTGGTAAAGCAATAGCAAGCTTGAATCCAACCGCTGCACACCAATGTGAGAAGTTGGCCTGGCATATGCTGTCCACTAGTTATAGTGGGCACCTTGCACCAGTCCAAACGATCCTTATTGATGATAGGTTTAAAGACAACCTTTATTGAAAGCTATCCTAGTGGTAGCTATGGAGAGCAGCCTTCAGGCTAAGTCTTGAAGGAGTGTAAAGCAGCTTGGTTTACCAGATTATAACCTCTTGAATGACCAAATGAAAGGAGAACCACACCAGGTATATATATGAAATATATGTATTTATTTCTAAACACTCACTACTAATCTCTTTATGAGATTAGAGTCCAAGATACATAATATCACAGTATTAAAACGACAGTAAATAGCACAATATACAAAGGGCCCCAGGGGGGACCAAACCATATATTAAGAAAGTGGTATAAGAACCACGACTTGACTAGACACAGTGGCTAGAGCACGTAGAATCGCTGGGACCCCAAGGAACCACCCAAGGTAGTGACACAGGAGACCCACGGGGGACGTGTGCAGTGTGAGAACACAGCCGCGAGCGCCGCAGGATTCTATGAGGAAAGTCGCGGTTGGAATTTTAAAGATAAAGGACACTTAGGAGAGGACTTTCAGCAAACCCCTTTAGACTTAAGGGGTTCTAGGGCCAACACCCACGTGAGCACCGGAGTACTCAAGTTACCTCACCCAGGGAAGCCGGGTGCATAGGTGTGAAAGAATGTCGGGAATCGTCGGTGATTTCAAGGGCGATCTGCTGCAAAGTGCTGCTGCCGTGAAGAAGAAAAGTGTCCGGGGTGATCCAAGCCTGTATCGAAGATGTGAAGAACCTGAAAGCAGAGGGGACAGTGTCTGGGTCACTAGCCAGTGACCAGGAGCGGAGCAATCGAATGCCCACCGATGTCGGGTGCTTCAGGAGCAAAGAGGTGAAGTTTGACTCTGCAGCCACGGGGTCCCGGAGATGTCAAGGACAACCAGGAGCTGGATTCGAGCTGTCCCACAAAGGATGTCGAGTGCTGGGGTGTCGGTGCTCGGATTGAAGACAACAAGCCTTGGCAACAGCAACCCACGCAAGAAGAGAAAAGATGCTTCTGTACAGACCAGCAAGGTCCTGGGGACTCCCCAAGCAATGGAGAGTCAGGGCATATCTGGAGAAACCAGAGAAGCCCAATTAAAGTTAGAGTTGCCTTCTTGGGGATCCACAGGTCAATGGACCAGGGATCGCGAAGGGACCTCAAGAGGAATCACTAAATGGCGGCCCACGGAACACTCGGTGAGTGTAGGCCAGCAATCTCCAGTGTAATTACTGCTTGGGGTCAGGGCTACAAGTAACCCAAAGCTCAGCCTCAGGGGTTGCCAGAAAGCTGATGCTTCTACAATTGGTCACAGTGTCCAGGGGTTTGGGTTGCACGGTCTCCATGAGGGATACAGGCCTTAGACTTTCTGTGGACACAGATCGACCTCAGAGACATTGGGAACCCACCTCCTGTGTGGAAATATTCTTCGGAGTCCGCAGGAGCTTCGGAGATGCCAACCGGTCAGTTGCGTTAAAGGTGCCTGCCTTGCAGGGGAGTAACTCCTTTACTCCAAGGGAGATTCTTCAGTCATCCAGCATAGTTTAGATCGTCGAAATACTTTGTGTAATCTCTCCCCACCCCCCAACCCCCCCACCCAGGACCAGCCATCACGTCGCTCTCAGAGCGGTGTCCATTCACGTAATCACCTTACATCGTCCTCTTTTTGGCCAGATCTCGCCTCTCATTCTGCATCCCCAGGGCCCTGGGGTCTCCGCTGGTCCTTGACCTTTGCCTCCTTTTGCTTCACTACTCGCCATCCTTCCAGCCACTTTCAGGCTTCTTCTGGCGTGCTGAAGTGCCCTAACTTCCCCTCTGCCATTACCCGTAATCGCGCCGGATAAAACATCATATATTTAATGTCTTTGGCACGTAGCTCTTTCTTTACTGCCTCAAAGCTGCGACGTAACTTTTGGACCTGGAGTGTAAAGTCCGGAGGGAATCGGATCGTTGCATTTTCGTACGTAAGATCGCCATGAGCTCTGGCTGTTTGTAGTATCACATCTCTATCTCTAAAATTTAGGACATTGACAATTATCGTCCGAGGGAGAGCCCTCGGACCTGGGGTTCTGTGTGCTCGTTCAATAGTGAAAGAATTTGATATTCTTTTGGGGCACAAATGCTGTGTGATAAGGTCCTCCAGGAAGAGCTCTACATTCGGTCCTTCCATCCCTTCCGGCACACCTACCACCCGTAGGTTGTTTCGCCGCGCTCGCCCTTCCTGGTCTTCATGTTTTGCTGCTAGGGCATCTTGCTGTCGCTTGAGATTCTTCACTAGGTCCTCAAGACCCTGTGTGACGGCCTGCAACGGTGTAATATTTCCTTCCGCCGTCGTCACTTTTTCAGAAATTTTCCTGAAGTCGGCCCTCAAGAGATTTACCTCCACCGTGACCATATCTATTTTTGGCTCCAGTACTCCTTTTAGATCCGTTGTGGCCGCCATGATGGCAGTTAGTGAGGTTTCCGACACTCCTAGTTCCTCTCCCTGGGCCCCCATGTCCGTCGTCAGCGCTTTTGTGACTGCGTATTTGTCCATTTTATTTGTTTGGGTTATCACAAGGCCCTTTGGTTTCAGCATATCCTTTGTAATCGACTCTATTTATGTGTCAAAGCCACTCCAGCACTGTGTCTGATTGCAGTCCCCAATCCACATTTCATCCATTTGAGGTATTGGACTCACGTCTGGCTGACCAGTCACCATGTACTTCTCTAAGGCGTTGTATATTCAAGGGGCGCTCTTCTTCTGACCGCCGAGCCCTCACTTCGTGGGTGTAGTGCCGTCTCTCCATCGGGGTGCATCTTCAGGCCCGTATTCTTTGCCGTGTTGGTGGGCCCCAGGCATCTAGGATTTCCTCACCCTTCCCGCACCACAACCTCGGTCCACTTCACAAAGTTACACTACCCCGTCGGCACCCTCGACCTCCGTTGCTCAGTAATGCGCCATCAAACACATCTTTCCCACTTGCGACCGCCCTGTTACCACACTGCGCCCCAACATCAATTGTGCAGTCTTTATACACTTTGTGGTCCGGCCCACAGTTCGCTCTCAGGGCTTGGCTGATCCTGCGTGTTTTGTCCAGCCCCAAAAAGCCTTTATTTACTGCCTCGATCCGACTTCGTCTTGAACCCGCCTCTCTTTTCCAGGGGCGAGCCTCTGGGGTCCCTGTTGCTCACCGCTTCGTGCTCGCCACCCCCACCTGACTAGGTGCGCCAGGGGCAAGGGGGGAGAGGTGCGCTCGGTCGGCACTCACCGTTCCCTGCTGGTCACTCTCCACACCCTCTCGTCCCCACCGCACCGTTCCAGAACTCCGGTTTCGCGGCGTGCAGTTTGCTCAGTGCCTGTCGCCACCGGTTGCCTTCAGCCTCTTCTTGTCTCCTCTTGTGGCACAGCCAGCGCGCCTTTTTGCGTCTGAATCTGCCCAGGTTAGACTTTAATAACTCCTCTTGTGCCGATCAGGCCTCCGTCGGCCTTGCGATCCTGCGCACGTACTTCTCTGGGCCTAGCCGTCTCTTGCTCGCTCCCCCTGCTCCGCCCCCGCAGCCGTCCTTCACGGTCTGGACCTGCCCCACTTCTCGCTATTGAGCCCTTGGGTACCCCGTCGACATCCGCCCCCGGTGTGTCGCCCCTGTATCAATCAAGCTGCGAGGGGGGCTGGCAAGCAAAAAGCGGCCTCACCCGGTTTTCAGATGCTTCTCGCTGAACACTTCCACTTGGCTCCGGCGTCTCCTTTCGCGACACGATGTACGTTGCATGTAGGCCTCTCGCGGCCTCGGCTACTGCCTTCGCGCAGTCACTGCTCACCGGGATTTCCGTCTCTCCCTGCGTTCCTCCGGGGTGCGACGAGCTTCACGACTCCGTTTGCCCTGCATGAGGTTGGATTTAAATACGGATATCGGGCTTTTTAACCCTTCCGAGCCGGAGCTTCTCTAGTGGGTGCGGTCATTGCTGCTGCCTCCAGGCCACGCCCCCCTTGTATCGGTTTATAATCGTGTGAATAATTATGAATAGAAGGTTGACACTGACATTTCCTTCTATTATTTATTTTTCAGACTGGAGTGGTTGGTCTGGTTTTGCCCTGAAAGACGCTAGGTATGCTTGCTTAGTTTATTGAGAGTAATTGTGCATATGGTTTTTATGCATGAGAGCTGTTCACGTTACATGTGGTGTCACTTTATATTTATTATTAATTAGTGGATATGGTTTTCAGCACATTTGGTGACATTTATTGGTTTTTCAGCACCTTGTTGGCATGTATGGGTTTGTAATTGGATATTTTGGCACAGTTGTTTTTCACCGATTGTCTTAATGTAAACAGGCGATATATATGTTCATGGGTTATATTGATTGATTTATTTGTGTCAGTATTCACAGGAGTGATTTTTTCCACAACACTGAGTCCTGAAGATGGTCTCATGGACCTAATTGGCCATTGAAGACCGAAACGTCGACTTAACGTTCCGTTATAACCTCAAACATGGCTTGATTTGGTTTTCTATGTCATATCCCATGAAAAGCTTGGATAAGCTGGAATTATAGAAGATGAGAATGTTATTTGTGTTAAAAGGAGTGACAACACCTTCACTTATCCCTTGTTTATAGAGATTCAGACAGATGATGGGATTCTCTGGAGATGCCAGTGTTGTTATATTTGTATAAAAATGTATAAAAATGTGCATAATATTTGAATAGAAAATGAAGTAAAAAATAATTATTTGTTCTTTTATATACCCATGAGTTTGATTCTTATTCTGTCTGATTCTCAGTGCTTAATTTGAGCCAGTGCTTTCCGGGGCTCAGCACCGGCACGGCACCTAATAGTCAACACCATGCTTAGAACGGTCCACCACATGGTGGCGCTGCTCATCTAATTTAGAGATGAGCAGAACAACGGTAGTTTAGGAATACAATATACATTAAAATTGCTAATACCTGCCTGCCCAGCCATTCCTTTAGCTTTGGGGACCTGGAATATTCAGAACTGTCGCATTTACATGCGAGAGAGATGGTTAGTAGTTGTTTTGGCAGCAATGACAAGGGCGATGGGTGGTGCAAGCTGCAGTGGCCTCCTGGTCAGAGCCCTGGCACTTAATATTTTACAAATTAACTACTGTTGATTCTTCTTTCGGATCCATATTGTGGACCGATGTAAAAAAGTGTAGTAGTTTGGACTAAAATAATCCCTCAAGGAATACTCTTTGTTTATGGAATATTGTACCCAGTTCCTTGGGGAAAATTGAGTAGCCCTATTGTGTTCTAGATTATGCCATGCCAAGAATTAAGACCACTGTGTTAGGATAACCACTTTAGCAAAGGTAGGCATCATGCCATGGATGGCCACAAATTGCCAAGAATGAATGCCATTATTCGAGGGCCAATATTTTCTCACAGATGGTCAATAGGCATCATCCCAAGAATGCCCACAGGATGGCAGGGATTATCACCATTGTGCCAGGGTAAGCATTTTACCCAGGGTAGTCATCATGCCATGGACGCCCATGAGCTTCCCAGAATTGTCAACATTATTTGTGCGCCAGCATTTTACCACAATTGGGCGATGGGCATGATGAAGTCCCATGAGGTGGAAAGAATTACCACCATTATGTAAATATGAGGGTTTTACCAGGGTGGGAATGGGCATTATCGCATTGATGCCCACAAGCTGACAAACACTATTACTATTGTGTCAGTGCCAACATTGTACCAAGGTGTCCAACAGGCATCATCCAATGGATACCCATAAGATATCAGGAAATTTCACTGATATACAACAGCCACAATGTTACCAGGGATGTGCAATATAGCATCTTCCCATTGATGTCCACAAGTTGCTAATAATTACCACCATTATGTGATGACTATTAATATACCAAGGGTGGGAAACAGGACTCATTCAATGGACAACCACAGTTGCTAGGAAATATCATCATTGTCCCAGGTCCGCATTTTACCAGGGAGAGCTGTGGGCACACTGCTCAAACACTCTATTCGACAACTCTCTCTCTTCTTAATTCTCTACGTTGGATCCCAGTAGCAGTCAGGATCCAATTGAAAATAGCTTTCCTGACACACAAATCACTGCATCATGATACACCTAGGTACCTCAGAAATAAGTTCACAATATCAGGGGCAGCCACTCCTTTACTTATCCCAAACTCCCTCCTGCTAGAACCTCTCATATTCAGGAAAAAGAAGACCTACACCTTCTCTGGAACTGCACCAAGAATATGGAGCTCCCTACCTTCTGAAATCAGGTCCCACCCCTCAACATCCACCTTCAAGAAAGAGGCCAAAAGGATTTTTCTAAACAGATTACTAGATTAAGGCTCTTTACAAATCTCACTTCACCAGCAGGGCTCCTACTCAGACAGACTCAGCTATATCAATGACCACATGCTATCATGCATAGATAAGAGGTGCTATGGAATTGAACATGAAACGTATCATATGTGTATGATGTTTAACAGGATTTGTTACTATGGTAATGAACATGTAAGTTTTTCCTATGTGTATGACTATTCACCGCGCTGAGGGCTGGTGCAGCAGCAAGGTTACTCAACACTTACTGAGCGCTTCTGCATTTCTACGGCCTCGGAGGCCACAGAGGCTCTGTGTTGAGCTGAGGCGAGGGTGAGCACGGCGGCTGTAGTCAGCTAGACTGGTTTGAAGCCATACATACCTGTAAATCAAAGAATAAACTTTTGTGGGCCTTGATTGACCAGCTAGAATATAGCTTGAGTCTTCCTGCAGTCAACCATGTCCCTCTACAAGCCTGGCTATCTCATATTGACTAACTGTACCATCCCAGAGAATCAACAACATTGTATATAGATGGCAAGAGTGACTTTCAAACATTTTGCTTTTCACAAACTGCAATTTAAGCCCAAATAGAGAAAATCAGAGGAAATGGTGCGCCAGGCGCAAAAAAACTGACAGAATTGATCTACAAGTACGATCTGGGATTGTGGAGCAAACAACTCCTCCAGCTGTATAACATCTGTCTCCAAGAAAACAACATATCAGAGGCTTGGCGCCAGTGCTTAATTTGAGCCGGTGCTTTCCGGTCCTCAGCACCGGCACTTAATTGGTTTCCGGTGCTCGGCACCGGCACCTAATAGTCAATACCATACTTAGAACAGTCCACCACATGGTGGCGCTGCTCATCTAATTTAGAGATGAGCAAAACAACAGTAGTTTAGGAATACAATATACATTAACTGCTTAACTGCTTCGAACGTTCCGCGCCAGTGCGGAACGTTCTATTAAGCGGGCGGGGCCGCGTCGGCCAACGGACGTGCGCAGCACTACCGAGGTAGTGCTCGCGACGGCCGTTGGCCGACAGAAGCACTTAAGGGGTTAAAATTGCTAATACCTGCCTCCCCAGCCATTCCTTTAGCTTTGGAATAATCTGAACTGTCGCATTTGCATGCGAGAGATGGTTAATAGTTGTTTTGGCAGCAATGTCAAGGGCGATGGGTGGTGCAAGCTGCAGTGGCTCCTGGTCAGAGCCCTGGCACTTAATATTTTACAAATTAAGGGGCTTATTTACAAGGCCCTTGCGCCACTTTTGCGTCACTTTTCCCATGTTAAAAATGACGCAAAAGTGGCGCAAGGCCTTGTAAATCTGCCCCTAAGTACTGCTTGGCGCCGGTCCATCCTCCATCCAATTAATTTGAAAAAAGCCCCTACTCGAACCCAGATAGTTATTGAATGATCACGTTAACAGACACTGATTCAAAGATCTTTGCCGGCATATTTCTACAAGAACTAGAATGCTGGGCAGAAGAAACAGGCTTGATCTCATGAAATCAAGCAGGCTTTCGCCTAAGTCAAGCACGACCGGCAATCTCATGGCTCTCGGCATGCTCATGGAGAAATACACTCAGTAAAAACGGATGTATGATGATACAACGCGATCATTTAGATCGCGGTACATTACATTGCGGTTTTTATAACGCAAGTCGCAAGTCGTTACAACGACTTGCGCTGGAGGGTGCTGGATTTAGGAATAGTATGATTTACTATTCCAACTCCAGCCTATGTAACAGTAGGGAAGGTGTTGGAATAGTAAATCACACTATTCCGTAGTCTAGAGCGCCATCCAGCGCAAGTCGTTGTAACGACTTGCGTTGTAATGACAGCGAAGTAAATGTATTGCGGTGTTTTGACCGCGTTGTAAAGGTCGTTTTCCAGCAAAAACTGCTGCTCTACACAAGTTTCATTGATTACTCAAAAGCTTTTGACCACTTGGACACTTGGACAGGAATCTGCTGTGGCACAAACTGGCATCATGGAACATTCCGGCAAATCTTTTGCGAGGGGTGCAGTTTCTGTATTCTGAAACCTGGGCAAAGGTGAGCTCCACACGAACAAGGGCCTATCACCGGCAATAAAAACTGAGCGAGGTCTTAAACAAGGGCGTGTACTCGCCCCAATTCTGTTCAACCTTTTTATTTCTGACCTGAACAAATCTTTGGATAAGGCGCACTCACATCCCCCAAAATTGGTACAATTGCTGACGTCACTACTATATGCAGGCGGCATAGTACTGATTAATTTAACCTCAATTGGTCTGCAAAACTTGTTGAATGCACTGGCCCATTACTGCACACAAAACCGCATGATAGTGAATCTAGAAAAAAACAAAATACTAATCTTTGAAGGTGGCAACAAGAAGAAGGGAAAATGGTACCTGAGAGGCAACTTGGTAGAAAAAAGCTCCAGCTACAAATATTTAGGGGTTTAGCTCCAAGATCGCCACTCCCCCAGACTCCACATAAACACAGTAAAGCCTTGCTTGGCTTCACTCATCGCCGCTTTTCAAAAAATGCTCAGTATAAACCCTCACCAAGATGGGAACCGGTCCTGACGGCAATCAAAGCAAAGCTGATTCAATGTTAGCCGGGTCAGAAGCCTTCCCGGGGAAGCTATATTTATTTTTGAACAACTCACAGTGCAAGGTTTTCTGCCTCATAGTTCTTCTTCCACAGCACAGCACACCCTCACAGATCCCTTTAGAGTTCTGACTACAAGATCAAGTGCTAGTACAGCAAAACATCCTTCTTAAGTACATGTCATCATTAAGAGAGGCCAGGCCAGACACACTAAGATCATTTATCTGGAAAGAGATTCAAGAAGGCAGAAAAATGAACCATTGGGCCCATGCCATATGGTCAGGGACTACCGCCAATCCCCCTCCCTGTCCTGCGCATTCCCACCGTTAAAACAATTAAAGCAATTGGACATGAGAGGAGTTTTCTTTGGAAGGCGGGGGGTCTCGCGACCCCCCGGCCGTATTTATTAAAACATGAAAACAAATTAAAATTTGAAATAAACAATATTTACACAAGCATTTATATGCAGAAAATTAGCCATTAGGTACAATCAATGTAGACAGGTATCAATGGCTAACCTTAACAAATGTCTAATACAGCGTGTTTCCTAACCGAATCTAACATCCTTATTACTTTTCTGCATATCCTAGTTTTGGGCCTACGGCAAGGTCGCTAACCGGTGTCAAATCCTTATTAACCAGCTACGCCCTCACGTATGAGTGCGCATGCGCAGAGGGCCCGTTTACCGAGAGGGTACTTCCCCCCTCCCGGTTACCCCCGTACGCTCCATGAACTCCATTACCCAAAGGGGGGCCCTTGCACTCTGCGCCGTTTAATGACGTCATCGTGCACGTGCGGGGTGGCTAACCAGCCCAGAGAAAGCGTGACTCCCCCTCCACCGCACCCATCCAACCAAGCGGATGTACCGCCCCTGGAGTTCTGGGAGAGACCACTCGCCCCTCCCCTGGGCGACCCCATTCCAGAATGGTGACGCCCCCTAAGGACCTTGAATTGACTGCTCACCGATCATGACCTTACCGCCTGACCAAGGACTATCAATAAATACGACAATTATGTTACCTGCAAACGGGAAAAGGCCTAAGGACAAAGTTTACACAAAACCTTACTGTGCAACCATAGCTTGATACTTGAGCCTGTAAACGGGAAAAGGCCTAAGGAAAACCTACACCAACTCACAAACTAACAGTGAAAACGACCTAAAATGATACAATCAACATACAAACGCAAGAATCTGCTTCAGGGGCTGGTGGGTGGGAAAGATTATTCGGCGCCTTTGCGAGGCGCGGGTGGAAGCCTGGGGAGCGCGGGAACAAGAGGGCGCCTCCCGCGCTCCCCAGCCTTTTAACCCCTCTGGGGCAGACCAGTTCCAACTGGTCCGCCCCTCTGGCTCCACTCCTTTGCCCCGGAAGCAATTAAATTGCTTCCGGGTCAAAGCAGGAGCCAGCACCAATCGGCGGTGGGTCGCGCCCGCCGCGTCATCAAGACGCGGCGGAGCGGCACACCCCACCACCGAGAGTGCAGGGGGAGGAGGGGGCCGGCGCCCCGCCATACGTGCGGGGGGGCCGAGCGGCCCCCCTTTCCTTATGGTCAGGGACTACCGCCAATCCCCTCCCTGTCCTGCGCATTACCACCGTTAAAACAATTAAAGCAATTGGACATGAGAGGAGTTTTCTTTGGAAGGCGGGGTCTCGCGACCCCCGGCCGTATTTATTAAAACATGAAAACAAATTAAAATTTGAAATAAACAATATTTACACAAGCATTTATATGCAGAAAATTAGACATTAGGTACAATCAATGTAGACAGGTATCAATGGCTAACCTTAACAAATGTCTAATACAGCGTGTTTCCTAACCGAATCTAACATCCTTATTACTTTTCTGCATATCCTAGTTTTGGGCCTACGGCAAGGTCGCTAACCGGTGTCAAATCCTTATTAACCAGCTACGCCCTCACGTATGAGTGCGCATGCGCAGAGGGCCCGTTTACCGAGAGGGTACTTCCCCCTCCCGGTTACCCCCGTACGCTCCATGAACTCCATTACCCAAAAGGGGGCCCTTGCACTCTGCGCCGTTTAATGACGTCATCGTGCACGTGCGGGGTGGCTAACCAGCCCAGAGAAAGCGTGACTCCCCCTCCCCCGCACCCATCCAACCAAGCGGATGTACCGCCCCTGGAGTTCTGGGAGAGACCACTCGCCTCTCCCCTGGGCGACCCCATTCCAGAATGGTGACGCCCCTAAGGACCTTGAATTGACTGCTCACCGATCATGACCTTACCGCCACAGGCCAGCATAGTTGACCGACTATCTGCCCCCCTTTACCTCCTCTTCCGAAAGGTCATGCCTACTTCGAACCTCCCAGCCCTGCCAAAATGTTCTCCAGAAAAAGTTGGTTACCTGCCCCAGTCAGATGGACCCCGTCTTGCAAGAAGAACTGTTCCCCCAGATACACCCATGTGGTATATTCTGTAGTTGAGGTGACCGAAATAATTTCTCTATCTTGTTGTTGATCCTCTTTACTGAGTGATTCAACGCCCTGACCGAGTCCCCCCTCCATTTGAGCCTGGGAATCATCTGAGACCACACTATGGTGCATCCTTGGCATGTTTTAGCTAGCCAGCTTACTTCCGATATTATCTCCTCCATCAGGACCCTCCTGCCCAATTTCACTAGATCGTTGCCCCCAGGTGTAGGATAACTACTGCAGGCGGCGGGGTGTGTTTATTGAGCAACTCCGTAAAGAACCCCTAAACTGACTGAGGCATAGGCCCCCTACCATGAAAGGAAACTTCGAAACCTCCTTGTTCCGCCCTCTGTCTATAGCTACCTGAAAAGAAAACAGATTTAACGCGCTTTACAAATGAGTGACCAACCACCCATACCACTTTCGTCTCCTTCTTCCATTCCTGTGACCGTCGAGCTGAAGGTACTTGCAGTCGGTGACCCGGCAACAGTTTCCGCCCTGCGTGACAGGCTCGAGAAACTGAAATAGAAGCAAACAACAAGACAGGCGTCAGCGTAACTTACTTGCCACCTCAGAGCATGTGCATCCGCACATAACGTTTGTAACAGTTGGAAGACCATCTCCCAATCCTTTTTACGCTGCTCGCATGCAATCCTCTAGCAGTCGCCTCGGTGGCCGCACCTATCCTAAAGGAATGCGTCCCAAAATCCTTTGGATTGAAACCGGCCCTGTCCATTGCCATTGACAGTACTCGTTGGAATTGGAACCTGGTCAGTGGGGTACCGTCTGCATGCATTAACAATGCTCCCTCCTTCGCGCCCGCTCGCTGTTTGATCAAGGCTTCTACGTGGAACACTGGGCAGCAAGGATTATCCCGTGCCCGATGGAGTACCAGCCCGTCCCCCGGGCCTCCTGGTCAGTTTTTGATTTACGTATGGTAATCAACAGCACCTCACCCAATATTTTCGTGTGTTCCAGTCGAATACCCCCAGCATGTCCTGCTTGCTGCTAGCCACCAGTTCCCCTACCCGGAAAGCCCCATAAAAGGCCAAAGTAAAGGCGGCTCTGAACAAGAGTACTTCCCCATCCGAACTGCAGGTGTCCGACAAGGCATTCAATAATGATGCCAGCCGGTCTAAACCTATCGGTTGCCTGGAATCTGCGGTGGTTGCTTGCAGGCGCCGCCACCCCTTTAGTGCCTTCCGCACGATGAAACTATTCGTGGGATCTCTGGCCCCCCTGAGTTGCGCCATGAAAGACACGGCCGCCCTGTGTCTGCTAGCTGTCGCCGCTGAGCGCCCCTCCTTATGTAATGCATCTAAGTACATAGCGAAACTCTCCTCATGCTCCCATTTCTCTGCCCAGTCCCGTCCCAAAAAGGAGCAATAAGACAAAAACGCCCCTTTGTAAGCTGTCCTGGTCCTGGGCGCTAGGCTAGCTGCCACGAGGTTCTGTAGCTGGGGGCACCAATTTGCCAGAGTCTTGCTGGGAAGTGTGCAGGCTTCGCCTCTGCTGCTGGTAGGTGTTCCCTGAATACCTGCATCTTGAAGCGAGAGAGTGCATCGGCTGCATTATTCAACACCCCTGGGACATGTTTGGCCCTAAACTGTACATTGAGTTTCATGCAAACCAACACAATCTCCTTAAGTAGGCGGAGTATAAACTTACATCGTGCTGCCTGCTGGTTGATACATTCGACTACCGTCATGTTATCTGACCAGAAGATTACAGAACGATTACACAACTGATCAGGCCAAACTGTTAATGCCACCCATATTGGAAATAGCTCCAAGAAACCGATATTAGCTGTCAGGCCGCTCGCCTCCCACCAAACCGGCCACCGTTGGGCCACCCACTTGTTTCCCAGTATGGCACCAAAACCCACACTGCCTGCAGCATCCGTCCATAGACCTAATTCCGCAGACGTAGTAGGGGACCGCACCACACCACTCTGCCGTTGAAGCCCTCCAGAAATGCGATCCAAATGCGCATGTCCTGGCGGACCTCAGCCAGCAATCTAGTGTGATGGTGTTTCTCTCGCAGGCCCGACATGGCCTGCGAGATTGAGCGGGAGAAGGGGCGTGCCATGGGTATGACTCTTAATGCGAAATTCAGCTGTCCCACAATCTGTTGTAGCTGCTGGAGCGTCACTCTATCTTTGACCAAACCTTGCTGGAGAGCTGCTCTAAATTTCGTGATTTTGTCTTTAGGCAACCTGAAACAGCCCTCCACCGAGTCCAATTCTATGCCCAAGAATTCCAATGTGGTTGCCGGGCCCACCGTCTTTCCGGGTGCCAGCGGGACCCCAAAAGCCCGCATGAGCACGCAAAATTCCTGCAATGCCCACCCACACTCAGGTGAACCCGCCGACCCCAGAAAGAGGAAATCATCCAGGTAATGCATGACATGGCGGTGCCCTGACGTTTGCCTAAAAGCCCATTCCAAAAAGGAACTAAATTTCTCAAAGTAGGCGCATGAAACCGAACAACCCATGGGCATGCACATGTCCATATAGAATTTGTTCTGAAAAGAGAAACCTAGCAGGTGCTGATCTAGGGGTGCACTGGCAGTAGCCGAAAAGCCGATTCTATGTCCGACTTGGCCATCAAGGCTCCCGGTCCGAGAGCCCTCAACATCTCCACCGCTTGGTCAAAAGACGCATACTTAACACAACAAATGTCTTCATTTATGGCGTCGTTTAATGATGCGCCCCTGGGTGCAGATAGGTTATGAATGAGCCTGTACTCGCCCTCCTCCTTTTTGGGGACCACGCCAAGGGGCGAGCAAACAAAATTCGGTACAGGGATGTCATTAAACGGCCCCGCTATCCTGCCCAGGCGCAGCTCTTTAGCTATTTTCGACGCCACCACATCTGGGTTGTGTTTAACTGAAAGTTGATTCCTACATTCCGGCGTTCCGGTATATCCCACCGCTGGGATCCTAAAGCCCTGCCAAAATCCTTCCTGTAACATTGCCGCCGAGGCATGGTCGGGGTACCTGTTCAGCCAAGGAGTCATAGCCAGAATGTCAATGGGGGAATGAGCTACCAAACGGCCTCCTCCCCTACTCCTGCTTTTTTCTTCCCCTGGTTCCCGAGGCATTACCTTTATTGCGGCAGACTGTTTCTGGGTGGGAAGGATGGTTACAAATGGAACATGCGTGCCTGAACTTGCAAGTGCCCTGTGTCCTGGTGCATGTACGCTTGTTAAAATCCCAGCACACCCCTTTTCGCCCACCATTGCTCCCCGTCTTAGTGGCTGTGCCACCCCCTGAGGTGACCGAAAGGGCTGCTGGTGATTGGAGTGGTGGCTTTTGCTCCAGCTTGGCCCCGCACCCCCTGCCGTAAACTGGCCATACCATGAAATTGAATCCACTCTATCCCATGATAATGCGTGGTCAAACTCCTTAGCCTTCCTGAAAGTAGTGTCGTACTCCTTCCACCCGTCCCCTCCATATCTCTCGCTGAAAGTTGTGATCCTACTCTGGTAACACGCCATTTCGGCCTGCAAATTCGGGAAGCGCTCGGCTGTAATTGCCATAAACACAGAAAAGGCTCTAATCCAGTTGATCAATGTCTCCTCCACCCTGAATCTCGCCATTTCACCCCGCCATTCACTAGGCAACATCCAGTCTTTCTGTTTCCTAGCATACTCCATTTCCCTGTTATCAACTAGCAAGGAAAACATGTTGACATATTTTCCCGCCCAGATCAAATCCTTCACCTCTTGTGTCACATGTTGGGCCAGATTTTCCCTCCTGGAGGGTATTGTCCCTTCCCCCAGCACCGGTAATGCCACCTCCTTACCACTTTCTGTGGGTCGCGTTGGTTCACCAATCTTGTCCCTTCCAGCGTCGCTGCCCGAACCTGCTTGTGGAGTAACGGGCGCGCTTGGCCCCCCCACCACCCTGTGCCCTCATGATCTTTGCCACCATTTTCTGAGCCTCCGCTGAGGGGTCCTCTCCCACCTCCCTGGCACCCACTGAAGGGGGTAACATTCCCCCTATCCCTAGCCAAGGTAGTACAGCCGCTATCTGCGCTGCCAGCTCTGGCGGTACCCGACCAACCACTGGGGATGCTGTAGCTGGCATGGGGGATCCCGAGCCGGGTACCGGAATCGGCGCGGGTACCACCGGGACTACCGCGGGGACCACCTGAGGCACTATGCTTGGTACTGGCGCCGGAGAGGCCGGAGCCGGTGTCACCGGTAGATTTGTCGGGATTATGGGAGCGGGCACAGGAGCTACCGGCGGTCCGAGCACTTTCTCAGGGACCACCCCAGAAGGTCCCCCCTCCTCGTGTGGCTTGGGGACCCGACCGCTACCCTTCTTGGCCCTGACCCACTTGGGCAACGCATCCAAATCCCCCCTTGGCTGCGGGGGCACAATGATTCGCTTGGGTCTCCCAGATGGCCCAACCTGTTCGTCGAACCTTTGCCTGAGCTCTGCCACGCTCTTGCCTATCTGGTCAACCTTCCCCCATCTCCTGTCCATAGCTGTCATCTTGCGCATCATGCCCTCCAGCATATGCTCCATGCGGGAGCGCCTAGCCCCACGACCACTAGCCATCCCCGCAACAGGTATACCACCTGCCCTTACCCCCTACACTGAAAGCCCTGCTGTGTCTCAGTGCCCACTAGCGCCTATCTGGTGTTTACCTGCTCCGAGATGGAGGCACACAGACTGGCCGTAAGCACCACGCAACTGTGACCGCCACACACCAGCTAACCTGGGTGTTGGGCGAGCGCACTCTAGCTCGGCGGCCCAACAGAAGCAGTGAAATGCAGGCCTGCCTGTGTCCCCGGATTGCGTCGTCCCCCGCGCGCCTCTCCTCTGGTTCAGTCGCACTACCGAGGTCCTAGGGTAAAAATCAGTTAGGGTATAGCACTGCCATCACTTTCAAAAAAGGCCCAACCACACCCCCGTTAAATACCTTGCACTCCCAAAACAGTGCCACCACCCCTCACAACTCCTGCCAATCACCAACAAATTATTATTATATATATATATATATATTTTTTTTTTTTTTTTTAAATTCGCAAAACCGAAGTTATGGCCCTGGAACCCTTGCCTCCTCCTCAAACAATCCCCACAATCCAGGTACTAATTTGCAAAATATTGCTCCCTGCAATTATTCCTTAAAATTGCCTATCAGCCCCTGTGGTCTCCCATCCATGTGCTGCCCCTGCCTTCCCTGCTTCGCCCCCTGTTACCGGCTCTGTGTATTCCAGCTATACTCCGACTCTGTGCGGGCGGGTCAGCAGGGAGCATGATCCGCTCCTCGATGCAATCTTCGCACAATCCCCAGTATAAACACCGGCTTGTGGTATGGGAATGGTTACACCCGGACGCCGGCGCCGCTCACAGCTGACACGGAACAAGCCCGACAATGCAATGCGATCCCCCTTGCTGCTGCTCAGTGCCTGTAGAGGGAAAACAAAAGAAAGATTATTCGGCGCCTTTGCGAGGCGCGGGTGCAAGCCTGGGGAGCGCGGGAACAAGAGGGCGCCTCCCGCGCTCCCCGGCCTTTAACCCCTCTGGGGCAGACCAGTTCCAACTGGTCCGCCCCTCTGGCTCCACTCCTTTGCCCCGGAAGCAATTAAATTGCTTCCGGGTCAGCAGGAGCCAGCACCAATCGGCGGTGGGCGCGCCCGCCGCGTCATCAAGACGCGGCGGAGCGGCACGCCCACCACCGAGAGTGCAGGGGGGAGGAGGGGGGCCGGCGCCCCGCCATACGTGCGGGGGGGCCGAGCGGCCCCCCCTTTCCTTAAGTGAGGCTTTAGAGATGTTGGACGCACATCACCTCTGGGAAGCAAACATAGCCCACAACGCTTTTAAGCTTGCCATGAACGAACAAATAAAATTACTGTCGAGGGTGAAAGACGAAATGCTTCAAAAAGCATAAGCACCCGTGGACATGTATAAACACATACAAATCGCCAAATCCACAGAGCTATTTGTTTGGAATAATCAAAGATTTTCACAAATCCAGGTTCTTAGCGCTGAGGTTTGGCCTATCACCAACTAGGGACGCATTGCCAATGTTGGCCCCAAAATCTAGCTGAACACTGTACAGGCTGTGCCTTGGGCAAGAGAAAATCTCTTGCATGTATTGTGTATATACCCAGACTTGCAGATTGACACAGAAAGCTCTTACGTAACATCTTTAACACTTTTGGAATCAGGACATTTTGTCACGCTCTTCTTTTCTGCTTGTAAGGCTCAAGTGTCCAAGTAATATTCTGTCAGGTAAAGTTAATTGCCATCTCGGAGAAATCGCTCACAGCTGGGTCCACAATGCCTTGAGGAATGCTTTTGCGCACATAGCGGCATATTTACAAATACATGTCAGAGTGCGGTGCTACACCAAATTTGGCAATGCTGCACTCTGACATTTACATAGCTGCCAAGGTTTCAGATTGCTATGTGTGACATTTTCATAAATTCAGTGTCATTATGAGTGACATTTCAACGACTATGAGTGACACTCACGAGCAAAATCAAGCAATGAAGATCAGTTTACCTAGACTGAATAAATGCTATAAATAACCAATTGTTACCTGTATACAATCCCGGTGTGGAGCTCATTTCCATACAATAATCTCTCCCTGGGAGTTAGCTTCTACTGTGCACAACATGAAAATAGCCTTGCGTTTAGAGTTTGTGTCTCTGCCTCATGCCTGCACTCAGCAATGCTAAAAAGTGTGCTGTGTGTGTGTCTGCACTCAGCACAGGGCACGAATAGTGAAGTAAAGGTCGCAGTGTGCGCATCTGGCTATCCTAGGTAAGTAATAAGGCACATAGTGTAAATGTCTGGGCCTTCTTCCTCCTCCCTGGCAACCAATCAAGTAGCATCAGTCTACTCCAGGGCTTCTCTGTCCCACGTGCACCCGGGCCGAGTCTCCTAGGATGTGAGAGGCCCCATCTCGTCAGCTGCCTAATAAATGAATAAATCAACAAGACTCAGCTGACTCAAGTCGCCAGAGTCCCCGCAGACTGGCATTAGGCATGTCTCAAGACAGGGAGGTTGAAGTACGCTACATGTATAGTTAGTTCGAAACAAAATTAAATAAAAAAAAGAGGTGGGTTGTCATTGCGCGTTATCATTTTGAGTAATAAAAGCCGCACGTGGCTTTGCAGATACAGTGAATACGCTGGTTTTGTTCGTTACTCACTGCTCCCTCACACCAGGGCTCCTAATCCTTAATCTTCAATAATTCATGCGCCTAAATAATAGACACTGCTGGCAGGCAGAGGCTCCAAATTATAGCAAGCATAATATTTGGAACTTTAAATGAATTAGCTACTTCGAACGAATTATTATATGCGTCCTAGGCTTGCCATGCACACACTTACTTTACGCAGCGTCGGTCAGAGAGCAGCTGCATTTCCATGTCGGTAGGGTGAGCAGATTCTCAAAACAAAAATCGGGGACAGGTCATAGACATAGAAGTAGGACTACGGTTTGCAGTAACCATCGACATAAAAGTAGGATTATTTGACAGCTGTCATAGACATAGAAAAAGGACGACAATGACAGCTCCCTCCACAGACCGAGATGAAGCATTACATACGACAAATCAGAGGTCTTTTATTGACAGTAACCATTAATTCCATTTAAACAGACTTTGCCTCAACATTTGCTATAGTTGGTGACCACCCTTGCCTTGAAATTCCAAGTATGTTTTCTCATTAAATTGTGTATATATATATATATATATATATATATATATATATATATATATATATATATATATTTTTTTTATATTTCAAAAGTTCCCAAAAACGAAGACGCACTCAAACAGGAAAAACTCATCCGAGTTCTTTAATTGCAAAGCAATACCTGGCATTTGTCCTCAGAGTAAATTCTGCGCCTGACATGTTTCGGGCCGCCTGGCCCTTGTTCACAGGCTTTGATCAGAAAGACTTTGCACCAACAGTCCGAGGCCACTTCCCCATGATGTATTTTCTTTCCGTGGGGCCAGGTGAGTCCAATTACCAGCATGCACGCTGGGATTTGTAGTGCCTTGGACTGAAATATAATCCCTTCGGTGGGTGTGCTCCGTATTTCAAAATTAAATCATTATTTTAGCCCTCCAGTGGGCCTCCAAGTTCAAAATGCCAGGCTGATTTTCGAAATTCCTGTTCCTGCAACGAGGCTATGAACAGTTCTATGCCTCAGCATTCCCTTTTCCCATGACAGGGTGGTGCAATCTTCACGGCGGGGATGCCGTTATCCTTTATTTCAAAAGTTCCCAAAAACGAAGACGCACTCAAACAGGAAAAACTCATCCGAGTTCTTTAATTGCAAAGCAATACCTGGCATTTGTCCTCAGAGTAAATTCTGCGCATGACATGTTTCGGGCCGCCTGGCCCTTGTTCACAGAGCTTTGATCAGAAAGACTTTGCACCAACAGTCCGAGGCCACTTCCCCATCATTTATTTTCTTTCCGTGGGGCCTCTCAGGTGAGTCCAATTACCAGCATGCACGCTGGGATTTGTAGTGCCTTGGACTGAAATATAATCCCTTCGGTGGGTGTGCTCCGTATTTCAAAATTAAATCATTATTCTAGCCCTCCAGTGGGCCTCCAAGTTCAAAATGCCAGGCTGATTTTCGAAATTCCTGTTCCTGCAACGAGGCTATGAACAGTTCTATGCCTCAGCAGCCCCTTTTCCCATGACAGGGTGGTGCAATCTTCACGGCGGGGATGCCGTTATCCTTTATTTCAAAAGTTCCCAAAACGAAGACGCACTCAAACAGGAAAAACTCATCCGAGTTCTTTAATTGCAAAGCAATACCTGGCATTTGTCCTCAGAGTAAATTCTGCGCCTGACATGTTTCGGGCCGCCTGGCCCTTGTTCACAGGCTTTGATCAGAAAGACTTTGCACCAACAGTCCGAGGCCACTTCCCCATGATTTATTTTCTTTCCGTGGGGCCTCTCAGGTGAGTCCAATTACCAGCATGCACGCTGGGATTTGTAGTGCCTTGGACTGAAATATAATCCCTTCGGTGGGTGTGCTCCGTATTTCAAAATTAAATCATTATTTTAGCCCTCCAGTGGACCACCAAGTTCAAAATGCCAGGCTGATTTTCGAAATTCCTGTTCCTGCAACGAGGCTATGAACAGTTCTATGCCTCAGCAGCCCCTTTTCCCATGACAGGGTGGTGCAATCTTCACGGCGGGGATGCCGTTATCCTTTATTTCAAAAGTTCCCAAAAACGAAGATTTACTCAAACAGGAAAAACTCATCCGAGTTCTTTAATTGCAAAGCAATACCTGGCATTTGTCCTCAGAGTAAATTCTGCGCCTGACATGTTTCGGGCCGCCTGGCCCTTGTTCACAGGCTTTGATCAGAAAGACTTTGCACCAACAGTCCGAGGCCACTTCCCCATGATTTATTTTCTTTCCGTGGGGCCTCTCAGGTGAGTCCAATTACCAGCATGCACGCTGGGATTTGTAGTGCCTTGGACTGAAATATAATCCCTTCGGTGGATGTGCTCCGTATTTCAAAATTAAATCATTATTTTAGCCCTCCAGTGGGCCTCCAAGTTCAAAATGCCAGGCTGATTTTCGAAATTCCTGTTCCTGCAACGAGGCTATGAACAGTTCTATGCCTCAGCAGCCCCTTTTCCCATGACAGGGTGGTGCAATCTTCACGGCGGGGATGCCGTTATCCTTTATTTCAAAAGTTCCCAAAAACGAAGACGCACTCAAACAGGAAAAACTCATCCGAGTTCTTTAATTGCAAAGCAATACCTGGCATTTGTCCTCAGAGTAAATTCTGTGCCTGACATGTTTCGGGCCGCCTGGCCCTTGTTCACAGGCTTTGATCAGAAAGACTTTGCTCCAACAGTCTGAGGCCACTTCCCCATGATTTATTTTCTTTCCGTGGGGCCTCTCAGGTGAGTCCAATTACCAGCATGCACCCTGGGATTTGTAGTGCCTTGGACTGAAATATAATCCCTTCGGTGGGTGTGCTCCGTATTTCAAAATTAAATCATTATTTTAGCCCTCCAGTGGGCCTCCAAGTTCAAAATGCCAGGCTGATTTTCGAAATTCCTGTTCCTGCAACGAGGCTATGAACAGTTCTATGCCTCAGCAGCCCCTTTTCCCATGACAGGGTGGTGCAATCTTCACGGCGGGGATGCCGTTATCCTTTATTTCAAAAGTTCCCAAAAACGAAGACGCACTCAAACAGGAAAAACTCATCCGAGTTCTTTAATTGCAAAGCAATACCTGGCATTTGTCCTCAGAGTAAATTCTGCGCCTGACATGTTTCGGGCCGCCTGGCCCTTGTTCACAGGCTTTGATCAGAAAGACTTTGCACCAACAGTCCGAGGCCACTTCCCCATGATTTATTTTCTTTCCGTGGGGCCTCTCAGGTGAGTCCAATTACCAGCATGCACGCTAGGATTTGTAGTGCCTTGGACTGAAATATAATCCCTTCGGTGAGTGTGCTCCGTATTTCAAAATTAAATCATTATTTTAGCCCTCCAGTGGGCCTCCAAGTTCAAAATGCCAGGCTGATTTTCGAAATTCCTGTTCCTGCAACGAGGCTATGAACAGTTCTATGCCTCAGCAGCCCCTTTTCCCATGACAGGGTGGTGCAATCTTCACGGCGGGGATGCCGTTATCCTTTATTTCAAAAGTTCCCAAAAACGAAGAGGCCCCACGAAAGGAAAATAAAATCATGGGGAAGGAGCCTCTGGATGTTGGTGCAACGTTTTTTCTTTCAAGCCTGTGACCAAGGGCCATGCGGCCTAAAACGCGTAAGGCGATGAATTTTTCATCCAAGCACTGATGCCAGGTATTGCTTTGCAATAAAAGAACTCTGCCGAGATTCTCTTGCTGAGTGCGTCTTTCATTTTGGGAACATTTTGGAAATAAAATATATATATATATTATCTACTGGCGGTCGCCAGTAGATAGTTATAGTTAGGACCTATTTTCCATAGGAAATCCGCGACATTCTATTTGAAATAGCACTTGCGTCGGTTGACGAATCTTCGCGAAATTTTCAAACTTTATGGCCCGCTCCGGTCCGCTCCTACCCTGAAAGTTTCGGGTGATTCGTCAAGCGGGGCCGAGAAAAGGGGGTCCCAAAACGTGTTTTCCCCATTCATTTTCCCATAGGAAATTTTAGACACGGCTACAGCCCGAACTGCTGAACGGAATTACACAAAATTTGGCAAAGAGGTAGTTCTTGGTTCAGAAAGAACCCTTTTTGTTAAATGGTGTAAATCCGTTCAGTAGTTGCGGAGAAATTAAAAAAATAAGAGTCAGAAAATCAATTTTCCATAGGAAAATTTATGCAAGGCTACAGCCCGAACTGCTGAACGGAATTACACCAAATTTGGCAAAGAGGTAGTTCTTGGTTCAGAAAGAACCCTTTTTGTTAAATGGTGTAAATCCGTTCAGTAGTTGCTGAGAAAATCAAAAGTAAAAACACATATATATCTGGGCGGAGCCTAACCACACATGTCATCGTGAGATCTGATTGGCTGTCAGCACTTCATTCTGGAATTGCTGGCAGCCATCTTGGGACCAATATAAATGATAGTACCCCATTGAAATGCATTGTAGTGAATCAAAGATTTTGAGGGTTACCAAAAGGAGAACTATAAAGGGTGATAACAGACTTTAGTTACATTAGAATTCATTTGTTGATGGTACCATACTAATTTCAGGAATTGTGGTGTGTTCTAAGGTGATTTTACCCTGTGAAAAACCTTCTGCTGGGATATCATGAATCATGTTTGAGAGAAAACTATTTTCACATGCTTCTCCCATACAGTTTTGGAAGGTGCTCCAGAAGCTAAAATGAGAGCATATTTTCTGTAAATTCACATTATCTTTCTCAGTCTTGTGAGAATGAAGTCTGACATTCTCAGTAAAACATGTACATCCAACAAGGGCAGAGACTGTCAGTTGATTCCTTTGTGTTCTACTGCAACTTCCCAGAGTGTTCTAAAGAACAACTAGAGTGCTAACAGCCTTACTTATGACAAAAGTATGGCACACCTGAAGCCATCTTGATTGGAATAAACTGGTAACACTTAAAACATTTAATTTAAAAAGGAACAAAATGATGGGGTTCATCTTGTCATAGAAATTATGGTTAGTGCTCTGGAAAGAAAAATTAGGACATGTTTCAAGTGTGATCTCAAATATCTTCCTGTTATATTTCAACAGGAGCAGCCTGTCAGTTGATGCCTTTGTGTTCTACTGCAGCTTCCCAGAGTGTTCTAAAGAACAACTAGAGTGCTAACAGCCTTACTTATGACAAAAGTATGGCACACCTGAAGCCATCTTGATTGGAATAAACTGGTAACACTTAAAACATTTAATTTAAAAAGGAACAAAATGATGGGGTTCATTTTGTCATAGAAATTATGGTTAGTGCTGTAGAAAGAAAAATTAGGACATGTTTCAAGTGTGATCTCAAATATCTTCCTGTTATATTTCAACAGGAGCAGCCTGTCAGTTGATGCCTTTGTGTTCTACTGCAGCTTCCCAGAGTGTTCTAAAGAACAACTAGAGTGCTAACAGTCTTACTTATGACAAAAGTATGGCACACCTGAAGCCATCTTGATTGGAATAAACTGGTAACACTTAAAACATTTAATTTAAAAAGGAACAAAATGAGGGGGTTCATTTCGCCATAGAAATTATGGTTAGTGCTGTAGAAAGAAAAATTAGGACATGTTTTAAGTGAGATCTCAAATATCTTCCTGTTATATTTCAACAGGAGCAGCCTGTCAGTTGATGCCTTTGTGTTCTACTGCAGCTTCCCAGAGTGTTCTAAAGAACAACTAGAGTGCTAACAGCCTTACTTATGACAAAAGTATGGCACACCTGAAGCCATCTTGATTGGAATAAACTGGTAACACTTAAAACATTTAATTTAAAAAGGAACAAAATGAGGGGGTTCATTTTGCCATAGAAATTATGGTTAGTGCTGCAAAAAGAAAATGTAGTGCATGTTTTAAGTGAGATCTCAAATCCTCTTCTATTTCATTAGAAAATTCTGACATGCAGACTGAAACAATCACTTTCAATACCAGCAGTAGACTTCCAGTTAACTCCTTGGTGAGCAGTAGCTTTACTACAGTGATCTAATGAACAACTAGAGTGCTAACATTCTGAATTTATGGCAAATGTGTGACACATCTGAATGCCTTCTTGATGGAATCAAAGTAAAAACTGAAAGCATTTCCTACTGAGGAGACTGCAGTAAATGAGGAAATTAGGAAACTTCATAACAAAGAAGTCTTCCAAGATGGCCACCAGTGAAAAAAGAGCCCAAATGTAGCACAAATATTACCCAGATGTAGCCCACATATAGCCCAATGACAAAAGTGTGAAAAACACTTTTTATTTTTAGTTTTTTTGCAGTTTTATGTAGTGCAGACTGGTCAGGTATTGGAGCGTTGCATCTTAAAACATGACCCCCTACACTACAAAAACACCACTGCACTACCCTAAACCCAAAAACACTACCCCAGCACGACCCCCTACACTACACAAGCACTACTGCACTATCCTAAACCATAAAACACTACCCCCAGCATGACCCCCTACACTACACAAACACCACTGCACTACCCTAAACCCTAAAACACTACCCCAACACCACTGCACTAACCTAAATCCTAAAACACTACCCCAGCACGACCCCTACACTACCCAAACACCACTGCACTACCCTAAAACATGACCCCCTACACTACACAATCACCACTGCACTACCCTAAACCCTAAAACACTACCCCAGCATGACCCCCTACACTACACAAGCACCACTGCACTACCCTAAAACACTACCCCCAGCACGACCCCCTACACTACACAAACACCACTGCACTACCTTAAACCCTAAAACACTACACCCAGCACGACCCCCTACACTACCCAAACACCACTGCACTACCCTAAAACATGACCCCTACACTACACAAACACCACTGCACTACCCTAAACCCTAAAACACTACCCCAGCACGACCCCCTACACTTCACAAGCACCACTGCACTACCCTAAACCCTAAAAAACTACCCCCAGCATGACCCCCTACACTGCCCGAACACCACTGCACTGCCCTAAACTCTGAAACACCAGCCCCTGCATGACCCCCTACACTGCCTGAACACCACTGCACTGCCCTAAACCCTGAAACACCAACCCTAGCATGACCCCCTACACTGCCCGAACACCACTGCACTGCCCTAAACCCTGAAACACCACCCCCTTCACGACCCCCTACACTGCCCGAACACCACTGCACTGCCCTAAACCCTGAAACACCACCCCCAGCACGCCCCTACACTGCCCGAACACCACTGCACTGCCCTAAACCCTGAAACACTACCCCCAGCAAGACCTCCTACACTGCCCGAACACCACTGCACTGCCCTAAACCCTGAAACATCACCCCCAGCAAGACCCCCTACACTGCCCGAACACCACTGCCCTAAACCCTGAAACACCACCCCCAGCACGACCCCCTACACTGCCCGAACACCACTGCACTGCCCTAAACCCTGAAACACCACCCCCAGCACGACCCCCTACACTGCCCGAACACCACTGCACTGCCCTAAACCCTGAAACACCACCCCTGCACGACCCCCTACACTGCCCGAACACTACTGCACTGCCCTAAACCCTGAAACACCATCCCCAGCACGACCCCCTGCACTGCACGAACACCGCTGCACTGCCCTAAACCCTGAAAAACTACCCCCAGCAAGACCCCCTACACTGCCCGAACACCACTGCACTGCCCTAAACCCTGAAACATCACCCCCAGCAAGACCCCCTACACTGCCCGAACACCACTGCCCTAAACCCTGAAACACCACCCCCAGCACGACCCCCTACACTGCCCGAACACCACTGCACTGCCCTAAACCCTGAAACACCACCCCCAGCATGACCCCTACACTGCCCGAACACCACTGCACTGCCCTAAACCCTGAAACACCACCCCCTGCACGACCCCCTACACTGCCCGAACACCACTGCACTGCCCTAAACCCTGAAACACGACCCCCTACACTGCCCGAACACAACTGCACTGCCCTAAACCCTGAAACCCCACCCCCTGCACGATCCCCTACACTGCCCGAACACTACTGCACTGCCCTAAACCCTGAAACACCACCCCCAGCACGACCCCCTACACTGCACGAACACCACTGCACTGCCCTAAACCCCTAAACACTACCCCTAGCACGACCCCCTACACTGCCAGAACACCACTGCACTGCCCTAAACCCTGAAACATCACCCCCAGCAAGACCCCCTACACTGCCCGAACACCACTGCCCTAAACCCTGAAACATCACCCCCAGCAAGACCCCCTACACTGCCCGAACAACACTGCACTGCCCTAAACCATGAAACACCAGCCCCAGCACGACCCCCTACACTGCCCGAACACCACTGCACTGCCCTAAACCCTGAAACACCACCCCCAGCACGACCCCCTACACTGCCCGAACACCACTGCACTGCCCTAAACCATGAAACACCAGCCCCAGCACGACCCCCTACACTGCCCGAACACCACTGCACTGCCCTAAACCCTGAAACACCACCCCCAGCACGACCCCCTACACTGCCCGAACACCACTGCACTGCCCTAAACCCTGAAACACCAGCCCCAGCACAACCCCGTACACTGCCCGAACACCACTGCACTGCCCTAAACCCTGAAACAGCAGCCCCAGCACGACCCCCTACACTGCCCGAACACCACTGCACTACCCTAAACCCTCAAACACCAGCCCCAGCACGACCCCTACACTGCCAGAACACCACTGCACTGCCCTAAACCCTGAAACGCCAGCCCCAGCAAGACCCCCTACACTGCCCGAACACCACTGCACTGCCCTAAACCCTAAAACACCACCCCCAGCAAGACCCCCTACACTGCCCGAACACCACTGCACTAAAGCCTGAAACACCACCCCCAGCAAGACCACCTACACTGCCCGAACACCACTGCACTGCCCTAAACCCTGAAACACCACCCCCTGCATGACCCCCTACACTGCCCGAACACCACTGCACTGCCCTAAACCCTAAAACACCACCCCTCAGCACGACACCCTACACTGCCCGAACACCACTGCACTGCCCTAAACCCTGAAACACCACCCCCTGCACGACCTCCTACACTGCCGGAACACCACTGCACTGCCCTAAACCCTGAAACACCACGCCCAGCACGACCCCCTACACTGCCCGAACACCACTGCACTGCCCTAAACCCTGAAACATCAACCCCAGCAAGACCCCCTACACTGCCTGAACACCACTGCCCTAAACCCTGAAACACCACCCCTACACTGCACGAACACCACTGCACTGCCCTAAACCCTAAAACACCACCTCCAGCAAAACCCCCTACACTGCCTGAACACCATTGCTCTGCCCTAAATCCTGAAACACTAGCCCCAGCACGACCCCTACACTGCCCGAACACCACTGCACTGCCCTAAACCCTGAAACACCACCCCCAGCACGACCCCCTACACTGCCCGAACACCACTGCACTGCCCTAAACCCTGAAACACCAGCCCCAGCAAGACCCCCTACACTGCCCGAACACCACTGCACTGCCATAGACTCTGGAACACCAGCCCCAGCAAGACCCCCTACACTGCCCGAACACCACTGCACTGCCCTAAACCCTGAAACACCAGCCCCAGCATGACCCCCTACACTGCCCGAACACCACTGCACTGCCCTAAACCCTGAAACACCAGCCCCAGCACGACCCCCTACACTGCCCGAACACCACTGCACTGCCCTAAACCCTGAAACACCAGCTCCAGCACGACCCCCTACACTGCCCGAACACCACTGTACTGCCCTAAACCCTGAAACACCAGCCCCAGCACGACCCCCTACACTGCCCGAACACCACTGCACTGCCCTAAACCCTGAAACACCACCCCCTGCATGACCCCTACACTGCCCGAACACCACTGCACTGCCCTAAACCCTGAAACACCACCCCTGCACCGCCCCCTACACTGCCCGAACACCACTGCACTGCCCTAAACCCTGAAACACCACCCCCAGCATGACCCCTTTACTGCTCGAACTCCACTGCACTGCCCCAAACCCTGAAACACCACCCCCAGCACGACCCCCTACACTGCCCAAACACCACTGCCCTAAACCCTGAAACACCACCCCTGCACGACCCCCTACACTGCCCGAACACCACTGCACTGCCCTAAACCCTGAAACACCACCCCCTACACTGCCCGAACACCACTGCACTGCCCTAGACCCTGAAACACCACCCCCAGCACGACCCCTACACTGCCCAAACACCACTGCACTGCCCTAAACCCTAAAACACCACCCCCAGCATTACCCCCTATACTGCCCAAACACCACTGCACTGCCCTAAACCCTAGAACACTACCCCCAGCATGACCCCCTACACTACCCGAACACCACTGCACTACCCTAAACCCTAAAATACTACCCCCAGCACAACCCCTACACTACCCGAACATGACTGCACTGCCCTAAACCCTCAAACACTCCCCCAGCACGACCCCCTACACTACCCGAACACCACTGCACTGCCCTAAACCCTAAAACACTCCCCCAGAACGACCCCCTACACTACCCGAACACCACTGCACTGCCCTAAACCCTAAAACACTCCCCCAGCACGACCCCCTACACTACCCAAACACCACTGCACTGCCCTAAACCCTAAAACACTACCCCCGCATGACCCCCTACACTACCCAAACACCAATGCACTACCCTAATCCCTAAAACACTACCCCCGCATGACCCCCTACACTACCCTAAACCCTAAAACACTACCCCCGCACGACTCCCTACACTACCCAAAGACCACTGCACTACCCTAAACCCTAAAACACGACCCCCTACACTACACAAACACCACTGCACTACCCTAAACCCTAAAAAACTACCTCCAGCACGAACCACTACACTACCCAAACACCACTGCACTACCCTAAACCCTAAAAAACTACCCCCAGCAGTACCCCTACACTACCCAAACACCACTGCACTACCCTAAATCACTACCCCCAGCACGACCCACTACACTACCCAAACACCACTGCACTACCCTAAAACACTACCCCCAGCACGACCCCCTACACTACCCAAACACCACTGCACTACCCTAAACCCTAAAACACTCCCCCAGCACGACTCCCTACACTACCCAAACACCACTGCACTACCCTAAACCCTAAATCTACCCCCAGCATGACCCCCTACACTACACAAACACCACTGCACTACCCTAAACCCTAAAACACTACCCCCAGCACGACCCTCTTCACTACCTAAACACAACTGCACAATTTGTTACAGGCGTTCGCAACGCAGGCCTGTGGTGCTTACTGGAAGTACCTAGTGGGCTAGTTGGGCCCCAGGGACCCTCAGGATTCAAGGTGACCTAATCCCCCAACTTAAAACGCACCACGGGGCGCCTTTGCACAGTGGTGAAGGGAGGGGGCGGGGCCTCAGGTGACATGTGCGCAAACACGCCCTGTGGTGCGTTTTAAGTTGGGGAATTAATTCCCTTTGAATCCTGAGGGACCCTGGGGCCAACTAGCCCACCAGGTACCTTCAGTAAGCACAACAGAGTTGCGTTGCAGAGAGGTGAAAAAAGGTGCGTGGCCTCGGAACGCCTCTCTGCAACTCAGCTCTGTGGTCCTAACTGTAGGTACCTGGGGGCTAGTTGGGCCCCAGGGACACTCAGGATTCAAGGGGACTTAATCCCGCAACTTAAAACGTGCCACGGGCGCGTTTGCACACATGTCACCTCAGGACCCCCTCCCTTCACCACTGTGCAAACGCGCCCTGTAGCGCGTTTTAAGAGGTAGTTTTAATCCCCTGCCCTATTATGTACTAGGGACTTGCAGAGGAGGTCATGCTAATCACAGGGGTACCCCAACGCATAGTGTTCCCTAGTGTATGTCGGTGTTTTCACTGTATTCTAAGTGTTTTTTAGCATAGCACTGGCTCTGGTTAGTCAGAGTCAGTTACCACCAGTACCCGTCTGAAAAAGTTGTGGGCACAGGATGATTTTGCAACAAGGCCTCTTTCTGCTCCTCTGTTGGTTCTTTCTGCACATCTTTTGCTTCTTTCTGTGCGTTTTTTCTTCTTTCTTCACATGTCCTCCCTCTGTAGGCATAGTTAGAAACTAGCATTTAAAAAAATCTTTGAAATTCACTTAAAAAATCATAGGTTTCAGGCACGTTATAGTTAGAAATTAGCATTTAAAAAACCTTTGAAATTCACTGAAAAAACCATAGGTTTCAGACACGTTATAGTTAGAAATTAGCATTTAAAAAACCTTTGAAATTCACTGAAAAAACCATAGGTTTTAGTGACAGTTATAGTTAGTTGGACATTTCACTCGTACAAAACCATAGAAATTCCCCCGTTATAGTTAGTTCAGCTAACTATAACTCGCGCCCCGCAATGCACTGCTGATGACGTCACATATTACATCACTCATGACATGGTCAGTGACATCACTGATGACATCACTGATGACATCTCAAATGACATCACTGATGACATCATCCATGTGATAATTTCATGCATCTTCTCACACCCTAATATAACTTTTGATACACCCACTCTAAATTACAGACTGCCATTCTCAAAACCATAGACACTCCAACACCAAAAACTACATACCCACTCACTGATTCTTAGGTCTACACACACATCCACTCACTCACCCGTACAGTCACTCATACTTAGTCACTCAGTACAGGACTATCATATGCACTCATACACCTATATAAACACTCACACACCGCCACTCATCCATAGAGGTACTCACACACCTAGTCAGTCATGCAAAAACTTAATCACACACCCATTTACTCACCTATACAGTTATACACACACCAGCTCACTTACTCATACAAATACTAGCACATTCTTACGCTCTTATACAATCACTGATACAAGTACACACTCATCCATACAGCCACTCTCACAATCACACACTCTCACTTATAGCCATTTATATACTCCAACACACATATATACTGCCTTGCACATATGTAGTTACTCACACATGTACCACTGAGATATACATTCAATCACTAACACACCCATACACACACTCACCCACCCATACAGTCCATCACAGATGCACTCTTGAAACCATGCACCCAGTGAATCACCAACTCACACATCTATGCACAGAGTCACACACACCCCACCCACACAAACACTCAGGCACCCATACAGATACTCAGACAATCAATCAATAACCCATGTAGACACTCATGTAGCTATTCAGAAAGCCATGCAGCCGCTTACAAACCAACAGACAGATGGATACAGACATTCACACATATTAGTCACTAACCCATGCATTCAGTAAGATACATTTAATCACTCACTTGTAGAGTCAGTCACTCACGTACTAAATCATCCATTCAGACACTTATACACCCACTCATTCTTCAATACGCCTTTCCCTAAATATATTAAACATATTTAAACTTTACAGAAACACACAGTCACTGGATGATGTCATCAGTGATGTCATTTGAGATGTCATCAGTGATGTCATCAGTGATGTCACTGACCATGTCATGAGTGATGTAATATGTGACGTCATCAGCAGTGCATTGCGGGGCGCGAGTTATAGTTAGCTGAACTAACTATAACGGGGAATTTCTATGGTTTTGTACGAGTGAAATGTCCAACTAACTATAACTGTCCCTAAAACCTATGGTTTTTTCAGTGAATTTCAAAGGTTTTTTAAATGCTAATTTCTAACTATAACGTGTCTGAAACCTATGGTTTTTTCAGTGAATATATATATATATATATATTATGACTGTTAACTGTGAACAATAAAGAAAATCGCACAATTGAAGAGGAGTTCGTGCTCTCTTGTTTTTGCAGCGAGGAAGTGAACGAGTGCATCGTTATCGAGTTTGACATATTATATATATATATACATACTGTAGTCGTCAAAATCAGATACTGCTGTTTGTAGAATATTCCTCCCCGTAAAGCACTCCCCCTACATTCAGCACAGTTAATTGTTGATCTCAGAGGGCTCAAACAATTTTTTATTAAATGTTTGCCTTTTTTTCGGTGGCCATATTCACTGTGGTCTGCTCCAGGAGCAATTTGTGAAAGGACTTTTTATATCAGCTCCTAGGTCTGACGTACAACTGTAATTCATTTCAAGGCCTTGATCGAACAGACTTGCAAAACATAAAAATGCATATTTATTTGCACTGCTATATTGGGATACTACTAAGATGAGTAGCTGCATATTTCATTTAGCCTGGATTCTATAACATATGTAGGGATCTAGTACTGCTGCTGCTTCACTTTTGCAGCGTTACCTTCAGTCCCTCGGATGTTCCACCGGTATGCAACATAAACAGTGGGAGTTTTTAAATTTAGATAATAATGTACAATTTCACTTTCAGAAAGACATTTTTGAATGTCCATTAGCTGGTCACATTTTGTGGTCAAATAAACAAAAAATCCAAATGGTTTCTGACCGGACCAGATTTCTGGGTTTCCTATTTCATCAAACAATTGAATAAAGAGATGAATGAATAAAGAAAGAAATATAGAAGCAGAACAATACAGCTTCACCGCCTGTCCCTGATCCGGAGCCCTCGCGCTGTGAATGCGGTACCCTTCGCTACCTGTAGCCAGAGGGCTGTTCAATCTTTTCTACGCAGTGCTTTCTATGAGGGTTGTGCCAATGGCTGGAACGATGACGTAGGTGGCGCTGCGTGTACAAAGAGAAGGGAAATCCTGAGAGAAATGTCTCTCTTCAAAGGATTTCTCCTCCTGCTACAGCGCTCACCTAAGTGATGTCACACGCCGTCACAACCAGCTCTCCCGATTAGCTTGCAGACAAGTTCACCATCTCTGGTGTTTCTTGGCACACACGCAGCCAGGACACCATCAAACTGCAGACTAAGAAGTGTAAAAAAGTAAAAACAAGATAACTGGCTTTTTCCATCTATGCACCTAGGATCTGGAACATCATCCCTGTATCCATCAGGACCTGCTCAAATGCTGCTCCGATATAGGGAAGACTTGAAGAATCAACTCTTTAAGAAGCACTACATCACAATGCATTTGCAACCCTTTCCAGTTACTCATTGACTGTCTGCAGGTCTTTGGCCATGCACAGCAATCCTCTGCCTTTTGCCTAGGTTTGCACTAAAGAGCATACATACATACACAGAAGTTTTGTTGCAGTTTATATAAGAACTCAGCGAATGGTCCTCGAGATGGGCCCACCATCAGTTATGTGATTGGTGGCATAGATTTCACATTATCTGACATTCATGCTCGTTTCTTCCATTCTTAATTATTGGCTCACATGAAAATGCTAATGCTGGGAGTTTTTCAGAGCCATGACTTCTGCTATTGGGAAGAATAACAAAATGGATGGGCTTCAATAAAAGGGAGTACTATTCTTCAGGGTAAAAACTCAAATTATCTCTCATCTTTTGCAGAGAATACTCCATGCTGTTTGTAAAGTGGACGTCAATCTAAGAGGGCACATAACTATTCAGTTTCTGAATCCCCAATGACAGCAACAGAGAAAGGCGCCTGCCATGTTTTTGCCCCGTCCTGCTCCCTATTTCTAATGTATTTTCCCTTCCAAGGTTCTTAGAAATATCCTTTTTGTTGAGATCTGCCCAATACAAGTAAGGGCACTTTAGTCGGCCATTCTGCAGCTTAATTGTATTAATGTCATTGCCATTTCTATGCTAGTTTACTTCCTGTGTGTATGTTTGGGAATTATACATTTGAACCTATTTACAAAGCGGTAGAACACTGTCCTGTGGAAGGAGAAATGGTTGCAAGGAAAGCAATAGCAATATCCGGCTTTTATGTGGATCAGTTTACGATCCCATTCCCTTTTTTAGGTCACTACTTGTTTCAGCTCTTACTGATGTTAATATATGTAAAAATGAAAAGGTACCCATGCCAGCAGCAGTCGCTGATCCCTTAGTGGCAGTGATAACTAAACTCTTCACACTGTTTGCTTCAATGAAATCATTATGTATACAATTTCAAGAGTCAGCCTAAAATCACCAGCAGTGCAAAGAGAGCATGCGGGCGCATGCTCAACCGGAACAATAATGAAAAACCGGGACATTTCTGTGTTTAACCCGGACACTGTTCGAAAACCGGGACATTTCATTCACTTGGAGAAAAGTGTCGGGACACCGGGACACTTCTCCAAAAACAGGGACCGTCCCGGGAAAACCGGGACGTCTGGTCACCCTACATATCGGCCGTCCGCGGACTCCGCTTGTCTGGTGACCAGCAGCCTGAGCGAGCTCGGGCCGGCTCAGTGTCAGCTGAGCTGCAGTCAGGGGTCCGAGCTGGCTTGCTAGGGCAGCGCCCAGACCACGGTGGCCCCCGTGGGGTCCTCGGGGGTTGGACTCACGCTTGGAACCACAGGACGCATTTAAGAGCGCGCTCACAGTGCAAAATGCAACTGCCTCCCGCTGACCAACCATTGGCAGCAGCGACTGTGACGTAAGTGAAAGTGCGGAATGCCGCGCGGCTGCGCAGTGATTGTTTTAACAATCGAGCAGTGTTTCATGATTTGTACCTACTAGCAAGCTTACCAGGCCAGCCTCTAAAACTGCCGAGTTGCGTGCAGCGCGCGCTGCAGGCTGCTGTCCCACTCCATTAGTAATTATAAAGGCCGGCGCTCGGCCGCAGCACTTGACAGCTGAGGACCAAAGGCCCCAATATGCGTGACTTCGCATTTCAGTGAGGTGATGCGGACCACCACACTGAAATGCGTTAGTCTAATGCCTGATGCGTGATACTTGGCAGGGCTGCATTTATTAGACACATTTATTAAATGAAGGGATGCGCCGTATTCCACTCCTGTGTTTCTCCTAGCGCTGTTTCAAAAAAAGCTGCCTGCCACCATGTTGCAAGGGGGAGTGCAATGGGTGTTGCAGTGCGCGTTCCACCCCAACACTCATTGCTGTTTGATGCTGCTTCAGATTTACAAGGCTGAGGCAGCTGCAAAAACTAATGCCAGGGCGATACAAGGAGAAATTATTAATTTCTCCTCGTTTTTTGCTCCTTCTGCAGCACACATATAAACAGCAAATCGCCTTTAAATATTGTTTATTTGCACATAAACAATCGCCCCTGCAGCGCAGACACCGTTGCAACATGCCGCAAGGGTGCCTGCGCTGGGCATCTTTTTTAGCGCTAGAGGAAACGCTGTGGTTCGCCGTATTTTTGTAAATACAGTGCATCCCTGCATTTAAAAAATGTCGGAGCGGGCGTTACCAATTTTGGAATAACACCACTCTCCAACATTTTATTGTAAATATCCCCCTTTATGACTTGAACCAAGAGCTATACCTGGGCTTTTACTGAAGCTCTGTTGCACTTTGCAAGCATGGACACTAACTTTGTGCGGCATCACACTATAATGGGCCATTGCTGAAATGGTACAATGGCATTGGTGCCCACTATTTGAATCTTATTACTATCTGACCTTTTGCTTTTCTTAAGACCACTATTTCAATAATTTTTCACAATTTGAGAAGTTTTTTATTAGAGGCATGCCGGGCACTGGATGGCACTAATAGTATTAGTTTGTAATCACGTTTTTAAAAAGGCACTTTGACTATGCACATGTTTTTACTCATTCTTTTTTCTTTGCTTGTTTTTAACTTTATTATCTTATCATGTTAAGGTTTTAATTAACTGTATCATGATCAGTAAAATTCTTTCATTCGATTGGGAGGGGCAATCTGTAGTGCCTTGTCTAGCCTGGGAATATATGACGTTACATCGCGGTGTTTACACCGCGATACCTTTACAACGCAGGCATTACAATGCAAGTCATTACAACGACTTGCGTTGGAGGGCGCTGGACTTAGGAATAGTATGATTTACTATTCCAACTCCAGCCTACGTTACAGTAGGGAAGGTGTTGAAATAGTAAATCATACTATTCCTTAGCTTAGAGCGCCATCCAGCGCAAGTCGTTGTAACGACTTGCGTTGTAATACCCGCGTTGTAAAGGTATCGCGGTGTAAACACCACGATGTAACCGATGTTTCCCCTAGCCTGGAGAAGGGGGCTGCTGGGAGTGCATTTAGGGGAAGTAAGAAGGAATGCTTGCAGGGAGGGACAAAGGGAGCAAGCTGAACTGTTTGGGTGCTGAGTGGGGGAAGCAGGAGTGCCAGGTGGATGGAGGAAAAGAGAAAGCGGATGTGCATTTAGTGGTAAGGGGTAAGCAGGCATGACAGAGAGGACCCTGCCATGCAGGACCGTCACACAAGTTATTGGGTAGGGAGTCATCAGGTGTGCTTGGGCACCTGTAGAAGAAGCAAGGTTCTCATTCTTCCTGCAAATGGGGAAGCTGTGGCTGAAGTGGACGCTGTTTCCTCCTGTGAAGACGGGGTCGAAGGTGCATCCTGCCGTGTGGGTCTGCGTGGTTACGAGTTGTTTCAGTCTGCTGTTGGTGAGGTTGTCCAGTAGGGCAGTGGAGTTGGGGTCGCTGGGGTTGTCGAGGTGGAAGTTCAGGTCTCCGATGAGTATGTAGTCAGTGGAGGCGATGGCGTGGGATGCGATGAGGTCAGTGATGGTGTCGGCGAAGAGGGACGGGGGCCGGGTGGTCTGTAGGCGAGGGTGCCGCGGAGTGTGGAGTTGGGGCTGGTCTGGACCTGGAAGTGCAGGTGTTCGGCGGCGGGAAAGGTGTCGCTCGAGGTGGAGAGGCGGAGGGAGTTTTTGTGTGCAACGGCAAGTCCTCCTCCTGGGAGGTTGGGGCGGTCCTTCCTCTGGATCTTGTATCCATCCGGGATGGTGGTGGCGGTGTCAGGGGCGGAGGAGGCGTTGGTCCAGTTTTCTGTGAAGAAGGCGACGTCGGGTGAGAGGGTGTCCGGGAGTTTCCAGATTTCTATGGCGTGTCTGTGCATGGAGCGCACGTTGAGGAGGATGCATCTTAGGGAATCGGCGGTGTTGGCATCAGGGGCGATGGTGAAGGTCTGGTGGCAATGGCAGCAGGAGAACTGGCCGTGAGTTGTGTTCGGCATGGACAGCTGGCAGAGGTTGTGCCCTCCAGGGTTGAGTGTGCGGAGGGTGGTTGAGTTGTAGCAGTGGATGTTCGGAGATCCAGGGTCCCTGGCGCTGGTCGCGTTCGGGTTGCGGACGGGCGCAGACGGCTTGCCTTTGGCGCGCCTTCGGTGCACCAGCGGCGCGCCCACTGTACATGAATAATTGACAGTTTCACAACATGAGTTCTTCACGTTAATGTTTCCTGCTACTTACATTCACCTTCTACATTTAATTCTCCATGTTACTTTAAATGGCCTAAGCACATCATGTTTCAGATTAATACATTTCAAAATTCTAACACATTATGTTTATATGACAAAGATTATATGCGGGTATGCTCTACACGTGTGATTATAATGCACCCCTACACACAAAATGTGATTTCCGCTACATCACCACTCTACCTGTTGATTTGTTGCTTTCTTTACCTTCTCAAAAAATTTGATCCAAGAATATTTCTAAGTTCGAAGGCAAGAGCTGAAAAGACTAATTCACTTCTTGTATCCGAACTGCACTCCATCGCAGTCGGCCTTACCTTTCAACTTTGACCCGGTCTTTCGAGACTTGATGCCAGCAGTTTGTGCTTTCATCTTTTAGGTGCTATTTTGAACCTTAAAGTTTAAAAATGCATAACTTCGGCTCTACTGATTGGATTTTCGTTGTTTTGGTATCAAATAGTTTAATAAAACGTACTCTATTTTTCTGAATTGGTTGGGACTTTTCTTGTGTTGTGTTTTCACTTTGTTATTGTTTGTGTGCTGCATTAATACTTTGCACATTTCCTCTAAATTAAGTCTGACTGCTTTTTGTGCCAAGCTATCCAGGGTTTAGCACAGGTTGATTTATTTACTTTTTGTGGTATTACCTGCAATATATTGTGGCTGTTGCATGAACAGGGCTCACACCCCAGTGAGCGAACAACGCAAATTCTCGCAATGGTTGTTCGACAAGCAGAGGTCTAGAAAAAAGTAAGATGAGACGAGATGAAGAGCAGCAGATTGAGGGTGAAGAGAAAAGAGACAGGAGGTGAGGAGTGGATGAAAAGAGTAAAGGATAGAAAAAGATGACAGTATATAAAGAGTGATGAAACGATCAATGGTGTTTAGGGAACGAGTGAGCGAGAATGTACAGGAGGAAGAGAGAGTGAAAAAGAGGGTGTGAGACAGAGAAAGGGAGGGAGATTACGTTGGAGGCACAAAGCTGTACTGACAAAGTTGATACTTAAATCACTGCTTCACAACAAGACAAAGGGAAGAGAGAACTAATTTCTGGAGCAAATCATATTAAATAAAGGCTGGGAGGGTGGGCTCAATGCCATAACACACCTGGCATAGACTTTGCATACTTAATTTTGCTTCCATCTGATGTGTGACTACTTGATCTACATCATTAAATTAATAGCAAATTTGCACACACAAATTCTTGTGGCAGGAGAGGGTGATGCCCGATATCTGCTGTGACACTCCTTGATTTTACATATGGGGTGCCTTGCTGACCTCCTTCCTCCAAACAACATTGTATTAGGGAGTTCGGATGGGCTGCAGTAAAGAGGTTACCCATCTGTTGAGGCAGTTCTGTGGTCCTATTGTTGTTTCAAGAAAGAATTAAGCTAAACGTGATTTCAGTCATCACTGCCTTGCTGTTCCCTGTGTACTTCTCCTTCACTTTCTTATAACAATGGTATATTGTGTGTATGCTGCACAGAAAATAACCAGCGATTTAGCATTCACACTTCACAAGGCTCACTTCCTGAAATGACCTTGATGTAATATAATCCGTAGCTGTACGGGTTCTTCTTTTCATAGTTTACTGCTGGAGGTCAGGAATTGTTATGACCTGCTCTGGTCTCATAAACGCAGCAGAATAGCAGGCAAAAACAAGCATTGGTGAAGCCAGTAGGTCTCACATATGCAAGAGCTATTGACTTGGCCGATATGTTTTAGCCATGGTGTATATTAGTGGCTCCTGTTTAGCATGCCCAAAAGTTAGTGTCATGGAGTGTCGTAGAATGGAGAGTTGTGGATTTGAGTGGAGAGGAATGTCGTGGAGTGTTGCAATAGGCAGGGGAGTTTCATGGAGTAGAGTACAGCAGAGTGGAGTAGAATGGAGTAGAAATGGTGTAGAGTGGAGGGGGGTAGAGTGGAGTACAGTAGAGTGGAGTAGAGTGGAGTGGGGTACAGTGTAGGAGTGGAGTAGAGTAGACTAGTGTGTTGTAGAGTAGAGTGGAGTAGAATGCACTGGGGTAGAGTAGAGTAAAGTGATGTGGAGCGGCATAGAGTGCAGTAGAGTAGAGTGTGGTTGAGTGGAGTAGCATAGAGTGAAGTAAAGTGTCATAAAGTGGAATAAAGTGTTGTGGAGTGGAATAGAGTGGAGTATAGTGGAGTGGAGTGGCGTAGCGCAGAGTGGAGCAAAGTGTCATAGAGTGAAGTGGTGTAGTGAGAAGTGGTGTAGAGCAGAGTAGAGTGGAATAGATTAGAGTATCATAGAGTGTAATATCATGGATTGGAGTGTCACAGAGTGGAGTGTCGTAGAGTTGAATGTCATAGAGTGTAGTGGGGTAGAATTGAGTGACATATAGTGGAGTGGCTTGGGGTGGCCTAGATTGGAGTAGGGTGGCGTAGAGTGGAGTAGATTGGCGTAGAGTTGGGTAGAGTGGCATAGACTAGAGTGACATAGAGTGGCATAGACTAGAGTAACATAGAGTGGCATAGAGTAGAGTGGCATAGAGTGGAGTGGCATGGCGTGGCATAGGCTGTCTGGGCATAGAGTGGAGTGGCATAGAGTGGAGTGGTGTAGACTGCAGTGGAGAGTGGAGTAGAGTGGCCTAGAGTAGAGTGGTGTAGAGTGGAATAGAGTTGCGTAGAGTGGAGTAGAGTGGCGTAGAGTGCAGTAAAGTGGCATTGCATGGAGGGGTGTGGCATGGAGCAGCGTAGAGTGTAGTGTCATAAAATGGAGGGGCGTAGAGTGGCACAGAGTAGAGTAGAGTAGAGTGCCTTAGAGTGGAGTGGCGTAGACTGTAGTATGCATGGTCTGGTAATGCACTGCCATTACAGTTGAAATGATCATTTTTGTTGAAATGACTATTACATTTGCACAGACGTACAGTTGTACTGTTACAATTTGTTCTGATCACATCAAAATATTTGCTTCTACCAAACTTCAAAAATACCAAAAATGTGTTTTATTTGTGCTTTCCTAATTCTGATATATTCTAAAATATTTACACAGTTCATTTACAGACTTTTAAATTGTGTTGTGTGCTAGAAAAATAATATTTTATTCACACCCCCTAGATTGTCACATAAATCCTATCACTTTGGAGTCAGAGAAAGAAAAGTAAACACCACACTCCCTTAGAAGACAGAGACTGACATTGGCCTCTGTCTTTGAACGCACAGCAAATTTGACAAGATAAGAGCAAAATATAAAGGCCTGTTTAGAGAAAATGAGCACTCGTGGAAGAATCCAATAAACAGGCTTTGCTCCACAGGAGGGACAAAGACATATTGGAAAGCCTAAAGCAAATAAAGCCAGCCAATAGAAAGCAAACAAATGTGAGTTACAGACCACAAAACCAGTGGTAAGCAATGAGTCAAATGCATTCCCAGGGAAGCTTTCAGAATGTCTTGAAAAAAAATCTTTAGCAACCAGACAGCTGCACTGTCTGGTAGGCTTTTGACCTAATCATTAGGTGGTAGTGCTGCTAGAATAAAAAAACAATAGCCTACTATGTAAATCAGTAGAGTCGGCAAGTAGGTTGTTGACACTGAGGGCCTCATTTATGAGGCCTCTTGCACCACCGGGACGTCACTTTTGTGACGTTCCTTGGCTTAAGTGTTTGCTCCATATTTACGAGGCAGCACTAAGCCACTTTTTTTGGCTTAATGCTGCCTCATTAATATCGTACCCTTTAACGCAGTTTTCTGCGTTAAAGGGGTGTGCAAAGGGTGTTTAAATATCTTTATTTTATATCTTTATTTCTCCTCATTTTTCCTTTTTTATGTGTGCTGCATGCTGCAGCACACATAGAAAGAGGAAAAAGCCTCTTGTGATTGTTTTGTGCAGGAAGGTTTCCCTTTCTGCACAAAAATAATCATCCCTGCATGCAGGCACCCTTGCACCATGGTGCAAAGGTGCCTGCGTTGGCGCACGGCAGCCCATTGTGCGCCTGTGCAGGGGGAAAGGACAGGAATGCGCCGTATCTGATAGATACAGCACATTCCTGCCCTTTTCTTTTGCTGTAGGGTAGTGCAGCAGGAAGGCCTGCGGCGCTGCCCTGAGGCAAAACCTCATAAATGAGGCCCTGAGATGTTAGGAATGTGCATATGTTCACCCCAAAAGCTGCACAGCCAGCAGCTGGCATTTCAAATGGTGCCCACCCAAGGAAGACAAAACGTGAACTAATGCACGGAAACAATGCTGTATTTCTCGATTTACGTTTTTATAAAAATGGGAGACAAAAACTAAACTGAACATCCAAGGGATGGGGCTTCTTTTCTGTTTATTAATCAACCAAGAAAAGGGGAAATATTGCCTAGTGCTATTGGGGGGTGGAGATACCAAAATTAATGACACTATGGAGTACATTTCACAAAAAGTGACACAAACCAATGTAAAGTGTTGGCAATGTATTTGCTTACAGCACAAAAAAAGATTTGCTCAGGAAATTACCCTTAAAAGTAATGCAAGTAGTGTTTTGTGCTAATTTGTGTGACTTTGCATTAAGGGCTCATCTCGTAGGTGGTACATAGCAGTCCCACAGTGCCATCCATTGTTTTTGATGCAAAACCCTATCGTCTAACCGTGGTGGACAGGCGTTTGTACCAAAAACAACGCCTCCTGAATGCAGGCACTAACAAGGAGAAATAATTTTATTTCTTCTAGCTTTCAACACTTTGCATGTGTACTGCACTGTATAGTTGGCATACAATGTGACAAACGTTTTACAGTATATCTAGGCTTTGTACTTTGTATTGGAAGGGTGCACTTCAGTATAAAACCTGTTGTAGGCATCACACACACACCATTGCACTATGATGCATGTGTGTTAGTGTGTGGCTCTAGGTAGCCTGAAAGAGCACCAGCACTGGGGAAGAGAGCAGCAGCGCCATGTCATAGTAGAGATGACGTAAGCCTGCTCTCTTCTCCTAAAGCAATGCAACACGGCAGCTTTGTTTGCTGTGTCGCGTTACTCTATACATTAGTCACACCCCAGGTAATTTAAATAGTGGTAAGTGCAAGTGTCCTATACTTGCAAACACAAGGTAGTTGCTAGAGCTCCAATCCCCATCACTATTTTCTGTGTTTTTAGAAGGGGGGCTTGGGGGACAGCCGAACCCGGTGAGGTCTGCCCCCCCCGGGCAGATTGGGAGGGGGAAGGGGCGAGCCGGATAGCGGCCATTTTAGTGGTTGGGCTACATTGGATATAGCCCAATTGTAGCCCAACATAATTTTGTAGCCCAAGGGTATAACCGGGCGCTTAGCGCGCTCCCAGCCACCATTTTAGGTTTGGTGACCTGATGGCTGGGAGCGTAGGGCTGTTAGCGTTTTTTGGCAGGTCAGGTGTTTTTGAGGTATTTCGGTAGTGTAGCGTTATTGCGGAGTCCTGATGGCGGCAGAAGATTACTGCGTGATGGAGGCGGTTCGTCTGCTTGGTGAGGCCGGCCGGCTTGACTTACTGATGCCGGAGGCCTCGGGGAGCGCGCGCCCGGTGAGGCGCGCGTCGGCGGGGGTGGCTGCCGCCGTCGCGGCCTGCTCGCCCCCCAAGTGGGCCAAGAAGGAGCAGGTGAGTGAAGGGGGCCGCGCGCATGTGGAGAGCGTGGCCCGCTTGTGGTGCCAGCTTTGCGGTGCGGCGGGAGGGGGAAAACTGAGGCGGTGAAGCGGGGTGGGGCCCGGCGGGGGAGCACGTCTCGTGTCTCCCCGGCGGGGTCCCCGAAGGCGCAGGGCCGCTCCTATGTCCGGAGGGCGGCCCGCGTTTGAAGAATGAGCCTGAGCCTCCGGTGGTAGTGGAGGTTCAGGCGGGGTTTCAGCAGGGCGGGGCACGCAAGAGCAGCGGTTCCCCGTGTGGTGTCCCGGGTGTGAGTGGGCCGCGTGGGAGGGGCGGGAAGACTGCCCGGGAGCCGGTCATCATGGTTGAAGAGGAGGAGGGTGGGTGCGGGGGTGCTGTCAGGCTCGTGGGTCCTGCGGCCTTGTCTGTGGGCGGGTATCATTTAAAGGGGGCCCCGGTGATGGGTGAGCAGGCACTCTGTAGGGGGCCACGTGTAGAGAGTTCAGAGGGGGGCAGGGGGATGATGCCACATCCCACTTCTATGGGGCAAGGGGGGCAGGTAGGTGAAGGGGTGGAAGCCTCCCAGGGGATGGATAAGGTTGGGGGGGAGGGGGAAGGGTGGGACCTGGGTATTGGAGGATGAGGGGGATTGTTTGCCAGCAGAGCTGGAGTCAGACGGGGGCGGGACTGGGAGGGTTTGGATATTTTCACCTCCTGGAATGAGGAGGTGCAGGGGTTAGATAGGATTGGCCAGCTGGATGCGTACATGTCGCAAGGGGGTTTGGTGGGTTTTGGGGCGGAGGGGCACAGGCAACCAGGGGTGGGGGATAGAGGGGGTGTGGGATGGGGTTTGGGTGGGGAATCCTGGGGAGCCGGGGCGGGGCCCAGTTGGGGTAAGGGTGGGGGTGCGGTGGGTTTGGAATGGAGCGAAGATGAGGACCTGCGGGTTGACGGGGGGAAGCAGTGGATCTTAGCAAGGTGGGGCGAGCTTGGGCGGTTAGTACTTTAGGGGCGGGTTGGAAGAGGAGCTGGGATAGGAGAGAGAGGGGTGGGAGGCCCAGCACATCAGACCATTCCTGTTTCTCTCAGGCGGTGGAGCAGCAGCAGGTGCCAGACTTGGCAGAGCTGGGTGCGGCTCAAAAGCGCCAAGGAGAAGGGAGGGTAGAGCCTCGCGTGGCGTGCCCAGTACCGGCGCGGGATCCTGGCACGGCTGGCATAAGTAGGCCCTGGGTGGGTTTGCCGGCCCCAACACCTGATGGGCCCCAGCGGTCTACGGGGCAACGAGGACACAGGAGATCGGACGGAAAGCCTAGGAGTGGGGCTAGGAGGGTGCAGTCAGCACCTCCGGTTGAGAGGGCATGGGGACTCGGGGGGCACGAGGGGTTAGAGTGCGATGAGGACAGCCTGGAGGAGGGCGATTTACGCAAAGGGGAAGGAAAGGGTGCAGGGGGGTCGAATAATGCTTTGGCTAGTGTGTTGCAGGTGTCACGACACCCGGCGGAGCCTACGGGCCGGACAGCGAAGTGGGACGAACGGTCGGATACATTGGCGAGGCGGACTGCAGGACGGCGGGCATCCTCCTTGGAGCCAGGTAAACAGCAGGTTGGGGGAATGCGGCCAGTAATGGTATCAGTAGGGGTTGGAGGGGGGGAGGTTGCGAAGAGGCAAGTATGTGTCGGATGTGGGAGTGGGCACGGATGACGCAGGTAAGGCGTCAGTGAGCCTGGGGGATAATGTTAAAACAAAGACGGACTCAGGTGTAATAGCAGCAGTCGAGTCAGATAACAAGTTGGAGAGCAAAGAGTTAAAAAACGGCTGCCTTATATGGGAGTGACTAAACCTTTGGGTGCGCACTTAATGCTGGCAACCAAGGAACGGATCTGGAAGGGCGAGTATGTTGAGATGCTCAAACTTCTTGCCAGAGAAGTACGTGTGAAAGAGGGATCGAAAGAGGAGGAGTACGAATTGTGTTGTGTTTTCACTTTGTTATTGTTTGTGTGCTGCATTAATACTTTGCACATTTCCTCTAAATTAAGTCTGACTGCTTTTTGTGCCAAGCTATCCAGGGTTTAGCACAGGTTGATTTATTTACTTTTTGTGGTATTACCTGCAAGAGATTGTGGCTGTTGCAAGAACAGGGCTCACACCCCAGTGAGCGAACAACGCAAATTCTCGCAATGGTTGTTCGACAAGCAGAGGTCTAGAAAAAAGTAAGATGAGACGAGATGAAGAGCAGCAGATTGAGGGTGAAGAGAAAAGAGACAGGAGGTGAGGAGTGGATGAAAAGAGTAAAGGATAGAAAAAGATGACAGTATATAAAGAGTGATGAAACGATCAATGGTGTTTAGGGAAAGAGTGAGCGAGAATGTACAGGAGGAAGAGAGAGTGAAAAAGAGGGTGTGAGACAGAGAAAGGGAGGGAGATTACGTTGGAGGCACAAAGCTGTACTGACAAAGTTTATACTTAAATCACTGCTTCACAACAAGACAAAGGGAGAGAGAACTAATTTCTGGAGCAAATCATATTAAATAAAGGCTGGGAGGGGTGGGCTCAATGCCATAACACACCTGGCATAGACTTTGCATACTTAATTTTGCTTCCATCTGATGTGTGACTACTTGATCTACATCATTAAATTAATAGCAAATTTGCACACACAAATTCTCTGTGGCAGGAGAGGGTGATGCCCGATATCTGCTGTGACACTCCTTGATTTTACATATGGGGTGCCTTGGTGACCTCCTTCCTCCAAACAACATTGTATTAGGGAGTTCGGATGGGCTGCAGTAAAGAGGTTACCCATCTGTTGAGGCAGTTCTGTGGTCCTATTGTTGTTTCAAGAAAGAATTAAGCTAAACGTGATTTCAGTCATCACTGCCTTGCTGTTCCCTGTGTACTTCTCCTTCACTTTCTTATAACAATGGTATATTGTGTGTATGCTGCACAGAAAATAACCAGCGATTTAGCATTCACACTTCACAAGGCTCACTTCCTGAAATGACCTTGATGTAATATAATCCGTAGCTGTACGGGTTCTTCTTTTCATAGTTTACTGCTGGAGGTCAGGAATTGGTATGACCTGCTCTGGTCTCATAAACGCAGCAGAATAGCAGGCAAAAACAAGCATTGGTGAAGCCAGTAGGTCTCACATATGCAAGAGCTATTGACTTGGCCGATATGTTTTAGCCATGGTGTATATTAGTGGCTCCTGTTTAGCATGCCCAAAAGTTAGTGTCATGGAGTGTCGTAGAATGGAGAGTTGTGGTTTTGAGTGGAGAGGAATGTCGTGGAGTGGAGTGTTGCAATAGGCAGGGGAGTTTCATGGAGTAGAGTACAGCAGAGTGGAGTAGAATGGAGTAGAAATGGTGTAGAGTGGAGGGGCGTAGAGTGGAGTACAGTAGAGTGGAGTAGAGTGGAGTGGGGTACAGTGTAGGAGTGGAGTAGAGTAGACTAGTGTGTTGTAGAGTAGAGTGGAGTAGAATGCACTGGGGTAGAGTAGAGTAAAGTGATGTGGAGCGGCATAGAGTGCAGTAGAGTAGAGTGTGGTTGAGTGGAGTAGCATAGAGTGAAGTAAAGTGTCATAAAGTGGAATAAAGTGTTGTGGAGTGGAGTGGAATAGAGTGGAGTATAGTGAAGTGGAGTGGCGTAGCGCAGAGTGGAGCAAAGTGTCATAGAGTGAAGTGGTGTAGTGAGGAGTGGTGTAGAGCAGAGTAGAGTGGAATATATTAGAGTATCATAGAGTGTAATATCATGGATTGGAGTGTCACAGAGTGGAGTGTCGTAGAGTTGAATGTCATAGAGTGTAGTGGGGTAGAATGGAGTGACATATAGTGGAGTGGCTTGGGGTGGCCTAGATTGGAGTAGGGTGGCGTAGAGTGGAGTAGATTGGCGTAGAGTTGGACGGCGGGCATCCTCCTTGGAGCCAGGTAAACAGCCAAGCGGCCGAAGGTGCCTCTCACAATTGAAAATTGGACAGCGGCCTTTTTGATATATGCAAGTGTTTACTGTGAAAAGTACCCGGAGAGGTGCGTGGCGCTGATTAAGTACATGGATGTGATCAGGAAGGCCCAGATCACTTGGGGGGGGTACGCATGGGCTCAATATGATGAGGAATTCAGGGCATGCATGGCGTGGGATACTGAGGCGAAATGGGGGGAGTTGGATACGGATTTTTGGCAGCATACAATGGGGGCGTCCTGGGCAGGGAAGACTATCTTCACGGCCAGCGGGTTACCACTCGTGTACCGGCCTTTTCAGGGGGGACCTACCCGGGGAGGGGTGGACGGTACAGGCAGAGGGCAGACAGGATCGGGAGGGGCCTGCTGGGATTTTAATAAGGGCCTGTGCACCCAGGATTTCTGTAGATTCAGGCATGACTGCTCGAAATGTGGAGGCAGACACGCATTGGTTAACTGTTTCGGGGGAGGGCCGGGGCAGCAGCAAGGGGGGCAGCAAGGGGGGTTCAATGCGGGCAGACATCAACAACAGACCTTCGCAGGAGGACGGGGGGCTAAAGGGACTGGGCCAAAGGGCTCATACACCGGGTAGAGTAGAGGGGTTAGTAGCAGCCCTACAGGGTTAAGTGCAACCAGAGGGCGGTAGAAATCTTGCGGGCAGGATCTCAAGAGGGTTTTTCGCATAGGGTATGGGGGACATAGGATAAGGAGGGGGGAGGATAACTTACAGTTGGCGGGCCCATGGGAAGATTGGCGTTTGGAGAATTTGTTTGGGTCTCCCATAGGAGTGATGCCAAGAAAGGAACAGGGGTAGTTTCGATTAATTCAACATTTAGCATGGCCAGAAGGGGCCGCAGTGAATGTTTTCATGGATGAAAGGGAGGCTACTGTTCATTCTTCGTCAGTTGACGTGGCCATGTCACTGGTAGTGACCGCGGGCGCAACGGCGAGGATGGCAAAATGGGACATGAACATGGTTGCATTTTGCTTCCAGTCCACCGGGATGATTTGGATCTTGGGGCATCCATTTCAATGGTGAAATGGTACATGTACACAGCATTACTGTGGGGCTGGGCGATGTCCTGCGCATGAGTTGAGGGTTTTAGTATGTTACTCCAGTGGCTATTTTTAAAGTGGACGGGTCGCCGGCTGGTAACACATGAACTGGATGACTTTCTCTTTGGGGGCACCTCAGACTCCACGGAGTGCCAGGCAGCTCTGGACAGCTTCAAAGAGATCATGAGGGAACAGACGGGTCACCAGTTGGTAACACGTACCGGGATGACTTTTTCTTGTTGGGCACCTCAGACTCCATGGAGTGCCAGGCAGTTCTGGACAGCTTCAAAGAGGTCATGAGGGAACGGACGGGTCACCAGGTGGTAACACAGTACCTGGATGACTTCTTCTTTGTGGGCACCTCAGACTCCACGGAGTGCCAGGCAGCTCTGGACAGCTTCAAAGAGATCATGAGGGAACATGGGGTGCCGTTGGCACCGGAAAAGACTATGGGGCCCGGCGCAGCTATCTCTTTTATGGTGATGGCGTTGGTTTCACAATGGTTAGAGCCACGCCTGCCGGAAGACAAAAAGCAGCAAATGAGAGGGCTGATGACAGCAATGTGGGCAAAGGACAAAGGCACAATGCATTGGGGGGAGGTATTGAATGGGGGGAGGGGATACCGAGCATAATAAAGTCTGCAAAGGGCTACAAAAGTTTAAAACGGTTCAGAGGCACAGGGGAGGTGAGGGTTTTTAGGTTCTGTGTTTTCTTCGGGTCACACAGTTTTTCTTGTTTCAGGTTCGGTGGCTTGCCCCCGCGCCGGAGAGAGGACCAGTTGGATAGTGGGCCATTCATGGGTGAAGTGTACACAGGTCCAGGCCTGCGCCGGTTATTTTGGGGGAAAAATGTGGGGGTTAATAAAGATTTGTTAAACGTTTATTGGAAGGAAAAAGGGAGCATGCTCTGGAAAGAGCGGATCGGGGGTTTTTGAACGGAGTATTGGGGGTCGGTAAGTGCCCCGACATCTTGTTACCTAATTTGGGGAAGAAGTTCAGGGTCAGGGACACGGGGCTAGTTTTGCGGAAGAGCTTGAAGTGGGACATGGAAACCTGAGGGGGGCTGGCCAGGGGGTTGAATGCCCAGCGGCGCAAAAGATGGGATTCCTATGAGGACAGGGGGGGTAGAAAAAAGGGGAGGCAGCATTTCCGCTTACTCTCCCACTTTTTCCTGGGTGGCGGTTGTGAAAAGTTGGCCAAGATTGGCAGAAGTTTTTAGTTAAGTGTTGGAAGTTTGTGAGCAGGGGCAGGGAAAGGGTAGGCAGGTAGGTCAAGTTTAGACTAGATGTTTGGTAGTTACAGTTGCAGAAAGGCAGGTAGGGGTTTGGGTTTCATTGGAGGGCAGGATTTGTAACTGCAATACTATGTAATGTGGATGTTATGTAATGTTATTATGTTATCGGCAGGGTGGGGGATTTGATGTGGGGATCGTAGGGGGGGGGGGGCCAACAGGGGATCAGTTATTTTATGTATAGTGAGGTTTTAGTTTGTAAGGCAGTTGCCAGTGTTATTCTTTGTGATATGCACCTGTTTCAATAAAGCGGCCTTTTACACACACAAAAATTGGACTCGGTTTGGCTTGTCCCCCTCCCTCCCAAGGGGGGCTTGGGGGGCAGCCGAACCCGCTGAGGTCTGCCCCCCGGGCAGATTGGGAGGGGGGAGGGGCGAGCCGGATAGCTGCCATTTTAGTGGTTGGGCTACATTGGGAATGGCCCAATTGTAGCCCAACATAATTTTGTAGCCCAAGGGTATAACCGGGGGCTTAGCGCGCTCCCAGCCAACATTTTAGGTTTGGTGACCTGGTGGCTGGGAGCGTAGGGCTTTTAGCGTTTTTCCCTCCCGCCCACCCTAAAATGGGTATTGGGGGGGGGGCCTTATTTGGGGTCGGTCTTTATCTCCTAGGCATGGTTTGTGGAGACAGGTGCATAGGGGTTTTGCTAATTGTATACTTGTCGCTTGGAACAGGTGCAGGCGGGGTTGTGAAAAGTTGGCCAAGATTGGCAGAAGTTTTTAGTTAAGTTTTGGAAGTTTGTGAGCAGGGAAAGGGTAGGCAGGTAGGCTAAGTTTAGACTAGATGTTTGGATAGTTACAGTTGCAGAAAGGCAGGTAGGGGTTTGGGTTTCATAGGAGGGCAGGATTTGTAACCACAATACTATGTAATGTGGATGTTATGTAATGTTATTATGTTATCGGCAGGGTGGGGGATTTGATGTGGGGATCGTAGGGGCGGGGGGGAACAGGGGATCAGTTATTTTATGTATAGTGAGGTTTTAGTTTGTAAGGCAGTTGCCAGTGTTATTCTTTGTGATATGCACCTGTTTCAATAAAGCGGCCTTTTACACACACAAAAATTGGACTCGGTTTGGCTTGTCCCCCTCCCTCCCAAAATGTGTTTATTAGTTTTTTTCGGTAATTTGCCAGTACTTTGTCAGAACGTAAAGAAACAAAAAAAAGGCAGGATGAACCAGATAAATCAGATACGGGAAACTAATGGCTGAAATGTGTCTCCTGTTACACAGCTAAACACTCACACTTGTGTGCTTGACAGTTCTTTTGGAAATACAAAAAAACATTGCTGCCGAACACTTGTATCCAACCAAAAATCCTTTTGAAATTATAAATTCAGTACATAATGTCGATTAGAATTTTGCTCCAGAACATTCCAGGGAGGACACATTTATCAGGGGTTCAATTTTAAGCATCTGAAAATTAGCCATTAAAGTAAACAAGAAACAACCCAAATAAACATTACGATATTGAATTACTGTCCCCTATAACAAATTTAAGGTCAAGGCTAAAACGTGGGTACAAATAAAAGTTGATTTAAAGAAGTCAAATTCTTTGAATTCTTCTTGAAATAGGATAATGCGAGATGAGTACCAAATTACATGAACTATATGTTAACTGAATCTTGTTAAGCGAAGACAACCTTATGTGGACGTTTTGGAGGGTTGAGTTTTTACAGACATTGCCCTCTATTACATGGCATCTATCACTGTAATTCACTATTTAGATAGTTTAAAATATAGCTCATGGAATTTTGTTTTCTTGTCGCAAATCGTATTCCCACTACAATTCATGTAATTGTGGTTTCTTTACATTAACTTTTTAAGTTTACTCTAGTTCTCTTGTTTACCTTAATTTTGTAACAAAGGATTGTTGGTTCATATTTGTTTGTTTATTTGAGCTATTTCCTCTTTATTTTTAGCCATAATTTTCAAATGCTTGTAATTGAGTTCCCTGATGAAAGGGTCCCCGCTGAAATGCATCTAAGTCAACATTTTAATCATCATGATGTAATGAATTTACAATGTCAATAAAAGGAATTATTTCAGATATACTTGTTTGATGATATTTTTTTATATATTTTCCAAAGGTTTAACAAACACACAAGCATAGGTGTGAAGCTGTGCACCAGGGGACACATTTCAGCATATGATTTGTGCGTAATTTGACGGATACCAGGTTCCCACACTGAAGGGATCTAATCCTGGTTACATGCAAAACGTGAAGATTCAGATTTAACATACATTGAAAACAGGCATTGGCAAAGCCAAAGGGTCTGGCCTTTTTAACTGATACCTCAAAGATTGTTATCATAAGGGCAGCACATTTACATCTAATACGGATGTTCAAATGGAAACTTTCAGTTTGTTAGTAGAAGATTGATGGGGATCTGCAGACAGTAGATTCCCTGCCAGACTGGGTACAAAGGCCCTACAAGACCATTAGCTTACACCTACTAACTGAAAAATACTATTTATTGGTCTGTGACCAAGGCCATCATTACTGATGATGAAACCACCTGGGTAGTTGCAAGATACTTTAGGTTAATCTAGGGTTGTGTTTGCCACCTGCCCATTTTTCTACTGGCCTGTCCTGTATTTTTAGGTCCAGGCCAGTGAAGATAATAGGATAAGAAGTGAAATCCACTATATTTCCCTTCTGAAACATAAACCTAAAACAGCAAACACATCAAGAAATCCAGGGCCTCATTTACAAAAAATGACGCATTGCTGCCACAACGATGCATGAAAATGAATTGCGCCTCTGTACACCATCGTAAAACGCCATGGATGCACCATATTTATGGTTTGGTGCACCATGGAGTAAGTTGGGAGCCTGCGTCCCAAAAAAAGACACAGGTGCCGCAATAGTGCCTTAAGGAAAACTGATGCATCTGTCGGAAAAGTGATGGAAGGCTACCTTGCATCACGTAACGCAAGGCGGATCACCAGATCATCAGTTTGCACTGCTTCAAGCCTCAAAATATAAATGACACATTCCTTTAAAAAAACATTTGGGAGACTACACTGGAGGCAGCAATGGAGCAGGGAGCACACTGCAGCAGTCAGGACAATCAACCCAACAACCCCTGTACCAGCCAGGATGCCCAGGCAGGCTCCCAGGGGAAGAGGAAGTCCAACTTCATTGAGGAGGAGAATGAGCTATTGATCACTGAGGTGACAGAACATCAATATCAGCTCTTTGTCACCTAAATGTTGCCACTATTGATGAAAGAGGCCATATGGCAGTATATTGTGGAGAAAATTAACAGTGTTGGTCAAGCCAAAAGGACAGTTACAGACTAAGAAGTTTCAGATAACCAACTCAGGGAATGACAACATGGGCTGAATATCAGTGCAAGTCAACTGCCTATTTGGAATGGGCCTTTCCCAGCAGAATTTGTCCACAGTGGCTGTGTAGAGAATGTAGAGATACTGCCTTCAGTCAAGAGTATGATCAAATGTGGAGATACATCAAGTAAGTTGATAGCATATGCCCTAGGATCCACTCCGAATGTGCCACAGCTAGTAACACATATACACACACTCACTGGAAATAACACAGCATGTGCCCGACCCATCACAAGCATATATGATAACTGTCATGCTGCCCAAAAGTAGCCAATCATGTAAGTGCCAAAACCTTAATTTTAATATAAGGACAACAAGAAGTGACACCTTAAACCTAATACACCAAACTAACTATACCTATGATAATTATTCCTTCCCTAATATATAATCCTTAAACTAGCCTATTCTAACTTAACACTAATTTACCTTACTTAGCTTTAACTTACACTAATCTACACATATAACACATAAGAACGGTTAAACATCAACCCCCATCCCCCTTAACACATATAAGCACATGAGACAACATATACTAGACCTATACATCAACTAACTTAACATTTAAGCTTAAACAATCATATTTTTTTTTTGGGAGGGGGGGTTTAAAACGTTCACATTTTAAGTATAAAATCTATGAAACATAGACCACCAACCCACTTAACAACCTACCCATAAAAGCTTCAACCCTAAAACCCATAAATAGTAAAAATATTAAAGCTACTACTAAACGAACCCTATCTAAAACTAACCTTATCTATTGTCTATCTACTAAAATATGTAAATAACAAGAAGAAACTATGGAGGACAATATTGGTTGATGGGGGGGCCTACAACTGGTCCAGGATGTGGTCCACAGACTGCTGCAGGTTTCGGACCATGGACATCAGCGTGGCTACCTGCATTTCAAGTCCAGCCAGCTTTAACTTAATTAAGTCAATGTCCTTCTGAGACTTGTGTCCCTTGTCTCCAGATTGTTTGCAGCTGGCTTGTGGAAGCTGGGGTGCCACAGGTGTAGGTGCAAATGATGGTCCAGCAGTTGAGACGTGCCCTCCTGCCTGTCCCATGTCATGGCCCGCTATGATGTCCATTGTGGGCTTTGTCGGTTTCCCAAGAGGGGGTGAGATCCAGGACCTGGATTGCTTCTCCCGATCAAATCTCCGACCCATCCTGGAGGAGCACTTGGCAATGTGCCTTATGTGGTGGTACCGCTCCAGTCGGATGCAGTACTGGTGTTGGTGCTCCGCAGTCATGTTGTCTGTTGGAGAAGAAGGACATATGTCTCAAACATTGTGGTCATAGATGACACTTTCAGCAGTCACATGCATGATTACAATATAGATGCACAAGTGGTAAGTAGTGCCAAACAGTATACATTTGAGGGGCAACCTAACAACCTTTTACACCTGTAGCTTGTTCATCACATTCAGTATGAACACATGAGCAGCCTGGACTTGGCATTGTGGGTACCTGAAATGGCAGTGTCTGTCAAAAGAAACGCAGAGCCCTTCCAATCTTGATTCTAAAATTGGTGGCCGAGGTGGTGTACACAAAAATCTAGGCACAACGTCCATCTAGATACTCCATGGGGATTGTCATGCAGCATGCAAGAAGGTGCCAGTTATGGCAGCCAGCTATGTGACAAGAGTGAAGTGACACATGGACCTGTATAGTCATCCATCTACTGTACACTGTGAGGGCATTTACACAATACCAAACATCTGGCAACAAATGTTAGCCATTTGCCGGGTTGAACAAAGATAGACATGTATGGCTAGCTACTTCACATACATTGGAGGTCCTGAACACCGTTCCAAGACTGACACATGTACAGATCTGGGACACAATAACCTAGTGCATGGCATGGATACCTCACCATTGCATCCATGTGAAATGTTCAGCTGTCAGGGCAATTGCAGTCCATCCTTTCCATCCCATATTTCTAGCTGTTTCATTGGCTACTTCCCAATAGGCCTGTGGCAGATTTCACATGAACTCTGCTGGCACCCAATATCACTTGTCACCCACATACAGAACTCAGAGGGATGTGCAGGCACCCCTGATGCAGGCTGACATGAGACAAATCCCATGTTGAATGTGGGCAAGTAAGTTCCACCTATGAGGTTATTAGATGGAACACTGGAGGTATACACTCCCTGCATTATGTGGGTTAAGCGGTATTGTACACTTGTCTTGCGATCATGACAGATACATTAGGACTATGGTACCTCACCCTTACATATGACACTGCCAGAATGTGTAGGATTTATGTTTTTGGACGGTGAACTTGTTCACATGTTCTGGCAAGTACATATCATTCACAACTTGTCTAGGACTCAGTCCTACTGGGCCATGTTTGCTTCAGGTTACACATTCAAATCAAAGTGACATGAATCATTGAGCTGGCTTCTAGCACTTAAACAGTACCAATATCGATGGGGTGGAGTTACATACAAAGCAGCCATGTTCATGGTAGTATGTCCACACACACTGGAAGGCTATTTCATGGTGATGAGATGTGCATGGTGTACATGTCAACATAATCTGTGCTCTAGGCAAAGCAAAGTGTGTTGGTGCTATTTGTCACACAGCTTACACATCTGGGCACTGCTACAATCTGGACTTACCCACACATACTGTGTCCATGAATCCCCAGACCTTCCAATGTCACACTTCTGAACATACGCCTGTGAAAACTGTGTTAGGGTCAATACTTCGGGCTACATTTACAATATTTTGATGCACGGCAGTGCAGCAAGCCTTCCTTCTGCGCTGCGGTGCATCAAAAGAAAAGGACAGGAATGTGCGGTATCTACAAGATACGGCGCATTCCTGTCCTTTTCCCCTGCGCTGGTGCACAATGGACTGCCATGCGCCAACGCACGCACCCTTGCACCATGGTGAAAGGATGTCTGCGTTGTAGGGGACACCTTCCTGCACAAAAACAATAATGAGAGGTGTTTTCCTTTTTCTACGTGTGCTGAAGAATGCAGCACACATGGAAAAGGGAAAAACAAGGAGAAATAAAGGTATTTCTTCTCGTTGTACCTCCCTTACACCTCCCCTGGGGAGGCATAGGAATCTCACCCATTCCCAGGTTTACAAAACCTTGTAAATCTGGGAATGTGTCAGAATCCATGGGTGTTGCATGGAAACACCCCTTTCACACAGAGTAATGCGTGAAAGGAGGGGCATATTTTCAAGGCCATGAAAGATCACCCAGAGTGGCTTTACGTGCCCTTGTAAATATGGGCCAGCACACTGCGCCACCGGTCCATCATACACTGGCGGCAAAATGGGCTTGTAAATAAGCCCCTTCATTTGTGCAACATACATCAGACTCCCAGTCCACCAGTTGTAATTGGGCCATGTGAGGATACATCTGCCATGAGCATTTTCAACATCCAATTCACTACAGATTCACTGCATATTAAGAGGCAAGCATCAAGAGTGCCTGCATGGAAAGCATTTAGATTGGATACCCATTTTTTCCTTGGAATTTTAGATGTGACATTTTCCTAGATAGTATGTCAAGCCACATGTATGGTACAGCTTGTCTGCACATGGTGATGATAGTCCTTGCACATGTCAGTGCTAACATTTCCTGCAAAAATAACTACTACCCTTACAGATCACCAAAGATGTAAGTTGACACTCACTGGTAGCATTACGGTCCTGGGAGGCTGCCACTTCTCCTTTGTTGTAGGGCTCAGGTCCACCTATGAAACATAAGCAAAGGGACATTGACCTGTGAATGCAGAACATGTATGCAGTCAACGCATGACGCACAGTACATTGCCATCACACAAGCCTGCAATGGGGTTTGTATCATGATGTACAGTTCCAAAGCCTACGTGATGCCAATTGGCATGTCATATTGCTGTCAAATCACCTGTAAAGAGCACTTAGTGCAGACCAGGTATGAGACCCAGCATAGCTTGCTACATGGGTCAAGGATGTCACACTTTTAGGTCTGTGTGGGCAGTCCATTTGGACGTTCATCACTCAGCCTTGTAAGCCAATAGTGCTTTCTCAAGATCTTACATGTGCTCTCATGTACAACAGACATCACACAGTTCCCATGTTTCTTGGTCTTCTTCGCTTAGCTCGTGACATGTGACAATTGCATTCTTAATAGTCTATGACCACTCTAGGTACCTTTTGGCTCAGTTGCTCATCATGTCCCATATTCACACATTGTTAATGTATGTGTGAGGTGAGTAAGCATCAACACACCTTGTCCAAACTGTGGGTCTCTCTTACATTGTTTTGGCTCAGTGCAACGCCACAAAAATCTTGATGCAATGACCTGCATCAATATAAAAGGGCAGGTATGTGCTATATCTATGAGATACGTTGCATTCCTGTCCTTTTCCCCCGCGCTTTCGCACAATGGGCTGCCATGCCCCAATGCAGGCACCCTTGCACCATGGTGCAAGGGTGCCTGCGTTGAAGGGATGATTTTTTTGTGTGGGAAGGGACACCTTCCTTCACAAAAATAATCACAAAGGTGTTTTCCTCTTTCTATGTGTGCTGCATTCTGCAGCACACATAGAGAAAAGCAAAATGAGGAGAAATTAAAGTAATTCTCTTTGTTGCTCCTCCCTTACGCCTCCCCTGGTGAGGAGTAGGCTTTTGATGCATTCCCAGGTTTATGATATCTCGTAAATCAGAGAATGTGTAAAGTGCTATGGGTAATATGTGGGAACACCTACCATAACACCCTTGGCAAGGCTCCCTATTGTAGTCTGAGGCAACGCAGCGACTTGCGCTGCCTTGCCTCTGTCCATAGCCACAATGCAATGAACAGCCATGCAGGGTGGCTTTACATGGCCTTGTAGATATGGTCAAGCAGTGTGCGCTGCCAGACTGTCACTAAAAGTAACATTCAGGCAGCGCACAGGGGCTTGTAAATCAGCCTCTGTGTCTGGATCTATTGTGAGTGTACTCCCCTCCAACATACATGAAGAGGGGCCCACACAGTTCTTAGTCAGAAATGCCTTTGTATGCCCACCGACATTACTCCCTGCACATTGCTCCCAATTCCCAGCAGCACCACCGTGCCTCACCTGCACTATGTGCTTATGGGTGACTATAGCGATATCCATTTGAACATGCCGCTGTGGCATTTTCTGTTGCTGTAACGAAGCTCTCCCATATCATGCCATAGTAACCTAAGTGTATGTCTGGGCCTACTGTATATCTGTCCATTCACAGAAGTATGCAGATACCACACAACTATGGGTTTATGGAATGTTATGACTTACCAACAGGGCCACTGACTTCCAGGCCCAGATGATCCAGCAGATCTTTCTCCCGGCTTATGACATCTTGCCACCGGTGCTTCAGCTGGTGGACATTGCGCTGTACACCAAAGATCCACCACATCTGGTACTGGACCTTCTCCCATCTTTGGAACCATTCTTGTGTGGGGTAGCCTTTACTAACCAGGCCCCCACTCCCAATCATGTGTGTAGATAGTGGATGTGCAGCCAAAGTAGGCCCCGAAACTCATCCTCTGACAGATTAGCTTGGCCCTGCCTGACATATCCATACATTTCATAACCCAAACTATACAAAATAACATCTTATAATCTACTTTTCCCCCTACTCCTAATGCTATTTACCCCCAAATTGACTGACACCCCACAACACAAGACACAAAAGTACATACATTTATTTACAAAATACACACTTTTGGGACAGAACTGGGACTGAACAGACACAAAAACTGCACAAATCAGCACACACTCTCTCTCCTATCCACACACCCCTCCACCACCCAGCACAGGCAAAGAGACTGTAAGTAAAGGTGAAAGGAACTTTATACTTCCTGATTTGCAGCATGGCTGAGCCATTGCATCACTTCCTGTGTGGATGCGACACGTTTTCATCATCAGCGTCATTTTCCTCACCTACGCATCGTGTTTTTATGGCGCAACATCCGGAAAAAGGAAGTAGTTCATGCATATTGCCCTGGTTTTGAAGCTTTGTGTAGAAACGTGTTTTATGTCCAACGCACTAGACACTCCCGTTTTCTGCTACTACGTCACTTAACCAGTGCATGCATGGTGTCGCTTTTAAAAATGAAGCGTCATGTGTACTAGGGGATAAGTCACTTTATCTTCATGCGTAACTTTTTTGGATGGCACTTCGCTTTTCAAAATGAAGCGTCACGTTGACTTGGAGTAAGTCACTCCATCAATACATGCATAATGTTTTTGGATGACGCATAACTTTCCCAAGTGAACCATCACATTTACTAGGGGTAAGTCACTTCATCAATACATACGTGACGTTTTTGGATTTCCTCCACATGCGTCACGTTTACTCTGCAAAAGTCACTTTTGGGACACAAAAGTCACATAAGCTATTGGAAAAATCACCTTTCCTTCACATGCATCACGTTTACTCTGCAAAAGTCACCTTTGGGACACAAAAGTCACGTAAACCATTGGAAAAATCACCTTTTCTTCACATGCGTCACGTTTAGTTCTAATATATAGTCACTCATGACACATTGTTGGGGATATGTGCAAGGCACTTATGTGACATATAATTACAATGAACTGTTCATAGCTGAATACGCAGTGACGTTGGTGTTTGCCTTCCGATCTCAATGCCTGCTTTTGTGGCCTATTCCTGGCATTTAACATGTAATACAGTTGATGGCTCATGGCCTGGTCACAAAAACACACTTACAACTCACATTAGTAGACGTTTTATTTAATTCAGAACCTTAGTGGTGTGTTAGTTGTTGGACCATTTACAGATATGTAGTTCATGAGAAAAGTTGTTGCACTATGTGTGTGCGTTGACGAATCCTGGCAGCAGTGTTGCGGATGTCTCTGCCATCGGCTTCCTCATCCTCCTCATCATCCTCCATTGGGTCCAGGGGTTGTTGTTCGCTGTCCCAGGGTACATTGGTGCTCACACACATGTTGTGCAGCATGGCACACAGTAGGATAATTTTGCAAACCATTTTGGATGAGTAGAGCAATCTGCCCCAGAATATGTCCAGACACCTGAACCTGCCTTTGAGCAGGCCAAGTATTTGCTCGATTATGTTGCGTGTTCGACTGTGTGCCTTGTTGTAGGCCTTTTCTGGTCTATCTGGGGGTGTCCATATAGGGTCATTACCCATGTCTGTAGGCCATATCTTGGTCAGCTGTAAGTCACATGAGAACTGTCAATACTGTCGCTCACGGTGAACAATACATGCCATGGTGCAAGAGTTATGTGTGCTGACATTGTCATACATATTACTTCTGAAATATTCACCTGATGTGTTAGGCATGTGACACGTCTCTTCCATTGCTATATGTCATGTAAAATGCTGGACAGGGGATGATGCATTGTTGACTTTGAAATACTGACTGCAAAGTTGTCCGTATATTTTTCAATGAAGGATATATGGTGATTGGACCTGTCCGGTGTATGTTGTCTGCTCACACTGGATGTGTGTATTAGCCTTTGGGGATCAGATATTTGGTCAGCAGTTGGCTCCTATTTTGGTGGTGACATATTCAACATGCCTTGCACTGACACATGCATATGTCAATGTTATCACACTGTGGTCAGTGTTGGGATACATAACATGCATGACAAACCATTGGAGTGTCCTGTGGACCCCCATGTCACCAATCCCTTGCACACAGTGATGCTACACTGCATTTCGTGCCACTATTCTTAGCTCTGTACCCTTCCATCTTTCTACGCCAGCCGTAGTGGCTTTGCATGTGTTGACTTGTGTGACTTGGTGGTTAGATGTATACATGTGTAGTGGTGCATGGTGCATGTATGAGGTGCGGCCCTCATACTCATGGTCCTATCGGTGTTTCTGGACACAATCATTGGATGTCAACCATTTCTAGCTGGTGGTAGGTGTGTAGGGAATTGTGATATTGCTTACCTACAAGTAGACCATTGCCATATTGTCCATTCTGGAAGTGGTCATTTATGATGCAATGGCGTAAAATGTATGCATCCGGAACACACTCCCAGGGTATTTGGCCAGCTCGTTTGTAAAGAGGCCCCGATGGTCCTCGATGGCCTGGACATTGATGGCGTGGGTATGTTTCCTGTTGCGGTAGAGATGGGCTGTTGCAGCAGGAGGAACCAGTTGCACCCAGAACATGTGGGAAGCCTGCAATGGCATAAATGCTCTGTTCGATCCCCAGCTGCAGCTGTTGGGTGTTTGGAAAATGGAGGTACTGGGTGTGAGGCGGATGATAGCATCCAGGACAGATGGTAGGAAGGCAGAGAACGATGACTGAGATATACCTGCGACTCGTGCTGCTGTGATCTGGAAATACCCAGAGGCCAATACCCAGAGGCCAACATGTGTAATACTGCCATGGGCTTGGCCTGCGATGGAATGTTGGTGACCCTGGCAGTTGGTGGCTGGAGCCGTGGCGTATTTTGTTGTAGCAATTGCACAAGGGACTCCCTCTTGAGGCAGTAATGTTATGACCTCATCCTCCCTGAGCCCAATGAGGGTAGTCCTCTGTGGGTAGATGCGCTCCCTTCTCCTGTGCTGCCTTTGTGGTGGTGATGGTGGGGGGGGTGTGGGTGGTTGGGTTGGTGGTGGTTGTGGTCTTCTCTGTTCAACTTCCAGCTGCAAAATGAGGAGGTCCATGTTGTCAGTTTGATTACCATACTGTTCCGTCAGGCTTCTCTTTTATTGCAACAGCCGAAGTGTCATTTCTTGCACGTGGCTTTGTAAGGCTCAGGGATTTTGATGTATTGGAAAATCTGTGCCACACTTCCTGAGAATGCGTCATTTCACAAAATACTTGTAAATATCCCTGCGTCAGATTTGCGGCAAAACTTAACGCAGGAACGCCTACCTTGCATATATTAAAACTTACGTGACACAGCAGATTCTTGCGCAGACCAATTCCATCAATCTCCATAGACAAAGTCACATGTTCAGGCTGACCACGATGGAGTGTGGGTTGGCTACAGGGACCCATTAGGCCCGCTGAACAAGACTACCTTAAATCCTGGCTTACAGAGCTTTGTGAGGATCCGTGTCGAAGATGAGCTTCACAGCTGAAGCAATGAGTCAGTTCTGAGATGCAGTGAGGCTGCGATGTGAGGTCCTGTGTCATCATTGAGGTTCCCATCAACAAGGGCTTGTGATGTGAAGTCGAGCATTGAGAATGTGTTGCGCAGCGGAGGCGATGCATCGGTTCCAAGGAGCTGCAAGGCTGTGATGCGGAGTCGTTGAGCCTACTGTTGACGAGGGATGCTAGGGCCTGTACCGAGGATGTGTTGTGCAGCGGTGGTTCTGAGGGGCTGCAATGTAATGCACGCCTATGCTACAGGTCCTATCCACGCAGCAGCAGCAATGCATTGGTTCTGCTGGGGTTTGAGCCTCACAGCAGAGGAGATGCTGGATCCACAGAGTCTGGTAGAGCACCTCAGGCCCACTTTCAAGGGTACATGACTCGGATAGCACCACTTGGCTGGTTAGTCTCACAGATGGGAGATTCCAGGTGCAGGTGCAAGGTTGTTGATAGCCTGTTTGGTCCTTGAGGTTTCAAATCAGGAGGCCAGCCAACCAGCCTTTGGAGTCCCCCAGGGGTTCTGGGTTCAAGAGATGCAGGTCCAGTCCTTCTTACCCTGGCAATAGGGCAGCAGGCAGCAGGTCTACACAGTAGGGCAGCAGTCCTTCAGCACAGCAGTCCTGCAGCTTGGCAGTCCTTTCAGCAGTACAGCAGTCATTCTTCCTGGCAGAGTATCCACAGGCCCAGAAGTGTACTGAAGAGTTGGTGTCTGAGGTCCAGTATTTGTACCTGGTGTCCCTCCTCTGGATGGGGGCATAAGCTTCTAGAAATTCCCTTTGAAGTGCCCAGGCATCATGCCTTCTCTGTCCTGGCTCCAGACTAAATACTGGGGTATGCAGCCCTTTGTGTGGAGGCAGGACACAGTCTATTTAAGTGTAAGTAAGGCTGGGCCCTGCTCTGCCTTCCCATTCTGCCAGTGATGGCCCAACCAGGCACTCCTAAGCTCCCTGTTGTGTGTGGCTGTCTAGGCGAAATATGCAAAGAACAACTGTCAACTGCACTCAATCATGTGATCCAGAGAAAGGCGGCAGGCACCAAATGGCCAGGGAAGAAAAATGCAAACTTTCTAAAATTGGCGTTTTCAAAATTGTAATTCAAAATCTGACTTCGCCATCAGTTAGGATTTCCCGTTCCAATTCCAAAGACACCAAACATGAAGGCATTACTTGTACCCATTTAGAAATTACAGCTTATATAATGTAGTAAGGTAACTCCACTGTTATCTTATGCGAGAGGTAGGCCTTGCTGTAGTGAAGAACAAATTTAAGATTTGATCATTACCAAGACATGTAAAATTTAAAATACATAGCCAACTTTTTAAATACACTGCACCCTGCCCTATTTGCTGTCAAGTGCCTAACCTAGGAGTGACATATGAATTAAAAAGGAAGGTTTGGGCCTGGCAAAAGGTTTACTTTGCCAAGTCGAAACAGCAGTTTGAAACTGTACACACAGGCTGCGATGGCAGGCCTGAGACTTGTTGGAAGGGCTGCTTAAGTGGGTGGCACAATTAGTGCTGCAAACCCACATTTAATTTACAGGCCATGGGAAAAGGTGGTGCCACCTTACTAGGGACTTACAGGTAAATTAAATATGCCAATTGAGTATAAGCCAATTCTACCATGTTTAGAATAGAAAGTGCAAGCATGTTATCACATGTTAGCAGGGATAAAGTGCACAGAGTCCTAAAAGCCAACAAAAACGGGTTAAAAAAACAGGAGGGTTAGGGCAAAAAGTTTGGGGTTGACCTTCCAGAAATAGCCAAGTCCAACGCACACTTTTTATGCTAATGAGGCAACAGGGTCATAAAACAAGCCCCTGCAGTCCCTGTGAGGCAGAGGGGCCCCTCCCCTTCGGGGTTGGTCATTCATACCTAGTTCAATTAATGTCTGAGAGATAAGAAAGATTCCAGGGTCCCTAATAACATTCTGCAGGGGGGCCCCATCATTTTGCGTTATGCCACTGTGAGGCACGTGACACCAATCGATGCTGCCGTAAATGAGACACGGATGTGCCCCTCCGAAAAACTGGGTCATTTCTACCTGCTGTTTGTCAATCCGGCAACAGATCCTCACATCTTGATAATAAATATCATGCTTTAAATGGGGTTTATAATTACATTTTCACATGGTGCTAAACCAAGCCTTTCATGGGCTTATGTGTCATTAGGCTTTAAAGGCAGGCAGACCTACCAGAAAGCATTGAGAAGTGAACAACTCGGGTACACCCTGCACAGACACATATTGGTCAGTCAGTAAGTCGTCAATTTGTTGATTAGCATCAAGCATTACAAAATCCTACAATAATAAATTTAGATTTTATAGTTCTGATTAATAGACAACCATACAGTATAAAAATAATGTGCATTTCACGCAATAATATAGTAAAGCAATCTTGTCTCGAATATTAACTGGTCAAAATTAATTGTCCATAATAAAAGGTAAAACGCGTACACTTTCTGTCCATACTAGTTAGTCTTGTTCAATTGATTATAGCGAGTGCCACTGCGGGTTTTACTATGTCTACAATATCATGCTAAGTCAACAAACGGTAAAAGACGAATTTCTACAATATTACATAAAACTTTTAAACGTACTAATAAACAGGCGTGGCCGGTACAGGTAAGAGCGGTAGGGCGGGGCGGGGGGGGAGTCAACATACGTTGGGATAGGGAAAATATATATATTTTTTTTAAAACCACTTACCTTGTGCTCGCTGCATCACCGAGTCGGCGAAGCATGGAGCGCAAGGTAAGTGGTTTTATTTATTTATTATAAGTTCCCTATCCCGTCGTTCCTCGACTTCCACCCCCGCCCCGCCACACCACCTCACCGCTCTTACCTGTAACAGCCGCGCCTGCTAATAAACTTCCCTATCTATATTATAATTTGGTATTCATGCAATAGTATTCTGAAATGATCTTGTCTGTTAGGCAGTTACCATTAGTTGTCCGTGATAAGATGTAAGGTTCATTATTCTTTCTATGCATGCTGCTTGTCTGTGTTCAGTTATTATAACAACCTCCACTGTAGGCTTTCACAGACACTTATGCACCCATTCAGACAAGCCAGGCACAAGTGTAAATGGTTAAAATCAGAAACTTATTACATATGTCACAACTCCAAAGAGAACAGGTTCTATTGAGTCATCAACAATTCCTGTATTTCTGTAAGAAGAGGCCTCTATAAATAGAAGCATGGATAACAAGCATTGGCATAGCCAATAGGTCTCGCTTTTGGGACCTTATAAGTATTTAGTTATGCAGCACAATATCCTTGGTGCAACAACATCAACTGTTGCATGGCTAAACACTTATAAGGTCCCAAATTGAGACCTATTGGCTCAGTGGGTTAATGTGAATGCAACACAGTTAATGATGCACAAGGGTTCAGTTCTGGTGGTTGGGTCAGCCTTTCACCCAAGACAGAAGAGCGGGTAATTAAAAGAGAAGCACTGCAAACACTCTGCTCCAGTCTATTGGCACCAGACGTCGTTTATAGGAGCGGTCTTTTATTAGCACTTCTGTAAGAAGAGTTACTGTTCCCTTTCCCCTCCTGGACCAATAAACTTCTAAAGCAACACGGAGTTTGTAGGGGACATGCCACGTGCATTCATTATTGAGAAAAGGACAGGCAGCGTAACCCGAAAGCAAAACAGATTCTCCTGCTCGACCAGTTATATTTTCCCAATCAGGGTAAAACAAAACTGGGACGTAAATATGCAGTCACTGCCACTAAAGCTGCGGAGCTCTGTAACCAGCAACGGACGTGCGACCCCGGGCACATTTGGGGTGCACCTGAAGCCTTATACCGTGCCCTTTCCTTGTAGTTTAAGGGGGTGCGAGAGTTAGAGCACAGGCATGCTACAAAACGTGTCTTTAGAACTAGTGCCTTACAAACTACATGTCACCAAATTTTTTTTTGTTAAATAGCGCCATCAATAGTTTACGATAAAAACTTTGAAATCGTGCTGCTGAAAGTGGTCACTTGAGGTGGTAGGTTTTGATGATTCAACAGAATATTACAAGCATTCTGTTAGTTAGTGTGCGGAGCACCGATATCTTCGAATATTACTATACACGTTTACAATTATGTAGGGGCTTTCGTTCAAAGGTCCGTTCTTTGTGTTTACGTCGCGACCCTAACCAGCTTTCTCCTTAGCTGTGAGGTTTTCCAAGCGCAGTGACAGCAATGTCCCAGCTCGGCCCGAACTGCCTACCCTGCAGCACACCATCCTCACAACAATTTCGTGAAGTGTGAAAATAAGGAGCGGTCATGGTGCCTACAAATGGACTCCTATGAGGTGCGCAGCCACACAACACGCAGTAAAATGGCAAAATGCTGTCACGCACGGCGAGGATTGACAAATGTTGCCGGGTGAGTGAGGGAGAGCCAGGTAAACCGGAAAAGGTGACAGAAGGCAGAGGAAGAGAGAAAATGCCGGGGGAGTGAGGGTCATGCGGCGGGAGTATGGAGAGGCGGGCGAGGAGTGGATGGTTCTGATCTGTGTAGAGAAGGGGAATTGAAAGAAAGATTAAAAACTGGCTGCACGCGGAAAAGGTGACAGAAGGCAGAGGAACAGAGAAAATGCCTGGTGAGTGAAGGTCATGCTGCGGGGAGTATGGAGAGGCGGGCGGGGAGTGGAAGAGAATGCTCTGTGCGGGCGGGGAGTGGAAGGGACTGCTCTGTGTAGAGAAGGGGAATTGAAAGAAAGAGTAAAAACTGGCTGCGTGCGGAAAAGGTGACAGAAGGCAGAGGAACAGAGAAAATGCCGGGTGAGTGAGGGTCATGCGGCGGGAATATGGAGAGGCGGGCGGGGAGTGGAAGAGAATGCTCTGTGCGGGCGGGGAGTGGGAGGGACTGCTCTGTGTAGAGAAGGGGAAGTGAAAGAAAGAGTAACAAGCATTGGCCGCGCGGCCGTGCGAGACGCGCTCTGTGGTGGGGGAGGGGGGAGGAGCGGGAGAGCAAGTGATGCGCGCGGCCGTGAAAGTGACACGGCCGCGCAGCCCCGAGAAGCGCTCTGTGGTGGGGGAGGAGCAAGTGAGAGGAAAGACATATGGCGCCTGGAGCATGCGAGGAATGCGCGTTACTGTGCGCGTACCCGCATGCTCTAGGCAAGCCCAAAAAAAAGTGGTCGCATTTCTAAAAGCCCATTTACAAAATGTCTCGCCCAGACCAGCGCAAGCGCTGGCTTCAGGGCGAACCCTAAAAAACGGGGGTTTGTGTCATGGAAATCAGATTCACCAAATTACTCGTGAAGCCCATTCCACTAGGTGTTGTGGGCAGCGGGCAGGGTGCCGTGATCCCTGGCCCCATATTATCTACAAAGGCCCTAATGACTGCACTCCCCTGAACCCTTAACACCATGCTGAAACCGTTAATACCTAATTTTTGTAACGCAAGAATCCTACTGCTACTGGCCACTGGAGTGGACCTCCCTCCAACCCAGAAGGCATGGAACAAGCCTTACAAATATTTGGTGAACTAATTAGAATATGCAATGAGCAACGATGCTACCTTGCTATATTGTCATAACACTAACATTCCCTTCAAAGTAATGGGAATGAGTCCATATTGCAGTGAAAACACAGGAGCAAACTTTGCTATATATTTTGTTTATGCATGTAGACAAATGAATATTACGCCTTATATACCTTATATAGACCACACATTTATGTCTATCAACGGGCTTTTCGCTGCAATTCAGCAGTGCATTTTTGAGGCAATAGGAAGTGAGTGCATTTTTTATCCAGGCATCTCTGCGATTAGTAATCTTTTTCACTTTTTTTAGTGCTCTAAAGTGGCCTCTAGACTTTGTGAGCACTATATAAAATCAAGAAATACACAGGACATTATGAGTCATAAAAATGTGCAAAGAACTTTCAATGGTAAGTTTACCTATTGTAAATCCATGTGCATCTTTCTCACACATCAAGTGATATTTGTAATTTAAAGCGACACAAACTGATTTGTGTGAAATTCACGTAATTATTTTTGAATAAATCCGTAAAATTTCAAAGAAAGTTTGGAAAAAATATGTAAAATTACACAAAATACAAATCTGGCATTTAGTGCTATGTTTATGCGTGGAATGCATCCTCGTGCCCATTTTGGATGTGATGATGCATTTTGCTTTTAAAATACTGAAAAACAACAAGTGCCACAAACAACGCCTGCTTGTGTTCTGTTTGTTCACTTTGTTCCTGTGCTCCAGGGATAAGAGTTTTACCCAAACGGACTTATAATAACGTGACATGGAAATTTCTGGAAATTCAACTGGACATACATACAATGTTCTCTATAGATAATTTTAATAACATTTAGCAGACAGACCATTGGTAACAACTTGTAATCAGTCATGAATGGATGCTAAAAACTGCTGCACTCACTTACTCAACTCCATTCTCTCTCTCTCTCATCTTTCTCACATTCTTTCCATTTCATGTTTATTTTCCAGTTCCCTTTGTTGTCCTGTTTGTCTGAATTTGATTCTTTCACCTGTCTCTCTCATTTGTCTCTCTCACTTATTTTAATGCTTTCTGTATCTCTCTCATACCCAGTCACTACACCTGTCCATTGTAAGTCACCCTATCAATCAATCAATCAATCAATCATTTGTAGAGCGCACTACATACCCGTGAGGGTCTCAAGGCGCTGGGGGGGCGGTACTGCTACTGCTCGAAGAGCCAGGTCTTGAGGAGTCTTCTGAAGGTCAGCAGGTCTTGGGTCTGCTGTAGGTGGATGGGGAGGGTGTTCCAGGCTTTGGCGGCGAGGTGGGAGAAGGATCTGCCGCCGGAGGTCGCTCTTCGGATGCGGGGGATTGTGGCGAGGGCGAGGTCGGCGGAGCGAAGCTGGCGGGCGGGGGTGTAGAGGCTGAGTCGTCTGTTGAGGTACGTAGGTCCGGTGTTGTGGAGAGCCTTGTGTGCGTGGGTGAGGAGCTTGAAGGTTATCCTCTTGTTGACGGGGAGCCAGTGCAGGTCTCTCAGGTGAGGGGTGATGTGGCTCCGGCGAGGGATGTCGAGGATCAGGCATGCAGAGGCGTTCTGGATGCGTTGCAGCTGCTTCAGGAGTTTGGCCGAGGCTCCAGCGTAGAGGGCGTTTCCGTAGTCCAGCCTGCTGCTGACGAGGGCCTGGGTGACCGTTCTTCTCGTTTCGGTGGGGATCCACTTGTAGATCTTGCGGAGCATGCGGAGGGTGTTGAAGCAGGAGGAAGAGACGGCGTTGACCTGCTTAGTCATGGAGTGGGTGGAGTCGAGGATGACTCCTAGGTTGCGTGCATGGTCGGTGGGTGTTGGAGCTGTTCCCAGTGCGGTCGGCCACCAGGAGTCGTTCCAGGCCGAGGGGGTGGAACCGAGGATGAGGACCTCTGTCTTGTCAGAATTCAGCTTCAGTCGGCTGTTCCTCATCCATTCGGCGACGTCCTTCATTCCTTCGTGGAGGTTGGTTTTGGCGGTGTGGGGGTCTTTGGTGAGGGAGAGAATCAGCTGGGTGTCATCGGCGTAAGAGATGATGTTGAGGTCGTGCAGTCGGGCGACGTGGGCGAGCGGTGTCATGTAGATGTTGAACAGCGTTGGGCTGAGGGATGAGCCCTGGGGTACGCCGCAGATGATCTCGGTGGCCTCGGAGCAGAAGGGGGGGAGGCGGACGCTCTGTCTTCTGCCGGAGAGGAAGGAGGTGGTCCAGTCCAGGGCTTTCTCTTGGATTCCGGCGTCGTGGAGGCGTGTGCGTAGTGTGTGGTGGCATACCGTGTCGAAGGTGGCTGACAGGTCCAGGAGGATGAGGGCCGTGGTCTCTCCGTTGTCTAGCAGGGTCCTGATGTCATCGGTGGCAGCGATGAGGGCAGTTTCGGTGCTGTGGTTGCTGCGAAACCCGGACTGGGACGGGTCCAGGATGCTGTTCTCCTCGAGGTAGCGGGTCAGTTGTTTGTTGAAGGTCTTCTCGATGACCTTCGCCGGGAGCAGGGAGATGGGCCGGAAGTTCTTGAGGTCCTTGGGGTCCGCCTTGGGTTTCTTGAGTAAGGCGTTGATCTCGGCGTGCTTCCAGCTTTCCGGGAAGGTTGCTGTCTCGAAGGAGATGTTGATCGCTTTCCGGAGATGGGGTGCGATGGCGGTGCTGGCTTTGTTGAAGATGTGGTGTGGGCATGGGTCTGACGGAGATCCGGAGTGGATGGTGTTCATGATCTTGATGGTGTCGATGTCGTTTATGTTGGTCCAGGAGAGCAGGCGGTTGGTGCGGATGTTGGTCATGGGGGCGGAGATCTCAGTGGTTGTCGGGGCGATCGTGGTGTTGAAGCTGTCGTGGATGTCAGCGATCTTGCGATGGAAGAAGGTGGCCAGTGAGTTGCACATGTCTTGCGAAGGTGGGATGTCGTTGGTGTTGGAGCTGGGGTTGGAGAGTTCCTTCACGATGTTGAAGAGCTCTTTGCTGTTGTGTGCGTTGTTGTCTAGGCGGTCTTTGAAGGAGGCCCTTTTGGTGGATCTGATGAGGTGATGGTGTCTGCGGGTGGCGTTCTTGTGGGCTGTGTAGCTGTCCGGTGTTTGTTCGCGGAGCCAGTTCTTCTCCAGCTTTCGGCAGGTTTGCTTGGAGGCCCGGAGGTCTTCAGTGAACCAGCTGGCTTTCTTGCTGGTGTGGCTGTTGGAGGGTTTCTTGAGCGGGGCGAGGGTGTTGGCGCAGTCGTCGATCCACTGTCTGAGGTTGCGGGTGTCGGGGTCGGTGGGGTCGGCGGGAGGGCGCCGGGCTAGGGTGGTGGTTAGCTGGTCTTCGATGACTTTGCTCCAGCAGCGGCGAGGCATCTGTTGGGTGCGGTGGTGCGTGGTGGCTTTCTGGAAGGTGAAGTGGATGCAGCGATGGTCGGTCCAGTGGAGTTCGGTGGTGTGACTGAAAGTGACGTTGGAGCTTGCGGAGAAGATAGGGTCAAGCGTGTGGCCGGCGGAGTGGGTGGGAGATGTGACGAGTTGTCTGAGTCCGAGGTTGACAATCAGGTTGGTAGAGTTGGTGTCGTTGTTGTTCTCGAGGTGGAAGTTCAGGTCCCAGAGGAGGATGTAGTCCATGGAGGCGAGGGCTGACGAAGTCGGCGATGGAGTCGCTGAACTGTGGTCGGGGTCCGGGGGGTCTGTAGACGAGGGTTCCTCTGAGGGTGGTGTTGGGGTCGGTGTGGATCTGGAAGTGCAGGTGTTCGGCGGTGCTGAGGGTGTCGTCGTTGTTGGTCGAGACTCTGAGAGTGTTCCTGTGGACGATGGCTATTCCTCCTCCTACTCCGTTGGTGTGGTCCCTGCGGGAGATCTTGTAGCCTTCTGGGATGGCAATGGTGATGTCGGGTGCCGAGGAGGGGTTCAGCCAGGTCTCCGTCAGGAATGCGACGTCAGGGGAGGTTGAGTCGAGTAGGTCCCAGAGTTCAACGGCGTGTTTGCGGGCAGAGCGGGTGTTGAGAAGAATGCAACTGAGGTGGTTGGGTTTGTTCATGGTCGGCGGGTTAGCGGGCTGGGTGCTGGTGAAGCTGCAGTTCCGGCAGGAGAAGGGTCCTTGGGTGCGCTTCGGGGCGGCCAGGAAGCAGGTGCGCGATCGTCGTCCGCTGTTGAGTGCGTGGAGGGTGCTGGAGTCGTAGCGGAGCCGGGCGTCGTGGCGGGCGCGGGGACCGGGGGTTCTGGCGCTGGGAGCGGTCCAGGCGCGGACGGGCGCAGACGGGCTTACCTTAGGCGTGCCTTTGGCACAGAATTACAGGGGCAACGAGGGGAACAGAAGGCAAAACGGGCTCACAGTAATGGGGGCAACAAGGGGAACAGAAGGCAAAACGGGCTCACAGTAATGGGGGCAACGAGGGGAACAGAAGGCAAAACGGGCTCACAGTAATGGGGGCAACGAGGGGAACAGAAGGCAAAACGGGCTCACAGTAATGGGGCAACGAGGGGAACAGAAGGCAAAACGGGCTCACAGTAATGGGGGCAACGAAGGGAACAGAAGGCAAACAATAAAGGCAAACAAGGATACAATAAAGGCAAGCAATGAGGTACAAACCTACGGCCTACCACTGGCCACCAGGGATGAGGCGCAGGTGGTAGCCTGCGGGTGGAGGATGGCCTCGATCTTCCTCAGCAGCGGCAGCTGGGGCAAGGACACACAGGCGGTGCTGTGCGGAGGGGGAGCGACCTACCTAGCAGGGTCAAGGGTCGCTCTCTTCACCGTGCAGCGGCCGCCATATATGGGGAGGTGGGAGGGAGGAGCAGCTGGGAGGCGGGAGGCAGGGCAGGGGCAGCGAATGGGCGGTCAGGGGGGCGGGGACGCAGCGGCTGGAGCGGGAGCTGTGAGGGGCGACGAAGGGAACAGAAGGCAAAAAATGGGCACAGAATTACAGGGGCAACGAGGGGAACAGAAGGCAAAACGGGCTCACAGTAATGGGGGCAACGAAGGGAACAGAAGGCAAAACGGGCTCACAGTAATGGGGGCAATGAGGGGAACAGAAGACAAAACAGGCTCACAGTAATGGGGGCAACGAGGGGAACAGAAGGCAAAACGGGCTCACAGTAATGGGGCAATGAGGGGAACAGAAGGCAAAACGGGCTCACAGTAATGGGGGCAACGAAGGGAACAGAAGGCAAACAATAAAGGCAAACAAGGATACAATAAAGGCAAACAATAAAGGCAAGCAATGAGGTACAAACCTACGGCCTACCACTGGCCACCAGGGATGAGGCGCAGGTGGTAGCCTGCGGGTGGAGGATGGCCTCGATCTTCCTCAGCAGCGGCAGCTGGGGCAAGGACACACAGGCGGTGCTGTGCGGAGGGGGAGCGACCTACCTAGCAGGGTCAAGGGTCGCTCTCTTCACCGCGCAGCGGCCGCCATATATGGGGAGGTGGGAGGGAGGAGCAGCTGGGAGGCGGGAGGCAGGGCAGGGGCAGCGAATGGGCGGTCAGGGGGGCGGGGACGCAGGGGATGCAGCGGCTGGAGCGGGAGCTGTGAGGGGCGACGAAGGGAACAGAAGGCAAAAAATGGGCACAGAATTACAGGGGCAACGAGGGGAACAGAAGGCAAAACGGGCTCACAGTAATGGGGGCAACGAAGGGAACAGAAGGCAAAACGGGCTCACAGTAATGGGGGCAACCAGGGGAACAGAAGGCAAAACGGGCTCACAGTAATGGGGGCAACCAGGGGAACAGAAGGCAAAACGGTCTCACAGTAATGGGGGCAACGAGGGGAACAGAAGGCAAAACGGGCTCACAGTAATGGGGCAACGAGGGGAACAGAAGGCAAAACGGGCTCACAGTAATGGGGGCAACGAGGGGAACAGAAGGCAAAACGGGCTCACAGTAATGGGGGTAACGAGGGGCACAGAAGGCAAAATGGGCTCACAGTAATGGGGGCAACGAAGGGAACAGAAGGCAAACAATAAAGGCAAACAAGGATACAATAAAGGCAAACAATAAAGGCAAGCAGTGAGGTACAAACCTATGGCCTACCACTGGCCACCAGGGATGAGGCGCAGGTGGTAGCCTGCGGGTGGAGGAGGGCCTCAATCTTCCTCAGCAGCGGGAGCTGGGGCAAGGACACACAGGTGGTGCTGTGCGGAGGGGGAGCGACCTACCTAGCAGGGTCTAGGTACAAATGGATATCTCTTTATCCATTTGTTTTTCTTTTTCTTACCCTATTTGGTGATATTACAGGACATAAATTGCTGTGGATGTATGTGTTTGTGTACTAAGATACCATCTTTGGCCTATTCTGGTGTAAATGTCAGTGGTGGCTAGAAATTTTACAGGGGAGGGGGCATATGCACACATACTCCTCACTCACATCCATGCATTCACACACGCACACACACACACATACAACACACACATAAACAGAAAAAACACATACAACTTATCTTAATTGCAGCTTTCCGAGAGAGAAGGCTCAGAGGTCCCAGGAGGGTTGGGGGCTGCTGCCTTCCCTCATTGGCAGGGAAGGCAGCAGTCCCAAGCCTAGGGGGTCCCAGGAGGGTTTGCACTGCTGCCTTCCCTTATTGGCTGAACTTAGGTCATGAGGGAAGGCAGCAGTCCCAACCTCATCACAGAGTTGTATGGAATCAGTAAGACTGCTGACCCCAACCCACTCTGTGACGAGGTGTCACTAATTGACACTCTGCCCTGTGCACTTTAGGGCTTAAAACTGAAGCGCCCAGGTCTGAAGCAATCAGTGACGCTCTCCCTCGTCATGAGGGGTAGGGCCTCGAGGCACTTTTGCGAGGCTGAGAAAGTCATGCCCGCAGGGCTGTGAAATCCTCAGCCTGGCAAAGTTCAGCTCAGTCAGCCAGGAAGGAGCCTGTCCATTTAGCACATGTCTAGCACCTGATCTGAACAAGAGGAGTGTCTGTTAGGCTGACCTTTGTTCAGCCTGACAAACACTCTTCTTGCCTGGAAAAAGGTGCAGGAGTGGCGCCTGTAGGAACATGTCACTGCTGGTAAATGTATTGATTGTAATGCTTAATTTTTGCAAATTGTTTCAAGTGGTGGGCACCAGCACTTATTCCTGGGTAGTGGCGCTTGAATAATTTTCAGAGAGGGGGTGCTGCCATCAAGTTTATATCACTGAAGTCATTGAGATTGTGAAGAATCCAAGAAGTCACAATAGAAAAAGTGTAGCAAATGAGCTAGGCCCATGCAGCAGGAGAGTGGTAAGGGTGTGTTATGTAGCTGATGGTGCATTTTGTGGTAAATATATTACTAAAGCATGGTGTGATAGTGCACCGCCATTAGCAAACAGCACAGCTTTCATTGGAATGGCCAATAAATTTGCCGACAGATGTAGTTTTACTAATAAAAATATATAGTGTACAAGCATTAATGTGTGGGAATCGTGTTCCAACAAATATTTATAATTTGCGCATCACCAATTTAGGTGTCTTGATTTGATTTGAATTTTCCATCATACTTCTGAATTGTAATAAAAATGTGTTTCATTTTAGCTTTCCTAGCTGTTGATCTATTTTGAAATATTTGCACGGATTATTTACAGGCATGTACATTTTGTTGGGTGTTAGGCAAAAATGGACATCCTACAGCTTTTACATTCATTCGTCTTGTACTCATGAAGGCTGCCACATAGTTCACTTTGCAGTTAGAGAAAGAAAAGTAAACGTCACTCTCCTTGTTAAAATAATGAGCAACAATCTGTCAGAAGACATAGCCTGACATTTCACCTCTGTCTGTGAAGGCACAGCAAATGTGACAAGATAAAAACAAAATGTAAAGGCATCTTTATTGCTCATTCACCTTCTGATCTCCAGCATGGTTATTCTGGTGGTGCTGCAGCACCCCTCCACCCCCCCACACCTCTACTTCCAGCGCCTGTGTTTTGGGGGGCTGGGACTCAATTTTTCATCATCAGAGTTAGACCCATAGCAAGAAAGAGAAAGCCAGAAAAGAAAGAGAGGAAGAGGATGCAAAAATAGGGAACAATGACATAGGGTGAAAGCAGGAATGGAAATTAAACTGCATGAGTGAGGCAAAGGGACAGGAACACTAGGATGGCAGAAAAACATTTTAAGGTGGATTTCAAGACTAGGCAGCCTTGGCATTTGGCAGAATTAGCTGTGGGCACTCATTTTGTTTCTTTCTTATTTTTTAACACATGAAACACACTGGCCAAATATGTGTATCTGCCCAGGGCCTTGGTAGAGCGTGAATGTTGAGAAGGTCGGGGCTGTCCTCTCTGTCTTGGTGGGTGATGTATTAGTGTGCACTTCGCTGAGTTCTATTTACTTCATGTATTAATGTATACCGGCTCTGAAATACAGCCGCCCAAGGACTGCAGTGCCTCCCTGCCTCGCGCCAGTATCCTGTCCAGGGTCGTTTCTCTTCACAGACATTCTCTGCCTGGGGTGATTTACTGCGCAGGCGTGTGTCAGTCATCGAATGCGCGCTCCGCGTGCGGCCACGTCGGCAGGAGATTGTATATAGCGCTGACAGCCGCACCCGTGCGCTACCGAATGCTAGCTCTGTACTACATATAGGATTTAAGGCTGGAACAGACCCACACACAGGAATTGTGATCCCAAATGATGGTCCTAACTCCACCATGGACCCTACCTATTTAACACACCAGAATACAAAGAGCAGGTTGAAAGGATACATCAAATCTGAATTGGGGGAGAAATTGACAATCCGAAAACAACTTCTTTTATGCTTGACCACACCATGTGCCTAACTCTCTCCCCAGTATTGTAGTGACAGCATTGTGTGGGCATCACAGACCTAAGGAAGAGGGGCTTCAGCTTTGAAGCTAGTACTCATGATCTGGATCTGGTTGCTGATCTGGAATAAGTGTCTATTTAGGAAACCCCAGCTTGTTGTGTGTACGAGGTGGTGAAGCCCAGCGCTAACTATGGCAACTCCCTCAAACTCTAGAACCCACTCCAGGACTTTGGTCTGACACGAGGACAGGCTCTGCATCTTCTGGAATGGGGTTAACACTTATTGTAGGAGGCCCAACTGTCCCTATCCAAGACACTTATTGAAGGCAGTTTTTGTTGTGGCTTGCCTGAAGGTCTCAAGATATGGCTGTCCCACACCTACTTCAAACTTAACATGGACTAAGAGACCATCTTGCTTGGGACTTGAGATGGAATATCTGCGCTATTAACATCTTCTAGCCCCACTCACATATTTGGCCAAGAACCTGAAGTTAAAACTGTAGTTGAAAACCTTGGAGTACTGTTTCGAGGGCTTTTCAAGTTGAGCACACTGTTGAGAATATGAGATGTTATTTGGAATGTAAAATAAAACTCATGGACTTGATCCCTCCTCAGCTCCTGTCAATCCTAGGGAATGTCATAATTAATCAACAGAATGTTTATTGCATATACTTTATTTAACACTAGCCATAAGCAGTATATCCCACCAACAAAGAGTACAAAATACAGAGTCTGCCTTACTCAGGGGCTTAAAGAGCACTGCCATCTCTCTTTATAATGCACAGATGGATCTAGATGAGAGCTAGGTCAACATATCAAATTCAATTTCAACCCACCCCCAAGGAGGGAATTCCAGCTGGATTCGTTGATGTGTCTGGAAACAACTCTTGCAGTTTTCTCCTAACCTCTTTGTTTTATGTAGAAAGACAAGATCTCTTCGTTCCAACACTAGAGTCTCTCTGTTGCATTTGTTGGAATACACATTTCAGCTGGACAGGTAACATCGCTTGGAAATTCGGGAAAAGTGCCAACGAAAATTCTTTTCTTTGTGGCTGGTTGCCACCAATTTGAGAAAAAGTTTGCTAAGAGAGATTAGCTTAATAGATAATGTGCCCCAGTAGTTTGAAATGCTACACTTTTAAATCCTGCACATATATGGAATGCTTCATAGATGTTGAAGCTGTGTGATACCCATGACCTTCCTCCTGGACCAAGTTGGGCTGATTTTCTGACCCTGGACCCTGAACTAAAGTGCATTCTTCAAGTACTTATCTGTAGACTGGAATTATCCCCAATGAAAGAAGAACCTTAATATCACTACCAGAGCAAACAACCAGTCTTTTAGAGACAGAACAGCAGTCCCATGGTCTCTGCCTTGCAGTGCAACATAGAAGGACAGGCCAGACTGAGAACACTAAAGACTACAAGTGCAGATGATCAGCCCTTAGTGGTGGGCCTGAATGGCTGGAATACTCACCAGCCACGAAAGATGCTACATCGCCATATCTCTTCATCCCCTAGCAGTCTCCCAACAGGTGTATGGCTGGCCTGACATTGATCGAAGGCCAGAGCTGTGAGATTATCTTGCTTGAGGTCCCACCCTTTGATCTATATCATGAGTGGCAATGACCAGGAACCAGTCACCCTTGTTGTACTAAATCCAGGATTTCCAAATATTTATTGGCCCTCAATAAAAGTAAGATTCCCTGCACCCTGGAGCCCCTTAACCCAATGCAGAGTGGGCCTAATTAGTCGAGACCATGCAGTGTAAGAAATGTCTGTTATAACTGGAAAATTCTAGGGGCTGATTTACTAACATTTGACGCAGCACAACACAGTAAGAAAACTTATGTGTCAAATGGAAAGAAGAGGAATGTGCCATATCTACTAAGATATGGCACATTCCTGCTTTCCCTCTGAGATGGTGCACTAGTGGCTGCCAAGGGTCAACGCAGGCACCCTTGCACCATGGTGCAAGGTGCTTTGCAAGCAGGATTGTTTTTGTGCAGGAAGGGACAGCTTTCTGCACTAAAACAATTCTCTGAGGCTTTTTCCTGTTTTCACGTGTGCTGCAGAACGCAGCATTCAAGAAAAGTTAAAAAACGAGGAGACATTAACATATTTCTCCTTGTTACACCTCTCCTTGGAAGGTGTAGCATTTTGAAGCATTCTCAGTTAACTTACGTTAGTAAATCTGGGAATGCACCAAAAACCATGGGTTGATGCATGGGAACATCCACCCTCCAGCCATGGAATGCCTCCCTGGAGCAGAGTAATGCATGGCAGGGACTTGTACTGCCTTGCATTTCTCCAGAAGCATGCAAGGTAGCTTTGCGAGGCATAGCAAATCTCACTTAAGGGCTTGCATTGCCCTTGCATCACCTTGCGAGACGCAAGGGCAACGCACGCCTTTAGTAAATCTGGGTATAGGTCTATTATCGAGTGCCATTTCGGATAGCCCATTGGTTTTGTTAGCGGTCACCTCACAGCAAAAGTATCACACAGACTGAAAACAACCGTTGTCTCAGAAGTTTTTCTGAATCCATGTCCATAAATTAACATTGAACCATCCAATTAAGAGATCGTCATTTTAACTGTTTCAATAATCTGTGTTTGTAAAAAAGACATAGGACCTGATCACAAAGTAATTTTTGACTGGTAACATATGTTAATAGCTCTACATGTGCCTGACAGCTACCTGCGAAAGGATATCTGTGCAGGGCTAGTTTCAAGGTGTTCCTCCCATTTATATAGACATGGGCACAGGCCTACTGGGTCCCAGAGCTGCAGAACTTGTCAGGTGCTCCATAAGCTCCAAAGCTGCATAAAACTTGACAGTACAAGGCAAGGTGAGCTGGTGAGGGGGGGTGTTCATTGTCCACATCTGGCACTGAATAGAGCTACAAATGCAGGAGTGAAAGAGAGAGGTAAGGGGAAGGGTAAACATGTAAGGGAGTTGATAAAGAATAGAGAGCAGTAGAAGGGATAGAATAAGGATGGCCGGGGGGCGGAGAGAGCTAGAAATAGTAGAGGAAGTGGCAGGACTGAGGAAGCAAAACTGTGCAATTAAGACTGACAGGAGATGGAAGATATAGGGTAGAGAGAGGTCAATATAGGTGAGACAGGTGAGGGACAGGTTAGAGAGGGACATTGGCATGGAAAGGGGTGAAACATGGGAGAGGAGAGAAAACAGCAAGGGCAAGAGGAGGAAAGAAACAGAGCAAAGGAGGCGATATAGACTTGCTAGAATATGTGTGAGAAAAAGTGGTCAATTAAAGGAAACCAGAGATGTTTTAAGGCATGAGGAAAGTGGGCAATAGACCAGGGCAACCATCTTCCAAGGGGCCACCTGGAAAGTAAACTTTCTGTCCTTCCAGCTCACCTCTGTCTATTTCTATAGTTCAGCCTCTCTCCCTCTCTCTGGCTACCTCTACCTTAGACTCCACCCCTCTTTGCCTGGTGTAATCGTAACGATTTCTGAACATTTATTTGGCATCATGCAGACTTCAATTAGCAGAAAATAGATATTAAAATTCAAAGTTTTTATGAACAGGGGCCCCAAATTATGACTTACCTTGGGCCCCAAAAACTCTTAAAACAGCACTGGGAGAAACAAGATCCAACAGAGTCAGGAAAGAACCCTAGCAATCATAAAAAAAGCAGTCTTGGCTGCTCAGTGATCACACCAGTATGAATCTACACATTAGTTCCTAGATCTAAACGCACAGCTGTTTATGATGCCACTGCTAAGGAATCACCATACAAAGTGATTATTATATACAACTTTACCAGGAGCACTTTTTATCTTAGTAATATATCATTCTTGGAGTGGAGTTTGACTAAAGGACATTGTTTGGGAGAATGGTTTTGATGTCAAAATACCCAAAATAGGATGTATACATTACTAAGTTAGTTTGGGTATATTGTTTGATGTCAGATTCTAAAAAAATAAGAATGATATATTACTAAGATAAAAAGCGCTCCTGGTCAAGTTGTATATAAGAGTCAGGAGAGAATAAAAGTGAAAGACAGGAAAAAGAAGACGGAGTACAAGCAGAGGAAAATAGCCAGGGGAAGGCCAACAGAGGAGAGAGACAATGGCGAGAAAAGCAGACCAGTCACCTGGCTGGAGTTCATCCATGTTCATATGAGGCACACCATAAGAAACATGCATATATCCATTTCCACAATGCAATTAACATATAGTTAGCGCCTGACTTATTTAATCTTTTCATTGCTGATCTCTCGCCAAAATTAGACAAGACAAACCTGCATCCACCCCGCCTAGGTCTATTACGACTAACGCATTTATCTTATGCAGACAATATAGTTCTGCTAAGTCACACAAGAGTAGGTCTCCAAAGAGGGATTAATGAACTGGAACATTTCACCAAGGAAAACTTACTAGAAATAAACATAGCAAAACAAAAGTCATGACCATAAGCCATCAATTCCTGGCACAACAACCATTTAAGCTTGGCAACATGAACCTGGAGGTAGTCAAAAATTACAAATACCTCGGCTTACATATAGACAACGGATTTAACTTCAAAATACACAACGATAATTTAACTAAAAAGGAAATGGGTTGATATTCACCTTCTGCACCTTAGCAAAGAGTTTAAGTGGTCCATCGTTTAAACCATTATTAGCCGTCATTAAAGCGAAACTTCTGCTGACCTTAGCCTATGCGAGTGAAGTCCAACACGGTAAAGATGCAGCAGTTCTTGAGAGACTGCAAATAAAGGCATATAAAACAGTATTTGGATTACCCCAAAACTCTTCTCCAGCACAGATCTGCCTGGAATTTGGACTACTGCAGCAACATCTAGCCAGAAGGTATGCGACCATAAAACTATGGTACAAAATCTGGTCAAACCGTCAGAATCCACTTAATACTGCTATCTGGAAGGCACATGAAGATGATCCTCAATCAGCATACAACAAGTACCTGCGGTTATCAATACACTTAATGAATGTGACAGATCTTTGACAACGCAACTTACCGTACTCGTCATTTCGACAAACACTGAATAAAGTAGAAAAAAGGCACTCGCTAATGGAAGATAAGATCATATTTAGCAAGCGCTCCCATGCATGGATGATACTGCAATCGTATTCGATTTTACACACCGCAGCATATTTGAGTATAACATACTCCCTATATTTAAAAAGAAAGCTGCTAGCAATACGTCTTGGGTCATTACCGACTAATGCTGATCAACCAACCTGGAAATACAATGGGCCACCGTCTTGCACCCTATGTGGTGCAACAACGCAGGACTTTTGTTCATTTAATCTGCATATGTCCAGTTTTAAAATCAAATCAACTTTTATTGCTAAAAAAATACTTTTTAATGCTAGGGCATTCGCACCTGTGGATGTGCTAAAGTGTCTTGATCCAACCGAACCGTGACTTAATTGCAACCTGGTAAAATTTTTACTTTTATATGCGAAACTAATCTGAACAAGTCTCGACAAGCACAACATCACTTTATACCCCAAAAAAAAAAAAAAACTCTTTGGCACATTTGTTTAAATATTGTCTTCTCTGTCTGTAACCGTACTATTGTTGACCATCATCTTTTAAGTTTTAATATGCACATTATATTTGTGACAATTTGTTCAAATATTGTCTCTATCATCTGCCATTATACTACTGGTGACCATAGCTTTTAACATGTATATTATATTTGTGATAACATGCCCGGTTTTTAATTGAAATATTGTTATGGTTTTAATTAACTTAAACAATAAAGATTATACATATAGCTATCTGACATCGTATGGTGGCCAAGTATTCTGTGACAATAGTAATGTGTCAGTGAGCATGATTTATTTTTGAAAAATGTGTGCATCACAATAGAGAAATTTAGTTTTGGAGTGTCAAACAGGCAGACAGAGCTTGAAAGTAGAACAACTTGTTTTTTAAATACTGTTTCTCAGTGCACTTTTGCAGTATCCCAGATGTGTAAATGACAAGTGTCATTGTCACCCAATTTATTTGCACTTAATTGACTGATCCCACATAAAGGCATGAAGGTGCCCTCTTAATTCCAAACGTTGCCCATTTTCTTCTTCAGCCAGCCCTTCCTGTAACGGATCCATAGTTTTACTACTGTGTAAGCTCCCACCATGAGTGTGTATAATTGCTAGCAAGGAGCTGGTGGATCAAGGTGTGGTTTGCCTTGAGAGTTTGGGAACACCACAAACGTGCATTTGTGAATATTCATAAACACCTATCCGATCAGTTACCAGTGGTCTGAAGTTTAGCTGGTCCATGCTGGAATAGCTCATGCAGTCTTGGTTTTTATTTGCATTCTGAGATGTGTAGTCATTTTAATTGCATTATAAAATCAGGACTACTAGTGCCTAAATGCAAAAAATAAACCTGGACTGGTTACAGATGCATGGCCCAGGACATCAAGAGCTGTGCTTTTCCATCCTAGATATGGTTGGGATTTTACTACAGCACTTCCTTTCCATAGAGGGATAACCCCGTAAATTGTTGGGAATAGAGGAAGGGTTTCTCCACAGGAAAAACAATTACATCTGCATATTGGGCTGTCTTTCCACAGTATGCAATTGTGCACTATCTGTATTTACACATTTGAAAAATAGCACCTACTTAAAAACACACGACTCACTCAATACTACACCTGCAAAGCTGTGACTGATGCTGCTTTCCATGCCTACTGCTTCTGAGTTTGTCAGAATTACTCATCAGAATTATTCAGAGCCTTAGTCTTCCTCGTTCGAGTCTGTACAATAAGTGAGGTAAACCTCACCTTGAGGCAGTTCACATACCAAATACCAATAGTTCAAAAAAGTCTCTCTTCTCTATCCATTGCTGTGGCCCTCCCCCTTCCAAATAACATCCTTCCTGCTGAAGACACATTCTGAATATAATGAAGTAATGAATTGTACCAGTAAGTAATTTCCATTCTGTACATTATGTGAGGTTATACAAGACAATATAATTAGGGCTCCCGGTTTTATGGTATTTATTTTTTGCCATTTCCGTCTGTATTTAATTATATTTATTTTTTGCTAATTTTATCTGTATTTATCCATATTTATTTTGGGTTTTGTGGCAAAATTAAGTTGGAATTAGTATATTTCCACATTTATTTAACCAATAAATATGCACTCGTGCTTGAATGTCTGCCAGGTTTCAGTGCTGTGAACACCCACAGATGATAAACCAGTGCACTTATATGAAGATATGCAAATTTCAGTATCAACCTTGTGCATATCTACTGCTGTTAAAGCCTCTTTACTAAAATTCCTTTCTTTTTTAACCCCCTTATCCATCAATCCACACATCTATTGTCCTGGCAGTCATGGCAGACAGTATTTAGAATTACTCAAAAAGCAAACCAATTTCCATTTTTATCCAAATTTAAAAATAAATACAGACAAGAAAATGAATGTTTTCTGTCTGTATTTATCTGTAAAAATCAGTAGAAACGGAAAACAGGGAGCCTTAAAAAATAAATGCAGAAATGATGCAGGAATCATGCTCAGAAATATTAATTATCAGAAAAATACAAAATTATTTTAGGCCACTACATTCAATACTCCTCAACCCTATAACATTTCTTAAATTCCTGAATATTTATTTTGTTGTAACATTACAAATGTGTTGGGAGTTGCCCCTCTACAAATTGCTTTTGCTGGAGCAGAAAATCTAGCCTGAAAATGTATTAACATAACTGATAATTTACCTTAGACATTAATGCAAAAAAACACACCATAGAGTAACACATAGTAAAATGTGCCTTTATTAAAACTGCAAAAGCTTGGGTGCAGAGTTAACCTATAGCTTGTTTTAAAAATGACATAGAATTTGTGCAAAAACGCACTAAGCTTTCGTTTCTATCGTATATCCATTGCTAGGCACGGACTAGGCCTTATTCCTCTTTCTAGCTTTCCTTATTTTCTCTTTTAATAAATAAATTACTTTATGAAATACTGAACCATGCATAAATGTGTTTAATAGATGACCCAAATGTGGCCTGTTTAGACTTGTCATTGCTGTAGAATGTGTTGACTTTATAAAATGTATTTGTACTTTCCAAGGTACATGTTCTTATTGTTTAGATAGCTTTAGCTTTCACATACTCATCCAATGCTGAATAGCGAACAGTATATTAAAACAATAATGCTTACATAAAGGTGTGAATCTCATGATTTAACCAGGGCATTGCAAGTAAAATGTTTCTGTCTTTAGATTAGTTCATTGTTACGCAGTGGAACACTGAATAGCTAATAGTTAGACATTGCTGAAGTTTCTCATGGGAACCCGAGGCAAATGTTACAAGTATATGCATGTCTAGCAACTGTCACTTTCAAGTAGCACCCTGTCAACATCGTGTGATTATCATGGGAACGAAGGAAGAAGCTGCAGAGCATCAGACAATTTCTCTTCATTGGCGTGAGATGATCTAACACCAAATGGATTGATACATGTGTTTTTGTGTTTTATATTAGTGTGTGTTTCCTAGTTAGGGCAAAGCAGTCTCTCTTGAGGTTTCAAGGAGGCTTTCCTTTAGACTTTGGGCTTTATTATGAGTTTGGCGGTCCTTAGGACTACCAAACATGTGGTGACTGTCCGACCACCACCACACTGTGGGCCCGCCAGCAATATTATGAGTGTGGCGGTCCAACTGCCTCAGGACCACTGCGACCAAGGATCCTGCGGCAGTCATGCAGTGGTCAGGCATAGTAATATGCTGGTGGTGCCGCTGCGGCACCACCAAGAATATTAGGAATTGCCTAACATATCAAAGAAGGTACCCCCTATGTGTAATTTGATGTCCAAGAGTGAGGGGAAAAAACAACAACAATTACTATAGAAATACTCTTGTCAGACCTATATTGCTTTTCTAGTGGCCTACAAAAGGCCGGGCAGTTCCACAGCATAAAGTCTTTCCAACACAAATTATTCAAAATTCAATAATTTTTATTAAAATATTTTTTCATATATGATCAGCATTTTCTATTTTTTTTAAATGTTTTTATATTGTTTTGTTACTTTTCTTAAGAGATCAATCTGTATAGACATGTACAATTAATTCCAAATATCGAGTTGGTAGAAAACATTTCATATTTCACAAGAACAAAATTATATTATTTACAGATAAAACACACAAGAAAAACATGAAAAATCACTTTGTAGATTCATGCATATGACCTCACAAACAACCATCAAGCAGTCACTCTCACCAATCAATACACTCTCACACAAGCAGCACACTCGCACACAGATAGCAATCCTCGGGAAACTTCTGTTTCTTCATGTGACATACACTGTTGGTAGTTCTGTGGATTGATTCAATCTCAAAAGTGTCCACTATTGTGTTGTCTTTAGAAGGTTTCCCCCATATGGTCAACGTACGTTTCGGTGGATAAACAATACTACCACCTTCATGAGGACCACTCTTGGTAGATAGCAATTCGTATGGGTGGGCGGGCGTCTCTGTGAAATAATAAGAAAATAAAATTGTTTTCCAGTTGTTCAATACCCAAGGAACTACCCGACGCTAAGCTAAGTCAACAGTAGTATTGATTTAGAGGAATGGCATCCTTTGGTGCAAAGACCTTACAAGTGCTCTTCACTGAAATCCAGAAAATGATCACCGAGCTGTGAGTTTATATCTATGTTCACCATGAGGGACCCTTAAGAGTGCTCCAAAGTGCTATTCCAAGCCATGTGTCTTAATAAAGAAAGAATAGACAGACCAAAAAGTGTGAGAGAAGAGACAAGGAAAGAAGAGAAGTGAAAAAAGGAAAAAAGCAAGAAGGAATACAGACATGGAAGTAAAAAGAAGAAAAGAAAAGAGAAAAAGAGAAGACGAAGGAAAAGAAATAATGTCTTTCGTCTGGCACCTTATTATATGAAGATGAAAATCTTCATTCACATAGGTACATGTCAGTGGCTCGCAGTTTGCAGACAATAGAAGTGACACTGTGTCTAAGTGTCGTGCGTTGCAAAGCAGACAATTCCTTATTAGTCTTGTAATGCTTTGTCAATCAACTGTATCCAGCTCTGTAAGGCAACATTAATGAAGTGAGCTTTCTAGGCTTCAGTTGGTTTTACCAAGCAGCATGCGGTAATTGTCTAGGCCTCTTGAGATCTTACCCTCATGCCATAAAATAATGCTCCTCCGTCTAAACGACTGTAACGTCCAGGGCCATTCTTATTAGCTAGGTGGTGCCACGATGTAGCAATATATTGTTTCTGTGGAGGAATACAGTAAAAGATTTTATGTAACAATATAATAATAATAATATAATAGTATCCTCTGGGCCTATACCACGTAGACTTACTTACATTAGCTTGTAATGTCACATTTGCTGTATTTAAGCGCAAGGGCCTCTTAGATTCACAGTATGTTCAAGTAGTTTATTTGGGCGATGTACCGTGCCTTCACATCATTAATATGCATCTAATACATTTACGATGATAAACGCTGTGGTACTGAAAAAGGTTACCGTAGCATGCTGATTAGAATAAACAATGGCCCATTGCTTAGTAGAAATGCAACTAGTGAGGTACCCACCATGGTACCGGCCAAGAATACCACGCATGCTGTTTAAGGTAAACGACAGCCTAATGTTTTGAAAAAAATGCAACTGATGTAATCCAAAAGGGGATCCTCCTGTTATGCGCGGTAGTGCCCTCCGCGGTGCTACACAAAATTAATACAGTTATGGGGCAGACGTCTTTTAGTATCTTACAGTCTAATTAGGAAGAAAAGGAGGAACTCTCTCTTTTTTTGGCAGTAGATAACTATGCATTGAACGGGTATAAATAATAACCCGCCCGCATTACGCAGTTAGATCCCCTCCATGTATCAGCCTTGCACTTACTGTTAGATTCTTCCTATTGATGGCTGACTGCGCGTCTGGCTCCCGGCCTGCTCGAACAAAAACAGATTTGTTTGTGGAGGCCGGCCTTTTATAATATGCTGGCTCAAATTAAAAAAAGCGTCACGTGATGCAAAAAAGGGTCATGTGTCATCTGACACTGCTCTGACGTTGGTTCTTTCCTAAGAGCGCCCACAGCGTCCAAATTGTCAACGCCATGTTGAAATGCGGTCTGTGCCTACCTAATAGGAAGATACATTGATTAGCCATTTGTCCACCCTACTTATTCCTGAATATTGCAGGAAGAAAATAGTGACAAAATGAACATAAGTTTATCGCAGTAAAGAAAAAGGGGGAGATGAATATCTGACTCTTCTTACTATGTATATGGCTAAATCGTCCTGATTTGTGTTCTATGCGCGCCATCTTGGAACGGCATAAATATACAAAAGACACTGAAGCCAGTATCTTAATCATCATCTGTGTGTTTCCATCATTATTAGTGGCACACCATGTGCGTATTTATTGTGATGAGGTGAACATTGAGGAATATGTGATCTTTTGACAATAGTTACGTAAGGCATGCGTTACACACTGTTCTCAATATGATCATATGTGACAGCAATCATCTAAGAGATGCCTATAGTTAGGAGAGCCTATAGATTGAGAGTCTACTATGTACATGTTACATCAATAGTGATACACATTATTAAAAAAAAAAAAAAGGTTGGTACTTAGTTTGTGGGGAGTAGATTAGAGTGTCTAAACTTAGAAGGTCACACTCATGTCACCATCCACAATATCTCCTCATTGAGACCTTTCCGTACTGTGTCCAAGGTGAAAATCCAAAAGGTATCCCTTTCTCTGCTGACTTTCTCAGTCGCGCTTCCTGGCTTTATTTTGACTCGCTCCAGGATAAGCCATTTCAACTCATCACCAGTATGTTTGTGATCAAGACAGTGTCTAACCAGAGTTGCCTGCGATTTCCGTTATAATTGCCTATTTGTGTTCCGAGAAACGGGTGCGAAATTCTCTCCCTGTTTCTGCTATGTAGCCTAAGCCACAAGGGCAGAGAATAAGGTAGGCAATGTTGGAACTTCTGCAATTTGTCATATCTCTCAGCTGTCCCGTTTTACCCCCATAGCCCAATTGCTGTGTGGTAATGGCGGAATCACAAGCATGACAATTGCCGCATCTATGATTTCCTTTAATGAGTGGGAGACCATCAATCGCAGTTTGTTGTTTACCTCTCTTAGACGGAAATCTACTGTGCACTAGTTTGTCTTTGAGGTTAGGATTCCTCCTATGGGCCACAGTAGGTTTCTGTAATGGTCCATCTCCTGTATTAACTTTGAGGATGTTCCAGTTTTTGTCAAGGATTTGTTTTATTTTGTAGTTGATGTTAGAGTGATTGACGACACATACTAATTTTTCTTGTTGTTGTTTCGTTTGTCCTGAGATAAGCGCATCCCTGTTATAATATTTCGCTCTCTTAAAAGCTTGTCTTACTAAGCGTTTAGGGTAGCCTCTAACTAGTAGTTGTTTTTGCAGTCGCTCTGCATGTTTAAAATATTCCTTGATATTGGTACAGCTGCGCCGTTTCCTTAAGAACTCTCCAAACGGTATAGAGTGCTTCTGGCAGGGTGGATGGAAGCTACTATGTTCTAAAATTAGGAATTATTAGGAATTGCCTAACCACCACCCTTTCCATGGCAGTGAGCCCACTACCTGCCACTCCTCGGCCTGGGGGTGCCTGCTGGGGGGCACATGTAGTGCGCCCCTTGATTTACACCCCCATTTCCGGCACGGTGTGGCATGTATGCCACACCGTGCAGGAAGGTGCAGTCGATGCTATGACAGCAGCAGGCTGCATGTTAGACTCTTCTATGAGCCTAACAGACTGCCGCTGTCAGACCATCGCAGAACTGCCCGACAGACCTGCATTGAAGTCCTCATCTGCAGTGCACCATCTGCTATAGGACCGCCAAAGTCGTAATAAGGCCCTTGGTCTTTCTACTGAGAGGCTTGCTGTAAGCTACTGTTGAGTGCTTTTTGTTACTTGCCACTTTGACAGTGAATTTTTTCCTCATTCACTTCCCTTCTTATGCCTTTACAGGTGTAGCTACCACATCACCTGTTGCTCAAATGCGGAGGTTCGACTGAGTCTTCCTGAACTGCTTTTTTTGGGGAGTTCGACTTCTAAAATGCTCCACTGATCTCACTCTTTTGCAAGAACTCTTCACGGGTTATACCTAACTTTTTAACTGATCTATATAGAATAGGGACTCATTTTCCTTTATGGAACACGCTTGTTATTCGCTGCATTTATTTGACCTTAACCATGAATTTCTTGATATTTCTGTAAACGGATTTATCTGACTTACTAATTGAAAACATTTGAGAAATCAATCTACTAATCTCATAAAGAGAAAAAATTATTTTAACTGATCCTAAACTCTCATCATTGACTGAACTAAACAACTGTAATGATGATGTCTGTTAAGATGTTTTCTATTTATGCTCCATTCTAAAATGGTGGCAAAGATCAGTTCGCCTGAAGAACATTTGGCGGAGCTGGAGTCCACTATGTAAGATACGGGTTGAACTGATTAAATTAATTTGACTTCCGTACCAGCACTTTGATAGAAACACATTTTGACTCTGCATCTTGGCCTACCTGGGACGCTTTCGGTGCAGCTTTACCCATTGACTTATGTGCTTGAATTATTGTAGACCTCACACATTTGCTCAAGATTGATGTGGGTGTTTTGTTTCCTTTAGCATCTGGCCCAAAAGTAACAAAAAGGGAGACTTAGAAACATATATTTTTTATTTGATCTACGTACACCAGAAGAGCTCTGCAAACATCTAAAGGTGAACTAAAGCTTACAATTCCTGTGCTTCATAAACAGGAACAGAAAAAAAATATTGGGATAAATGAAAACAAGAAGTCATTTTTGGAACAAAGCCTAGGAAAAATGATAAACTATATTGTAGAATTTTAAGATAAGCAGAACATTCACAAGTGAATTAAATTCTTCCAACATTCTAGTCAATGTAAAGTACAACAAGAAATCCAAAAAGTGACTTACCATTGCATGTAAGCAATTCCTAATGGTTCTGCAGACCCTTTCAAACTAAAGGCAGAACCCACACTGGAAGCGAACAATTAGTTATTGGTCTTAGGTTACAAAATCCTTTAATTAAAGGATAAACCAAGGGAGCATCTAAAGAATGTCAATACTCTCTAATCATGTAATGGCTGCCCATTTCAAATTCAAGGAGAAAGTGGCTAAATATGTTTGAAAGCCCTCTCAAAAAATGCAATTTTCAACTGATCAGATGTCCTTGGAGAGATATTTCCTTGCACCATGCTTCAAACCCCAAGCTTCAAACATAGACCAGTGTCTTAACTAACTTGATGCACTAGAAGCCCTTTCTAGATCACTGGATTGAGACTGATACTTTTCTCTTTTCTGTAGCCCCCAACTTTCAAACTCCAGACTGTGAGGTGAAGACAGCTTAATGTCTGAAGAGCAAGGTCTTGGAATCATAGAGGAGATGGAGATATTGAAAACGCGGTGGCTCCACTACCATCAGTATCAATGACTATAACCATGAGCGACAAGGCCAAAAGGAAGTTATTCATGTAATTTACATTTTTCCCCAGAATCCTCCTCAACGCCCCAATAAAAGGGGAAAAAAGAGCATACATCCCCCATTCCAGTGGACATAAAGTCTCCGTGCAGAGCAGGAGAATCAGGACATTTGTTGAGGGTGCAAACAGATCTAACCTCAGTATGCCCCACATTTGTCACAAGAAAAGAAAGACTTCCTGAGGTGAGGATAGCTTTCTGAAGAAGGGAATTTACTGCTGAGTTGACCGGCTACCACATTTTGATGACGAGGAATGTAAGCTGCTGTTGAGGAGGTTAAATTTGTTTCTGCCTGTGATCCTATCTCTTAAATTAGTGAGGTCAAAGTCAGATATCTTATGCTTACCTGAAGACTTATCTATGCCTTGATTGTCTATGTGGCTTAAAACCCTCTTCCATTGTAGGAAATGAGAAAATCCCATGAGACATCGTAGTATGGCTGCCAATTCCCTCCATTTGGATGATTGTTGAGTCTCTAGCCTGGCGGTGATAGTCCTCTAGTCGGTGTAGAACCTTAATACTGATGTCAGAAAATGAATGGTACTTAATATCAAACTTTAAAAAAAATCGATAGTAAGTATATCTTTTTTGTTGTTGTTTCGAATATTGAAGCATTGAATATCTATAGCTTTAATGTTGCTGTTTTTTAATATCAACTTTATGTTAATTTTGTTAATGTGTAATTTATTTTATTATTACGTTATTTTTTTATTTAGTTTTTTATTAGTGTTTTAAAAAACTATAGATTTTTATTTTAATTAATATTGTCATTTTAATTTTTTTCCAGTTTGTTGTTCTTTAAGTGAGCAGTTATAAATTAAGTTTTTTTTTTTTAATATTTGTTATTTATTACAAGTATTTTAATTGCTTTTAATTATAATAAAAAATAAAAATAGTTGTGTTGAAGTTTAATGTTATTTATTTGTTATTTTTTAGATTTTTATTTATTGAGCAGAAAATCAGACAGGTCATACAGAAAAAATTCATACATGAATAATCAAAATATTGGTACAAGATTAAAAAGCACTTCATACTAAATAGTCTCATAATTCATTTCACAATAAATAGCATAAATTCAAATTACATGTCCAACAATACCTATAGAAAAAGATGAATTACATACAAATAAGACCATCAAACATCGCTAAAAGCATTTTCCCTCCCCTCTACATAAGATATCCCATATCAATTTGCGTGAGCGACCAGGACGTAGTCCACCCACGTAGCCCTAAATCTATAGAGTGCCTCTACCCTCTTTGTGTATGCCTCTTCAAATTGATAGGTCCGATCCAACTTAAAGACCCACTGACCCATTGTCGGTACCTTCAACGATCTTCAATTTTGCAACACCAGAGATCTAGCTACCGCTATTGGAATGAAAACAAAGTATTGCCGAAATTGTGGCAGCTGCAAGCCTTGTGAAAAACCATATAGGGCCAATGACGTTGATGGGGGAATCACCATAGACATACAATGGCTAATAAACCTAAAAACTTCCTCCCAAAAGAACTGTAGTCTAGAACATGTAATTAATGTATGTACCCATCCTCCCGCCCCCTCCATATTACATCTAAAACATTGATTAGGAGTTGACGGGAACAATTTATGCAGCCTGAGAGGAGGATAGTATGCCAGCTATCTAGACAAAAAGGACATTCTCTTAAAATTAGCCACCCTCAAAACTTTATTCCCAAACTCACATAATAACTGCCATTCCTTGCTATTAAACCGAGAATTCGTTTCTTGCGCAATTTTTGGGAGCATCTCCTCAATGAGCTTATTATTCGCACCCTGGCGAAGTACCCGATACCAATTTCTAACACCGCACAAGTTCTTCTCAAAGAATGTTTTTAGAATTACTTTTACCGTCTCATTAATCATTGTATAATTATTCTTAAGGAAGCCTGTGATTTGCATAAAGCTCAACCACAAGCCTCTACTTTGGGGTCCAATATGCAGAGCCAATGCTTCTCACGTTATCAACTGGGTATTATTATAAAAAATTGCCTAGCTTTCAGAACTCTAGATTGTTATAGGACTGTAACACTCCTTGAGTAAGCCGTAAACCCCATATCTAACAAGCTTGGAGAGAGGTATATGCGTGACATATTGGAACATTCTAAGCTTTATAGAAAAACTGGGTACGTGTTGCAATTGATAATATGACCTTATATCTTGTTTTCTTAGGTAATTTCGTTGTGTGAAAAAATACTAGTAGCTAAATTGCATTCTCTTTCAGCATATAGTTTAAGATAAAATTATCGAATTTTGGAGAAGGTGCTGCCAGTTGAGTTAGTAGACAAACTAATGCGGCTTTTAGCAGGTGGAAAAATGGGGTGATGCTACCCCCCCCCCGTTTTGCCCATATAAACTCACGGATAGCTTTATCCAACTCCTTAAAGTATGAAATTGGTATTTTCAAAGGAAGATTTAAAAACAGAAATACAAACAGAAGGAGGATTGACATTTTAACTAGGGAAACTAGGCCCACTAATGTCACAGGAAGTAGCGTCCATCTTTCTAAAAGCCTTTTTACTTTTGTACGGGTATTTCCATAATTTAATTGAAACAATTGAGAAGCGTCAGCTGTAACATATAATCCCAAATATCTTATAGGTCGTAATGGCAAGATTTGTAGGCCTGCTGGGAGTTGAGCCTCTGAAGAGTTAAACGAAAGAAGCTCCGTTTTAGCCTGATTCACTTTATATCCCCCCCAGGGCTGTAAAAGCCTGGATTTCCCCCAACGCAGCCTGAATATTAGCCTTCTCTGCCTTCAGATATAAATTCATATCATCAGCTTGATTTTTGCCATCCCCGTTATAGGGGCCAGGATTGATGCATTAGAGCGGATTTTTACAGCAAGTGGCTCAATAAAAAGAGAGAATACGATGGGGGATAGGGGCCAACCCTGTCTGGTGCTGTGTCTAATCACCACCTCTCCCACCTGTTCTGCATTGATAATTATCTTTGCAACAGCCCCATTATATATTTCCCTTAACATTGCTATCAAGCGGGCCGGAAAACCGAACTTCCACAAAAGAAAAAAAAGAGCCTGCCAGTCAACATGATCAAATGGTTTTTCTGCATCCATCATTAAAATAGCTGCTTTCTCCTTGGTTAATTATTTTTTGAATGTTGGGTTTTACAGGAGTTTTGAGTGGGAGTGTTTTAAAATAGTGTTTTAATAGATTTGAACTTCATTTTTTAAAATATATTTTTACTATTTGAATATATATTGTTTAGATTTATGTTTCAGGTTGCTGGATTGTGGGTAGTTTTTGAAATGTAAAAATTTAACAATATTTGAAATTAAATATTTGAATATTTTTTGTTTGTTAAATATTTTATAAAAATATTTTCATTGATTTATTGAAAATAATTAATTTTAATAAATATATTTCTTATTTTTATTTTCTTTAGTTGAAGTAAAACATTTTTAATTTATTGTGCCAAATTGAACATTTAATTTTGTGAATTAAAGTATTGTGTTAATTTAAATGTACATATAAATGTTATTATATTTATTCAATTTCTACCGTTTTTAATATTTGTGTGTTTTATTTTTTGAATAATTAAATTGTCATACTTTTTTCTTTCATAGGTAGTATATTTGATATTTTTTTGTTTTTAATTTATATTTGTAAGTTTGTTTCCTTTTTCCTGTTTAATGTTGTTTAGTTTGAAGCATAAATAGTAAATTTGACCACTCCAGAGTGTAATGTTTTCCAAAATGTGCCTAATTTTGAGTGGGAATAGTAAATATGACCTGTCCCACAGAGTCCAATGTTTTCTTCCAATGTTGCTTCGTTTGGAGCAGGAATAGTAAATATGAACCCTCCAAAGTGCAACACTTTCCCTGTTATTGCTTACTTTTGAGTAGGTATAGTAAATCTGCCCCTCCAGCATCTAACGCTTCCTCTGATATAGCTTAGTTTGGGGTGGCAATAGTAAATTGCACTCCATCCCCAGAATACAACATTTTCCCAGATATTTCTAACTTTGGAGTGTGTATAGTAAATGGCACCCCTCCAGAGTCTGGCACTTTCCTGATGTGTCTTAGTTTGCATTGGGAATTGTATATCTGACCCCTGCAGAGCGCTATACTTTCCCCAATGTTTTTTAGTTCAGATTGAGGATAATAAATCAGATACCCCTTGCCAGCCCCCCAGAATACAATGCTTTTCCCAATTTTGTTTCATTGTGAGTGGAAATAGTACATCTAACAGCTCCAGAATCATTGCTTGTCCCAACTTTGTTAAATTTGAAGCAGGAATAGCAAATCTGCCTTTCTCAATGTCTAGTGCTTTCCTCAATGTTGCTTAGTTTGAAGTGGGAGGAGTAAAGATAACCCACCCAGAGCCCAGTGCTTTCCCCTATGTTGCTTATTTGGGAGGGAAGAGTAAACCTGACCTCTCTAGAGTCCAACATATTTTAAAGTGTGTATTCTCCAGTGCTGTTTAGATTGTAGTGGGAACAGTAAACCTGACCCCTGCAAAGTCTAACGGTTTCCCCAGTGTTGCTTAGTTTGGAGTCAGAATAGTAACCTGATCCCTTCGGATTAATTGTTCATGAATAAAATATATTAAATAATTGTTTTATAAGTTGGTAGATTTAGGTGTCATTTTTAAACATTTTTAACATTTAATAAATACATTTATCCGTCAAACTTAATTTTAGCATTATTTTCAGATACATTGATGATTATACAAATAATTTCACTTTTTAAAATTAATTTATGTTTTATCATTTAAATATTTTTAATCTAGAAGCTATATCCTTTTTTAATTAATTGTAAATGAAAGTAAATATTCATTAAGACTAATTACAAGATAGTTTTATTGTAACTTAAAAAATTAAATATTTTAAAAAGTATTGAAACTTATTAACATTTCAAGTTCATTTTAAATAAATTCATTTAGGGCCTTATTACGATAGCGGTCAGACTGCAGCCTGTGGCTCTTCGGTTGCTGTCCGACCGCCATCTGCTGCTGCGGTCCGACCGATGCATTAGGATGCGTGCGGTCGGAGTCAGCAGTCGGAGGGACTGACCAACGCTTTCCGACAGGCTCAAGGAGCCCGCCAGTCGGTTGGAAACTTCGCATAATCCCTTAAGGACGGCGTTTCCGTGGTTGGGATTATCCTGTCGGTTTCCGACAGCCAATCCATGTCGGCCTTTGCCACACGGTGCAGGGATGTTTACAGACTTCCATTTTTCAATGGGAGCTTGTGCTGCGGGTGTTTTCAGCCCGCCGCACAAGCTCCCATTGGAAAATGTATGTTTCCGACCCCACTATGTTTGGTCGCATCCAAATAAGGGTGTCGGAACTGCCGACCTATGGTCGGGTGGTTCCTTCCCCACAACGTGTTGTCCGCCCTACATTGTAATGAGGGCCTCTATATTTCAACAATATATTCTGAGGGTCATATTACCAACAAACGGAGGAAAATATTGCTAAGCACGCTTAGCGCTATTTCAGTTATCGCCGGCTATCGCTGGAATGTATCGCCTTGATAGCGCGTTATTAACAACGCGTTTCTCCAAGGCGATATAAATTCCAGCAATAGCGGCGAAATGCAGGAATATCGCTGGAAATCCAGCGATATTCCTGCAGCGATAGGGAAAACCTTGTAAATATCCCCTGGTGGTCGTAGCACGACAATCCACCCCCCTTAATAAAGATAGCTAAGTCTGAAAATTATCAGACGTTAGCTTACGGCGATAACCGCGGTTAGCGCAGATTTTATTATCGCTATGTGTGTCAGGGCAATGCTTGTAAATATCGCAATGTGAAGTCAGCGATATTTTACATGTTGTTATGTGTGGAAACGCCCACTTTGCATCTCATTAGAGATGCAAAGCGAGGCGTCGGTAAAAGGCTGTAAACATGCGCTAATGCATGTTAGCACTGCCTTGTAAATAGGGCGAAAACATTATCTCCGCTTTTTTGGCTTTTAAAGCCAAAAAAGCGGAGATAAGGCCCTTGATAATATGCCCCCAAATTTTTAACACTTTCTTTTGGTTTTCAATATTTTTTTTATTATTTTTAATGCTAATTGAAAAATCAATATTATTATAATCTATAATTTTATATTCATTTTTTGCAGGTAGATATTTTTGTAGGTCAATATTTTGGATACAATAGTTTTTTTTTATATATAAGCATAGTTTTGTTGATATTATAAGTTATAATATGGCATTATGTTTTTTATAGTTTGACTTTGATATTGTGGTCTGTAGATATTTCAGTAGTCAATATTCAGTAGTATAATCCTTTAGGTAGCCCGCAACCCAGGAGGCTGCTAACATTTATAGTTATTACTAACGGCATTGAATGATGCAACAACATTCTCTTCTGTAGATTGCCTGGAGTCAACAACCATTGTAGGAAGTCTGTCACTTCTTGAGCCACGGAAATCGCTATTTTGTAATTCAGAGACTGTGAATTCAAATGAATCAACAGAAGGTAAAATAGTGGGTTCACATGTAATTGAGTCCATAGAACTGCTACTGTAGTGGCAACTACGTAACACTGGAATCTGAGTCATTGCCTGGCTGAGGCCTGTCATACCGACAAACGTTCTCTCAGGGCAATCTAAAGATGTACTCTTCTTGACTTCGGTAGGAAAACGGAATATATACCTGTTCTGAAGATTGCCCCAGTGAAAGTTCTTTTTTAGCTGTGATTTCTTCAGATTTAGAGGTAATCCACCAGAATATTGACTATAGAAATATGGGGGGAAATGTTGTGGAATTAAGAATAGTGCATCTATACTTACAGATATGCCCTTACCTTCTCAATATTTTAAATATTTTAGTCCTCAATAATTTTACTACAATATTTTGGCACCACAATATTTTTGTCCTCAATATTCTGTTGTACAGCTAATTTTGAAGTACACCCAAGCCCTTTAATCTCTTGCAAGCCATCTCCTTGTTTGACTCCACCTTAAAAGAGAAGATGCTGAGAGATATGTACAGAATGATACATTTGTATGCTTTCCAATTGCAGAGATGGTACAGTTTCAGAGATTGAACAGCACTTTAGTAAATACCTTCGGAACTGATGACAGGCCAAAGGGCATGATTTGAAACTGAAAGTATGTGAAACTCACAGAAGATCCCAGGAAGGGTTAACTCTCTTATTGAATTGGTACATGAAAGTATGTGTCCTGCAAGTCTAGAGTTATATGAAATCTCCTGCAGAAATCATTGGCATCGCCATCTGCAGAATTATCATTTTGAATTTCTCATAGCTTAGAAAGTGATTCTTGAATTTGAGCTCGAGAAACGATAAAGTGTGCCCCCATTTTTTGGTACTAGCAAAAGTATGGCATAGGCTACCTGTCCAGCTAATTCTGATGAACTGGAGTTATTTGTCCTTTGTCCAAAAGGGGCTGAATACTTTCTTGCAAAGCATGGCACTTTTTACTCATTCTGGGCAGAGGAGTTAATTGAAGTTGAAGTTCTGCTGAAGGAGTTTCAAAATCATTAAAATAACCATTCTCTACTATACTTAGGACCCGAGTGTGCTTTACAACCTTCTCCCAAACTGAATAGAACAGGTTAATCCTATCCCCAGAATCCTCTGGGACACCTGGCATACTCATGCATTAGGGGTTTGCTAATGAGATTAGAGAAATCAGAATTAGTCTGGCAGCACAGCCCCACCCCCCGACCTCAGGCTTGGCCTCCAAAGAGACATTTAAACTTCTGTCTCCTGAAGGGCCTGACCAGGATGACATCTTATAAATGAATTTGTATTTTCTGAAAACACACTTAATGATTGTAAAATCTTGTTTTTTGTTGTTTTATGAACTAAAGGACTGATTCAGAGTTTGGAGGAAGGTTTACTCTGCCACAAATGTGACAGAAATCCTGTCTGACTTATTAAAACTTCATAATATCCTATGGCATTTGTAATAAGGTGAACAGGATATTAGTCACGTTTGTGACAGAGTACCCAGCTGCCAAACTCGAAATCAGGCCTCGAGTGCTTTAGCTCAGGGCCAAATAAATCTGGACCCAAAAACGGTAGCCAATTAAGTAAAGTTATTGATTGGCATCGAGCGTCTAAAATTTAAGCCACAAATGGGGTCTTGCAACTACTGAAGCTTCAGAAGCTGTTGCAGAAGACCAGATCGGATCGCAAGACATATCCAAAACAAAAGTTAAAGTTAGAAGTCCAAACGAGCCCCACAATACAGACTAATAATCTGCATTTGAACTTGATCAAAAAGAGGCTGAAAGTCCATTAGTAATGACTGACCAACATACACTTTGAAGGTGCTTAATGTTATTTCATATGTAAATGTAGCAAACAATCTCTTTCAATGCAATTTTTACTTTTTTTAATCAGTGTGGTCTGGTATTTGAGCTTCTTCCAACGCCAATAAAGAAGGTACAGGCATCTCTGCAAAAATCCATACATTTTCAGACTTTGAGTAAACTCTTCATCAAAATTATCCGAATAATATCTTCTGTAATCCGTAGTCCTTGATCAAGGGGAAATACCCCATTTTGGTTGTTCCATTTGTTGTCCTTACAAGGTGAATCCACCTGTTCCCTCAGTATAAAGGAAATCTGGACCAGCATCAAACTGGCCCCCAAGCAGCATAATTCACTAGTCCTTCTCTAAAGATTGTGTATCTGTGCCCTGAGTTGGGACATCAGCTTAAGGCAAATTCCCTCCTGGATTTGCCTGCACTTATACCTGATGGCAAGGTTGTCCACCTGTTTTGTCATCAAACATGACTCCTTCTCTGCCCTTGCCCCCACGGTGAAATAGGGGATGGTGGGTGGAAAAAAGCAGGGTGACCCGGCTACTGCTGGCAAGGCAGGTGCGCCAGCGTCCGTCAGCTGCTTCCAGGGAGAGGGGTGATAGCAGGCAAAGTTGTCCTCGCATTTAAGTCCCCATGCACGCCGGATGCCAAGGCGACCCCTCACCAACCCAAAGCAGCCAATAGCAGTGCAGAATGAGCCTGTCAAAATTCAAATCGGCGGCTGCTGTTGGCCGCCAGTTTGTACTGGCAGAATCCAGCCTGCACCTTTCCTGGAGGCCTGACAGCCTGCAGCATGGGCCCCCGTTTAGCCATATCCCAGGTCAAAGAGTGTAAGCCACTCTAAATAGGTCGTCCAAAATGCCCACCTGTTTTATAGATAGACAATTACATCGATATTGAGTTCTCTCTTGGCACCAAACTGCATACCAGTATCTTGTCCCACCCCAGCTAAAGAAAATGAGTGGGGCAGATACAATGCCCTGCTTGAAATAAACAATCTTCAGCTTGGCCAAATCAAATTCACAAAGGTAACTATAATTAACTTTAACTTACTGCCAACAGCAGTGTATAAGACCGATCTCCAAAGCAAGACATCATAAAAACAGATTGTGTCTTGGACAGAATAAGTTATGTTAAAAGGGGTGGCTCACAACAAAGGAAAGTAAAGAGACTTTATTTGTGATTGTTTGATATGGAACTGTTGTGAGGACGTGAGGCTCACCTCACACAATGTACGGACTGGGAAAGACAAGCGAGGAGGTAATTGTGAGGAAGGTAAAATCATAAATCTACATCCATGAAGAATTGTACTTCTATGAGTGCAGAGTTGCTATTCAATTTGTGAAATTGGGCTATTATATTTTTTAATGCAATACATCTTAGTGAACAATAACATTTATTGTTTATAAAAACCTGGGTCATGTTCTATCCGGTGACTGTCCCCCTACAACCTACCCCTAGACTACCTCTTGACTCCTCAAATAAAGCTGTCACTGGATGTTCAAGCAAAGGGATATTTTACTAACATTTTTGATTTCATAAGCACTCATTACAAATTGAATTTGAAAGGTGTGCAGATAATGCCTCTCCCGATTGCACCTATTAATGGGAATCAGAATGGATCTACTAAAGTCAATTGGGCCTCATTTGTGAGGTTTTGATCTAGGGCAGCGCCACAAGGAATCTTGCTGCACTGCCCTACGTTATGTTATGAGTGGATTTGTAGAGCGCGCAGCTACTCAACAGAGTGTCCCGGCGCTGAGATTGAAAGAAACAAGAAGACTGACAGAGGAGCACATCAGTACCGGGGAGAACGGACTTTAAACTATTTGCTGGAACAGCCAGCTTTTTAGTTTTTTCCTGAACGCCAATATGTTCATAGCCTGCCTGAGCGAAAGAGGCAGTTTGTTCCAGTGTCTAGCCACTTGCACTTGAAAAGACCGTCCACCGCGGCGACTTCTGAGACATTTTGGAGTAATAATTAGGTGTTGGTGTGCTGACCTCAGAGCTCTGCCAGGCACGTAATACGAAACTCTTCTGCGAATATAATGTGCCCCCATGCCGTGTAGAGCTTTAAAGGCCAGGACCAATGCTTTGAAAAGTATTCTGCAACGGACAGGCAGCCAATGCAGAATCTTCAGATGAGAGATCCGGTCTCTTGGTCTGAGCCCCAAGACTGCCCTGGCCGCCGCATTCTGCACGACCTGAAGTCTGTTCAATAAGAACTCTGGAAGGCCCAGATAGAGGACGTTAGCATAGTCCAGTCTGGAGGTAATGAGGGCCTGAACGACCGTCTTTCTGTGAGAGGTCGGCAAAAGGAAGAGAAACCTGCGGAGCATTTTCAGGAGACCAAAGCACGTGCCCGCCACTGCCTGTACTTGAGATGTCATAGATAAGGCGTCGTCCATTTTCATTCCCAGATTTTTTACAGTCTTAACTGCTGACTGGGGGGACGGGACATATCAGTAGGCCACCATTGTTTTCAGGCGTCCAGTGGAGGGGTACCAAAAAAGATAATTTCGGATTTTTCCGGATTACATTTCAATCAATCAATCAATCAATCAAGCATTTGTATAGCGCGCTACTCACCCGGAGGGTCTCAAGGCGCTTGGGGGAGGGGGGTCCGCTACTGTTCGAACAGCCAGGTCTTGAGTTGCTTCCTGAAGGAGAGGTGGTCTTGGGTAAGGCGGAGGTGGATGGGTAGGGAGTTCCACGTCTTGGCAGCCAGGTAGGAGAAGGATCTTCCTCCCATTTAAGATTATTATGTCGAAACCAGGCAAAAACAAAAGGGCAGGAATGCGCCTTATCTGTGAGATTCATTAATTCCTGTCCTTTTCCCCTGTGCTGGCGCACAATAGGCTGCATGTGCCAAAGCAGGCAGGTGCCTGCCTTGCGGGGCTGATTGATTTTGTGCAGGAAATGACACCTTCCTGCACAAAATCTATAAATTCATGCAATTTCCACTTTCTATGTGTGCTTTGCCGCACACATAGAAAAAGGAAAAAACGAGGAGAAATGAAAACATTTCTCCTCGTTGCGCCTCCCTAACGCCACCCCTGGGGCGGCATTAGATTCTGACGCATTCCCAGGTTAACGACTTCTCGTAAATCTGGGAATGTTTCAGATTCCATGGGTGTTGCATGGGAACTCCCACAGCAACACCCATGGAATGCCCCTTTTACGCAGTGTTCTGCGTGAAAGGGACACATATTTACAAGGCCATAAAAAGCCATTTCGTGGCCTTGCAAATATGCCGGGGCAAATTGTGCCACCGTTACGTCAAAAAAGTGACGAATGTGTTTTTGCCGACATTTGTGCAATGCTGAAAGCAAGAGAAAAATGTGTGCAGAAAATGGACTTGAATCAGGGAAAACATAGAATTGAAACTGGTAATTCTGGATCCCTCATGTTTTGCCTGATTCCAATTTTAAAAAACTTGTGATGCCGGGTAACTAGTGAAATAGCGACCCAAATCATTACCTTAAGCCCTGGTATCCCCCCTCTAATTACTGGGTTTATCAAAATGAGACTTTTAGTATCGGGCTTCCGGGGTCACCAGGAAGTGGTCATTCACCACTGATTGATCTAAGACACTCACACTCAATGTATGGCTCATGGGCCAAGTGAGGCATTTTTAAGCGTTTTTCCTGGTAAACAGCAACACATTTCCTTCTAGTAGCAATTTCTCTGCTGTTGTCAGCTCAGATAAGTGGAAGCTGACACTTCCATTTCAGAGTTTTCTCCAGCTCTATTGTGTAATTATAAACAACCTTTCATGGTACCAGAGTGGCGCAGATAACACAGGCAGGACATTTAACTCTGAAGATCTCATGATTTGAAAACAGTTTTTGCTTTTTCTCTTTTAACTCTTCATAATTTAAAAATGCAAATCATTTATTTGTTTTGCGATTGATGTACATTTGAACATGTAATGATGTATTTTGTCTCTCTTCGCTTTCACATTTTTCGTTATTCAATGCACCTTGACTGTGAATAATGAAAGGAGGAGGGAGCGGAAGCAGGAATAAAATGGACAAAGAGGGCCTCATTTATGCGTTTTTGGCGTAGGGCAGTGCAGCAAGTCATCTTGTTGCACTGCCCTACATCAAAGTCAAAGAGCAGGAATTCTTTCAATACGGTGCATTCTGTCCTTTTCCCCCTACGCTGGTGTAATTTGGGCACCCTAACGCCAACGCAGGCACCCTTGTGTTGTCGGCAGAATTAATTTTGTGCAGGAAGGGGCTCCATCCTGCACAAAAACAATCCAGGGAGGCTTTTTTCTCTTTCTGCGAGTGCTGCAGAATGCTGCACTCATGGAAAGAGGAAAAAGTGAGGAAAAATAAACATATTTCTCCCAGTTGTGCCTCCCTGGGGAGGTGTAATGTTTTGGCACATCCCCAGGTTTACATGGTTTTGTAATTCTTGGGAAGTGTCAAAATCCACGGGTGCTGTGTGGGAATACCCACCGCAACGCCCATGGAATGCCTCCCTAGCGCAGAGTAAGGCAACGCTTTGTGTGACCTTATAAATATTTCGTAGTTTGCGCCGCCAGCACTGGGGGTGGAAGGGGCTCATAAAAATGCCCCAGAGTGTAGCCATGGTGCACAGAACATCATTGTGGAGTAGCAGCAAGGTCTCAAATTTTAAAAATCGGTCAGCGTCATGCTGCAACACTAGGTTTCAGCCTCATCTATCCCCGCCTTCCTTTTTTTATAATACATTTCATAATAGTATTGTAGATTAAATATGCATTTCCTGTGTATCATTCATGTGCACTCCAAGCTGACCCCCAAGTGTACTTTTATTTTCATATGTGCGCACACAGCCTCCAAGAGGCACCATATCTTGTGTGTCAGAGTCAATACTTCCGTGTGTTTTAGCCCAGAGGATGTTGCATTCTGGAACTTGTAGTTTCTCTTTTAAAAATAAGGGCGATACGCTCATAGAAAGGCAAGACTGGCTGAACACATTACATATGAAATGGAGCCACATGGCAACTCTGAGCAGGGAGTGCTCTGGGTGCATCAACATTGCAGTGATCCATCAGAAGCCTACATTTGCTGCCCCAGGGAAAACTGTTGTGCTACAAATTTACAGTAACTGTAGGCAAACATGAGGTGTATCTGTAACGCTCCCACTTCCCATTAAGATGTGTGAAATTCTCATATTTACACAAAATGTTGGCAACATCACATATTACATGAAATGCGAATCCGTAATTTCACGCTATATTTTAGCAGAAATGCATCCTTCCATCAATTTTTGAAGCAAGGATGCATTGCGTGCTAAAAAAAATCAAACACAAGCAAAAGCACTGCAAACAATAGCCACACGCGTTAGGTTTTACCTTTGCATGCACAATACTATGAATAGCATAATTCCGGTAAACTTTTACTGCAAATGGCAAGTAATTACGCAAAGTGGCACAATGGCGTAATTGAAAGAGTTTTGTGTAAGAAGCATAATGCGAAATTCCTAAAATTACACAAATGACACCACCATAATTTAAATTTCTCCCAGGCCTACTTTCTATGTAGCATGGGGCTAGGAAAGGCAAGGGAGAAAGAAGAGATGTATCTAGCAAACAATAGTATATAGGATTTGCTTGTATTTATTACCTTAAATGGCCATGGCCCAAGTGGGTGGGCATGTGAGGTCCCCTGCACACCCCCTCTTGTCTTTATAAACAGTTTCCCTTGCTGCAGAGACTCCAGTGATCTTGCCCTGGGCTTACTCTACTAACTGAGATCAGCACTGGACATGAGCCCAAGACAATCCACACAGGTGGGAGGGGGAGCATAGAATGTCCATGAAAGAGAAATTTAACAAGTATGCCAATTCGATCCAGACACCCTGATTTCCACAGTTATTTATCTCTACAGAATGCCTGTGCTGATGCCAATATTTTGTCTGTCTCTCAAACTGTACTACCTACAAATGTATTGCTGAGTAGGGCATTGATGGTTGGTTTGTCTTCAATATAATTATAAGTTATAAAACTCAGCAAATATATTTAAACAAATAGTTATCCCGCTTTCCTTGGGCTTGATTAGTCACATAGGTGCACACGGTGTATTTTGGTGCATTTATTTTAATATGATTGTGACAGAAGTGCTCATTAGCTGCTCCAAATAGCACTTTGCTTTTCATGTGCATTGTGTGCAAGCGGAAGAGCATCTGATGGTGGCTGTAATGGTGCACCTGAATCTGTCTGTCACGACTTCCACCTGGCAAGGATGAAAGAAGGAACTCCTCAGGATCCGAACGATGCTCTTGATACCCCTAATTCAGATATACAAAAACAGAATGTTAGGGTGATCAGGCGAGGGAAGGGATAGGAAGGGAACAGCTGGGAAGAAGGAAGAAACCTGAAAGAAGAGAAAGAAAAGGTTAACCACATGAAATAAGACTACTCTCAATAAGTCTCACTAATAAGAGAAATTCACATACCTCAAAATAAGACTACAGTATTCTCTCACTTCTTCCACACAATAGTGCCTGTTCCCCAAAAGCTAAGTTCTCTATCCTTCAAACCAGAAAACAGGAAAATTCATTAGCCTCCTCACATGTACAACCATAAACCATTGAAGTATTTGAATCAGGATTTTTATCATACATACCTCCAACAATGGTGAAAGGAAACCAAAAATATGCAGAAACCTTCTTAAACCAAAAAAAATTAATATGCAACAAAAAAAGGCGTAGATATTTAAATCGGAGCAGACAAGGTTGCGACACTGGATTCATGAACACAACCAACTCCAATGTTACTTCTTTATCACAAGCAGGTAATAAGTGTTGTACCCAATGTCAAGTTGTTCATGAGCAAAAGAAAATGAAAAGAAATAAGACTCCCACTCCAAGTTATTTCCTCATAACTCCGATTGTCAAAAGAGTCACGGTAATTCGTTCTTTGCCTCTTGATCACCGGACACAAACAAAGAAACTCGGATGCTGTTACTTCACTGCATCCAACAGGTTAACTCCAGCCAGAGGCTCAGTACAAGGACGGCTGGACTCATGTGCTGCCGCTCATAACAGCAAGCTCACCTCCGATTGTTAGTGATGCGCTGATTCTCCCCTTGCCTCCTCTGGAACCCAGGGAATCCAGGCGCGGACAAAAAAGGAACGGACACCTTTCCTCGGCCCGCCACAACCTGCCAACGAAGCGAAACCTCCCGCGGGTAGGAAACCCGTACCGGAGACCTCGCAGGAAACAAAGATTCTTTCCAGAATTACGCACGTCACCCGACGTGCCACTTCCACTTTTAACTGCCTTGGATAGGCCGTGTCCGAACTACAGAACACCCATTGCCTCATGGGAGATGTAGTTTTCTAATACATAATTAAAATAGCCAGATTAGCGCATGTGCAATTGTTGCTGGCGAGCGCCCTCGCTCAATTAATGCAGGCGCCATGCATCTGATTCCTGACACTGTCACTTTTCCGGTCCTTGTCTGGCTTTCTTCTGGGCCTACACATTTAGCTATGGGTGCAGCAACCAGAAATTCTGAGGCAGAGTCAAGTCATGCAGCACTAGAGGGTGATCTACAACTTTTTCTACTCTGGCACCATGTGGTTCAGAACACCACGGTTACTATTGATGTGCAAATACCTCTTACACAGATCATATGCAGCAGAATGGCTGGCAGATTTCCAAGCTTTCCTCACACCGAATGAGCGAGCATTTGCAATGCGATAGGTCTCGCATTTACAAGAGCTTTGTAAATGCAACACCTATTGCATTGCAACTGCTTGTTTGTAAAAACGGCCATGCGGCGCTTTAACTTTAACATCGGCCGTGCCCCTTTCTTTAAACGAGCCGTGTCTAAAGAAAGGGGCATGGCCACCATTAAAGTGAAATCACGGCATGGGGCACTTTTACAAAAAAAAGCGTTTGTTTGTCAAGTAGACAAACAAATGCTTTTTTTTGTAAAAGAGCCCCATGGTAAGCTTTCACTTTAATGGCGTCTGCGCCACTTACCTTAGACTCGGCTCGTTTAAGAAAAGGGGCACGACCGCCATTAAAGTGTAAGTGTGGCATGGGGCAATTTAAAAAAAAAGAATTTAATAAATAGTAAAAAAAACTTTTAAAAAACATGCTGGCGCAGCAAATAAAGCTAAGGCACAACCGCCACTATCAGCGTGCCATGCCCTGCTATGTAAAAAAAATAATAATAAATCCTTGCGAAAGAGAGCGTGCCCTCCCTGCAACAGCATAAATGTGAAAACCATTAAAGGAAATAGTGCTTGGAGGCTGTAATTAAAGCCTACTGAGCAACAACACATGTAAAAGGGAGTATCCTCATGTGAGGTTACAAAATGAGACACAGTGGAACTAAGGAGGGGCTGCTAAGCCTATTGACCAATGAAAAGCCACAGTTTCCAAAGGACAATGGCACAAGGCAATGAAAAATATGGGCGGAGAGTGGGCGGAGCTTCAAGCCCATACCTGAATACAGCATGCCTTGCAGAGCAGTGCATGTGCTGCCCAGGCTCGACCTAAAAAGGGTAGATGATGGTCAGCAAGTTTGCAACACATCACCACACAGAACAGACATAGCTACCAAGTGGCCCTGTATAATTCCTTGAAGCTGGCCTGGCTTTTAGCCACTGCAATTTGTATTCTGGGATGTGTAATTTGGCTTTATCATAGTAGGGTTGGGCTCAAATCCCAGCATGAAAATTTCTGTTAAGTTATTAAAGTTATTATATGTTGTTATGTAATGTAATGTAATGGTATGTTATGTTATGTTAAGAATTTTGTAGAGCGTGACACCTGAAAGGGGTCCTGGTGCTGAGAAAATGATACAATCAACAAACTACCAAGTAGAGATCACATAAAGACATAACAAGCTCCAGTAAAAATCCAGTCTATATATAGAGTAGCAACATTGCTCTCTCTATAGCCAGGTCTTTAAGGGCTTTCCAAAAGGGAAGAGGGTAGAAATTTTCCGAGGTGTAGGAGACAGTATATTCCATAATTTTGTTGCCTCTACAGACAAAGCCCTGCCCCTGGACTGGTCTGGACTCGATTAAATCTGGGGACGGAGAGAAGGAACATGCCCTGGCAGTGTAAGAAGCACCCAGGCAGGACGCCCGGTTGAAAGGTTACACCTTTACTTACCCACTATGATGCAGATGCTTGCAGGACTACGCACATACATCCATGCATGATGCCTCGCATAAATTCACAGATAGGTCACATGGTCTCATTAGTTTAAGGGGGAGGAGGGTGGGAGTTCTGATTGCATTATTTTGCCGAATAATTTCTATGCCAAGACCTGTTCATGTCCTTCAATGATGTATGGAACTCTTTGCTATTCCTGTCACTGTAAGGGCACAGTATATTGGATGTATCACAATTTTTTCAAATTGCAATAAAGTTTGTGTTAAAAAAAGGCACGGAGGCAGGTAGGTGCAGAATTTCTTCCTACAGTAAGATGGACCAGAGTGTTACAGGGCCCTATATACTAGCCAAAGGGATTTCGGGGCACATGCATCAAGCTTTTTTCCGGCCGCAAACGGGCCGATTCGCAGAATCGGCCCGTGTGCGAATGGAAAAAAACCTTTTCTGATGCATGTACCTTTTTCCATTCGCAATTTAGGTAATCGCAATTTTTTGTGATTACCTAAATTGCGAATACATTTAGGAATCGCAATTTGCGATTCCCTAATGCCCATGCATGTAGCCTTTCCTAAATGCGACTTTGTATTTAGGAAACGTTAATTACCATCAACTTCAAGTTGATGGTAATTTGTGTATACTTTGAAAAATGCACAGAAATGCATTTTTCAAAGTGCCATGTAACCCACACATGCACCTAGGGCATGCGTGTGCTACACATGTGAACACTTACCTTTATTTAGGAGGTGCTTCAGGGGGCCTTAGGCCCCCAGGCACCCTGCCTTTGCATTCGCAATTTGCGATTACCAATTTGGTAATCGCAAATTGCGAATGCAATACCATTTATTCCTATGGGCCCATAGGCCCGTAGGAATGAATGGAGTCACATTACCTAATAGCGATTCGCAATTTGCGAATCGCTATTAGGGAATGTTAAGGAATCGCAAAATTATTTGCGATTCCTACGTGAATAGGCATTTGCGATTACCAAATCGCGATTTCTTAAAAATTGCTATTTGGTAATCGCAAATTGGTACTTTGATGCATGTGCCCCTACAAGATTAACCTTTTTGCACAGGAAGTCAATGCAGTGCATCTAAGGCAGAGACAGACCTAGGCCATCCGAGTGCTAATTTAGCCATGGTATTTTGGATGCGCTGAGGCTTCTTCACCACATCCAAAGTGGCACCAAGAAAGAGGGAGTTGCAGGAGTCAAGATGACTGAAAATAGTCACCTGAACGCCCATCGGACAAGCATTTTCTGTTGCCTAAAAAAGTCGGAACTGGCTGAATGTGTCCCACACGACATGGGGCTACTTCATATCTATGAACAGGTCCAGGTCTGACAATAGTTGTATAGCATTGGAAGCAGAAAACACGTGTTTCACAATGTGGCAGAAATCACAGCATGAGAGAAAGTAGGAAGGGTTTAGTACCTTCTAGTCCCTTTGAGTTAATTGACCTTTGTGATGGCCAAGGTGCTGATTTGCACCTTTACACAGAGGCTGAGAGATGGAGAGCTGTGTCATGTGTGCTGTTGGTACAGTCCAGTCAATTTGGGAGCTGCTTGGCAGCTAGTGCAAAGTTGAGGGCTTGTGTTAAGGTTCAATTTGCTAGATGCTGCTACCAGAGTCCATGTTCCACGAACGGTAAACATCATTCATAACGCATGCGATACAACGCATGCCATTACAACGCAGTCATTACAACGACCATGTTGTTACATCGCATACCATTACAACGCAAGTCGTTACAACGACTTGCTGTAGGGGGCAGAAGGTTTTGGATTCTAAATCCAACACCTTCCCTATTGTTGCACAGACTGGAGTTGGAATAATAAATTATACTATTCCAAACTCCAGCGCCCCCGTACAGCAAGTCATTGTAATGACTTGCGTTGTAATGGTATGCGTAGCAACAACGCAGTCGTTGTAATGACCGCTTTGTAATGGCATGCGTTGTAAATGTATGCGTTCTAATGTGTCCTATTCTCCACAAACCATGGGTGATGCTTGGCACCTGGAGCATAGTCAGGATATTGGGGCAAACTGTCCTAGTTGCTGGTGTCAAATTACAAACTTCTGCTGAATGCTTACCAGTTTGTGCTTGTACGCAGCATCCTAGGTACCAATGATTGATTTCAGGGACTCTCAGTACCCCTTGGCATCTAGTGTAGGCCCGGAAGGCCGGGTGTTTGCTATTCCAGATCTTGTGGTTTAGAGGCGAGGGTCAATGGTGCTTCATTTGGATCATGGGATCAGATGGAGAATCTTCTTATTGGCCCCGAGTGTAGTAATTGCTCAGGGTGCTGCAGGCAGCTCTTTGGACAGTTGATCAGAGTGCTGTAGCTTTACCCGTGCTTGGGTTTATCACAAAGGGTTCAAATGACAAAGGCTGATGTGCTGATTCATGGGATAGATGGAGCCTGGACTTCCTTCTTTCATGGCCCAGGACTGGTGACTTGCATTAGCAGTTAAGCATCAGCCATGTTTCCCATAGATAGGTCTTCCCGTTCATGCCTGGGTGTCAGGTGTCAGTGAAGCACTTGCAGTGCTCCCCATAGACAATTCTCTCACTTGACTGTCGGGTGTATGCAATTCAGCACTTTCCAGCAGCCTAGTGAGGACCTTCTGCTATGACCGAAACACTTGCATCAATATTTGGGGGAGGACTCTGCACAAGGGTTTGTGGCAAATGTGTTTACTTGTCTACAGCCATAAAGACCTTCCATATGAAGCCTGGGAATGTGTAATCCCTAACACTTGAGTCCTGAAGAATTAACTGTCCGGGAGGTCTGGGAAAAGATAACTATACTTCGATCCCTTGGGCCATTCTACAGGGACCTCCTAATAGTGAGAGTGGCATGTGGGGGAGATAAAGGAAGAGTTGTTATGAAGGTTTGCAATGAAAAAGCGAATAACTTTTACAAGGCTTTTTGGTGTGAACCCCAAATAAACATTTCAAGTGGTATCTATTATGTAGCATATTTTGAACAATGTGATGAGTGATTTCTGATTGAAGATGCTCTATTTTTCTTTCTTTCCTGAAGCTTCATGGTTCGGCAGAATAAAACAACTATGATTGGGGTGCAGTTGGCCCCTCAGATGTGGGAACCCGGTGCCATTGCACCTTCTGCACTATTTATAGTCAAACCGATGTTTCCTCCTGATTATGCCCCATTGCCCCAAGTGACACGGCCTGCAGCCAGTGTAGTTCATGTGCTTGTCTCTGCTGCTAAATTGGTTTCACTGGAATCACTGCTGTACAGTGTTGTTGGGTACCATTTTAAATTGCAGAGTAGGGATGGCCTGCTGTCGAGTGCGATCCAGGCAGCATCATGGACTACAATTCACCAAAATGGTAGGGTTTATATGCACTCATGAGAAATGATAATAACTATATATGTAATCATAAATGTGTCCACTGTTAATTAAATAAAAACGTTGTTTTCTATTTGCATGAAGCTTACCATCACATTATATTGAAAGCAAACCTTTCATGGCCTTTGCAATCCCACAAACCATTATGCTTCATGTTGCACATTGCACATTTTCCATTAACCTGTAAGGGAAGTTGGATTTTGTGGAAAGAATGGAGTTAGTATTGTGTACATGAATAATATCTTCTCTTCAAGGCCGTCCTGCGCTTCCGTGAGGGGAAGATCCTGACATCTTGTATTTGTATTTACATTTGTATTCATATTTATAAAGCATATTATGCCCGTAGGCATCGAAAGACGATGCAATTACAGAAGAGAGAATAGCCAAGTATTGAGTTGCTTACAGAAGTCCATGTGAGAAACGCCACTCGCAATGTGGCTCGGCAGTGTGTTCCACAATTTTGCCGCAGCTATCGAGAAGGTGCGACCACCCATCTAGCCTTCCGGAGCCTAGGCATGATCACCTTCCTCAGAGAGGAAGATCTCAGCTGTCTCTTAGGAGAGTACCAATGAAATACTGACCACAGGGGTAACGACCACAGGCGGTACAGTGCCTGATGGACCATGCATGGGCCTTAAATTTCACCCACTTCCTGGTCACCCGCTTCCTGACAGGTAGCCAGAGCAGAGACAGCAAGCCTTCTCTAACTGAAAGGCGTTTTGGTACATTCAATACCAGCCGGGCTGCCGCATTTTGAATGACCTGAAGTTTATTGAGGGATGACTTATCAATGTTTAAGTATATTGCAATTTTAGTAGTCAAGGTGAGTCGTAATGAGTACAATACCTACTGCTGTTATGAGCTGCACTAGTGGAAGAGGAAAAATGATTTTCAAGATTTAGAAGATATAAAAACATGAACTTACGGTCCTAGCATATTGTCAAAAATGACTCCTATATCTGCACCTCCAATGCATTTCTGCTAAGAACAACAAATTTCTGTCACATGGTCATATTACATTGATTTGTATTGCCCTAGACATTTGACATGACAATTTTCTTTTGATCTTTTACTTTGCTGCCATCTATTTTACATTAAACACTAGTAAACTTTAGGTTCCCAACGTGCTGTGTTTCTATCCGAGGGTCTCTAACTCGTAACTCTGCTGCATATTCCTACTCTTGATACTGTAATCTTGGATCTTAAACATAGCTTTGCCAATGCGCCACAGCTAAGGGTGATAATATGGCTCCATGTCTCAAAGACACTAGGGGGCATATTTACAAGCCCCTATCGCCACCACAACGTCACTATCAGTGACGTTGTGATGGCGATAGGGGCCTTGTCTTATTTACAAGGCAGCGTTAAGCCACTTACTGTGGCTTAATGCTGCCTTCTAAATAAGGCACCCTTTCACGCTGTATTTAGCGTGAAAGGGGAGGGTAATGGGTGTTGTGGTGGGCGTTCCACCGCAAAACACATTGATTTTGACGCTGCCCCCTATTTACAAGGGCAGCGTAAATAGGAGGCAGCGCCAAAATTAAGACAAGGGAAAACCTGGTCTTAAACAGGCGAAACGAGGAGAAATGCTTTATTTCTCCTCGTTTTTTGCTGTTTCCATGGCAGCACACATAGAAATAGCAAATTGCCTATGATTGTTTATGTGCAGGAAGGTCCCCCTTCCTGCACATAAACAATCATTTTAAAAAAAATGCCATTTTGCAACTTCTGTATGTGCTACATTAAGCAGCACAGATAGAAGTTACAAAACAGCATTTAAAGATTGTTTATGTACAGGAAGGGGGACCTTCATGCACATAAACAATCTTCCCCTCAACACAGGCACCTTTGCACTATGGTGCAAGGGTACCTGCGTTGGCGCTAAGCTGCTAAAGTTAGCGCCAGCACAGGGGGAAACGCAGGGCTGCACCATATTCTAGTAAATATGGTGCAGCCCTGCGTTTCTAAAGTGACGAAGCGTGTCGCTAGCCTTCTTGGCTTAACGAAACGCTTCGCCACTTGATTGTAAGTATGCCCCCAGGTTTCCAGGCATACTTTACCCAAACACTGGCCCAGATTTATCAAGGTTTGCTCAACTCAAGGCTGCATGAACATCTAAAGTGTTGTGAAATCAGCAACAGATTGCTTAGCACCATATTTACAATACATTGCATATTGAACCTGGTTAGGTCCCACTTGTGCTAAAAATATCATGTTTGTGCAATGCTAAACATGATCTAGTGTTGCACCATGGTGCTAACGATGTCTTGCAAGAATTTGGCAAATGAGGCACAACCACCTGTACAACTTCTGGTATACCCTCCAGTACACACATCTGCATGCAAACAACTGGTCAAGGGTAAATCGAGTAATATGTCTAACTTCATAGAAATTACACATATGGTGCTGCAAATATCATACAATTTATCTTCTGCACATTTTTGTACCTCTTTTAGACGGCGCCTACAGACAGCCTTGTCGAAAGATCTCTTGTGGCTCATACTCTAAAAGTTATAGAGGGATTGTTGTGAGTCTATTGCTTACAATTGGTTGCCTTTTTTTGTCACTCTCAATTGCTTGCCTCTTATGCAATGGCTTTCATTCCTCTTCTTGTGTTTGCCCCTCCACTGGAGGATAGCTTCTTTATCAAACTTTTGATTGGATGACTTGTATCCTTCTACTGCTCCTATTGAATAATCTACTTTCATCTTTTTTATTCAGGACTACATGGAGTGCATGTTTCTTCACACTCTCCACCTATCTGCTACTTTCCCATCACATCCTCACCACTTGCTCAGTCAGCGTTGCTCCCTACGCCTTCCAACGCATTCATAAAAGCACATCAATAGATATATCTATGGCAGGGTTTGACTAAAGAGCAGACTTTACTCAGGTTTTTTTTTATCTCATGCATTCTACAGGTTGCAAGCCCAGGCCTTGGCACTCAAAACAGCATTTATGATGTTGGGTGAAGGGCAGCCTTCTGCATTCAGCTGGCATTTGAAGAAGAAAGTGTACTTAGCATGACTGAAAAGGAGATGCCTCCTCACTTGGAGTCCCATAGACTTTCTCCCTGGGCATCTGTTGACCACCCAATGGCTCTAGTATTTAGAATTTGTTTCAGCTTGGATCATGTGACAGTAAATTAGCCCTTGGCAAGCATTTTCCTTTAAATTCTGACTTTTAAATTCTGTTCAGAACTTGTTTTGTGCGTATTAGAAAAATAAACTATGCTGTTCATAACGAGTGATATTAAAAAGGCAAGACCTATTGTCTTTGCCAACACTTGTTTCATTTGGTGCTAGCATTGCATTTAAAGCCAGGCTATTCATCTTTACATGAGTCACTCTTTTTTGCATATATTTAGGATCATGTGGCTTTGCCTGAATGCTAGGAGTGTTCCCTCCTATTACGCCCACTTTCCAAGGTTTTCCGGGGTCTCGCACTATTTGACAAAGTGCAATTTCAGCACTATACCTGCATCAACTTTTCTTGCAAAAAAAACTGCACATGGAAACTGATTGATGCTGTTGAAGTAATGCAGGCCCCTGTGTGTTAGTGCCCACCCCCAAACCTTCAAGGCACCCTTCGACCCTTTGAGGGTGGCCCACATTCCGCCCAAGGCCGATGGATACCTGTGAGATATGGGAGACTCTGGGGCCCTTCTTCATATTTTGCCAGGATTGATGGGGGGGGGGGGGAATTATTTTCTGCTATGCCACTGTGTCACACAGACACTGATTTCCAGTTCTGGATTTTCATTTAACCAGGGATAAATAACCTAAATGCATTGAGTTGTTAATTGAAGACCTTGTCTGGAAAATGGCGTCTCTTTAGACACTAATTTGACTTGCAACCTGGGGGCATATTTACAAGCCCCTATCACCACCGAAGCATAGCTTTTTATGGCGCTCCAGTGGTGTATCACCATTTTCAATATTTACAAGGTGGCGCTAAGCCACTTAGCATGGCTTAACACCGCCTTATTAAATACACAAACGAGCGTGCAATGGGTGTTGCTGTGGGCGTTCCACCACAACGCCCATTGCTTTTTGACACTGCTCTAGATTTACAAGGATGTGTAAATCTTAGGCAGCGCCAAAAACTAATGCCATGTAATAGCAGGCATTCGAGGAGAAATACTTTTATTTCTCCTCATTTTTACTTTTTCTATGTGTGCTGCATTCTGCCCCTTAGACTTCTCCTTCAAAGGCTGTGGGTTGAGTCCTGGTGTTTCCATGGGTGTGCATGCTCAGATGCAAGGTTAGAGATTGGTAATTTCTTTGATAAAGGCTTAAAAATATTTTTTCTTTTCGCTTTGTCTAAATATATCTCTTTTTAAGTACATCTAACCCCAGAGACTAAAACCCCCCTTTCTCTCTCTCTCTCTCTCTCTCGCGCTCTCTCTCTCTCTCTCTGTCCTTCCATTCTACTCTGTAAATGATGTTACTGTATGTGTACACTATCCGACTGCACTACGTAGGCGGGGTTTTTCAATTTGAATGTCTTAACAAAGTTTTGATTCAGCACAGTAAACAGTCCATGTGGCATAGAGTTTAAGGTCTTAAACTCTTACTCTAAAAGTGAGGCACTTAGACACTTACCCTTGAGAGAAAGCTTTTATTTAAATTTATATAGTTAAAGAGACATGTGGAATGTTAACGTGCAAATTGATATTGAACTGACCCGATATTTAAATGTGCAAAACCGCAGTATATATAAATAACCATACCTATTAGTATTAGGACTCAAGATGTTTAGAGCAAGCTTCATTTTTCTATCAGGAGAGTTGAACTTACCTTGACATGTTTTTTTAAAGATTCACATCACATAGCAAGAAAGTTTGGAAATGCTTTGCTAGAAACACTTTATCATTGAATAGAATTACTTCAGATTAGTTCACACAATAAAAACGATGCATGTATAAAAATGTTGATCGTTTAAACAGTGGCGGCTCGCAGAGGAGTGCTGCAGGGCGGTGGGCGGGGCAGGGAGGGGCTGGGTGGGGGGGTAGTGGAGTTGGAGTCGAGTTGGCGATGCAGCGAGCGCAAGGTAAATAGTTTTATTTATTTATTTACTTACTTTACTCCTGCCCGTTGTATGTCCGACACCACTAAACCCCCACCCAGCCCCTCCCCGCCCCGCCCCACTGCCCTGCAGCACTCCCTCTGTGAGCCGCCACTGCGTTTAAACACATTTTCTATATTTTATAATAAAGAAATGTGGTGCTGAATAAAACACTTTGCAGCAGATGTTTCTGATTTACATAACCTAAAGGTTAGCCTAACATGTAGTTGTATCATTAGAAGGTTAGGAGTGTTCTCATACCCAAGGGAAAGAAGGTCTAAGATAAGAGTCAAAAAGCCTCATACCTAGGGGCCGATTCCGATCTCGGCCGGTAGGGCTCCGAATCGGATTCGTCTTAACCGGATCCGATTCGGAGCCCTATTTCCCGACCGATTCGTATGTGCGTCCGGGCGAGCGAGTACGATGCGTGCGCTCGCGAAATCGCCGACCGACTCGTTCGCAGAACCCGACCGCACCGACCGACTCGCACGGACATGACTCGCACCGCGCAATGGAGACGTTCCCCGGCCGGGTAAGTACGATGCGCGCCTCGAGCAGTCTGACCGACTCGCGCAGTCCGGCTCCAAAGAGCAGTCGGAGCCGCACTTTGGGGGTCCGTGTCGGACCCCCCTGTACGCGTAGCCGCGCGAGTCGCACACAGGGGGGACACATGGGTCCCCCCTACCTGTGCATGTACGGCACGAGTCGCTTCGCCGCGTACCCGCTGTAGGGGGCATCCTTGTTTGCCTCGCACCCATTGAGTCAATGGGAGCCCGCGTACGCGTTGTACGACCGGCTTCCATTGACTTCAATGGGAGTCCGACCGAATCGAGTCCGATAGCATACGTGCGCATCGTACTCGTTCGGTCAGGCTAATAGGGTCCGATTCGGTCGGAAATCTCTCCGGGTCCGGCTCGGTCGGTGAGATTTCCGGCCCGAATCGGAATCGGCCCCATAGTCTCTCTCTGTAGGAATGTAGAAAAGTACCTCTTTTGACATGGTTTGCCCCCAATTTTTGCCTGATGTCTGATGTGATTTCAAACTGTGAGTGCACTGTGTCCCTCCTAATCAGGTCCCCAGTGGCAGATCTCTTTACCAAAACCTGTATCACGATTGGCACAACTTCAGTTACCCCTGTAAGTCTCTAGTAAAGGGTACACCTGGTACCTAGGGCATGGGTACTGAAGAGGGTCCTCTTGGGCTTCAGCACTGGTTGTGCCACTTCAGAGACCCTTCACCAAGGCTATGCACTCTGCCATTACAGGATGGTTGTCTTGGTGCAGAGAAATCTGAAGAGTCGACTTGGCACACAGCCCTGTCCACCCATACACGGCATAAGACATAAGTAAGTAACCCCTACTGCAGGCCTAAAGCATGGTGCACTATATCCTATGTGTAGGCTTTCCTGTTTTCAGTTTCTATTTTTGGTAATTTCTAGTGGGGTTTATTCAGTGATTTCAATACCTTAAAAAAACAGTGTTTATCATAGGTTACATATTTTCACGCCATTAAAAACAAAAGAAACAGTGTTTTTCCAGTGTTTATGGAACATTCTGCTTTGATCATTGCTTGCTTTCTGCATTGATAGTGCATGGTATATAGACAGTTTACGTACAGTGTATATGAAGTCCAAATACATTTTAACAAATCAAACTTATTGTAGTACACTATACAATACTTCTTCAGTGAGTCTTTGGTCTTGCGGCTCACTCTTTCTTTCCCATGTAAACTTTTATCTGTGGAAAGGCCCCCTCAACATTGGCACTTGAGACGGGAAACGCCATAACAGCCAGAACACAATTTGCTAACTCTGGCCACTGACATAGCTTTCCATGCCAATACTGGTGCACCTTAAGATTGCGATTCTCTGGGACAGGTTCTGCAACATATGCATTGAACTGGGCGCACATGCCCTCAGAGTTATTAAAGCGGTCAAAAATGAAGGAGTACTTTTCAAAGTCCAGAGAAAATTCTCCTTTACGGACGGGATCTAGAAATTGTGCAGAGCACCACAGTGAGGCTTCATTGACTTCAAATGCCATGGTTGGTGAAGGGACATCTCTTTGCATCATTGCAAGCCATTTCTCATGCATTGTAAAATAAAGTTTTCTGAATTGCTCCTCAGCATTTCTTTGCTTAACAAGTGACAAGCATTCTACCATGGTACATGTTGCAGTGCCAAAGTCACTAAAAGTGTTGTCCAGCCTACTCTCAAGGAGATGTTTCACATCTACACCAATTACGCTGAACACTTGGTAGACAAGGTTGTTTTTAGACTCTAGTTTTCTACTATGTGCACTACACCAGTCATGTTTTCCTTTTAAAATCTAAGAATGCAATAGAGTGTACTTTTTTCACATTACTATCAATATGCGACCGAAGATCCTTACATTTTTTGCCTTTGGCATCATCACTAAGCAAAAATTCTGTAAACGCTCACCACATGGATAATAAAGTATTCGCGGCCTCTAGTACTCAGAACCATCGGCTTAATGACACAGTTGGGATGACCAGAATGGACTACAAAGCCAATAGCATTCTTCATTCACTCTGAAGATTGTAAAGATGCTTTCAGCATACCATATAGCAAGTGCAAGGATCTCTTACAGGGAAGCACTTCAGCTCAGGTATCAATTTTTACAGGTCAACACACAATGTTTGTATATAAGTAGCTGAATCACTGCAAATACAAACAATATCACTCCAATCTTTGTTGAACTTGGTAAGAGTTTTTTGCAGCAGCATTCCAAGTGACACTGCGTTCCATGTTTTCCAAAAGTTTAGTGCCATGTTTTCACCAATATCCCAGATGCTTGGTGACAGCACTCTTTCACATATACCTGTCACTACACCTTGCATTGCATTTTTAAAGCCTGGGGTATTTGACAATTCAACTACTATCAATACTGACTCCCTAGAAAAGAGGGCTGATGTATTAAAGAGTTTCACACATGCTCTGTCTGTGGGTAAATGTGATTGTGCATATTGGGAAAGAAACCAGCCATTTTACCTATCAGTGAAAGAATCAAACGTAGCCAAAATATCAAATATGATTTTGATATTTCCTGATTCTCTACAGTTTATATAATAATTATATAAGACCTAAAACATCCCTCTAAACCCTGCATCTTTAGACCAAAGACCACAAAACTGAAAAAAGCTAAAGGAAGAAGAAACAATATTTTACTGATATCCCTAAACAACAAAACTTAAGCAGAATAATGTTAGGCCAGTCTTTCCTGCTGCTACCTTGTATAACAAAATTACATTGTGTTGGCCCCTTCAGGAAGAGACAAAAATGACTCTTTCACTCTCCTTTTTCTTTTTTTTGAATGGCATTTAGTTTGCAATTGTGCAGGTGTTTTTTCAGTGTTTCAGTCCCTTCCGGTGGGGTTTTATCAGTTATTATAGTTTTAAACCTAAAACAGGATAGCCTACCTATGTGTGGGCATATCAGCATGAGCAGAAATACCCATACAATGTCCAGTCTATTCTGAGATGCTGTAAGTGCACAGGGAAGCCCTGAAGAGTACATAGGCTGGATACTTGTCAACATGGGTTTCACAGCTCCATGATGGCTTCACTGATTTCTAAGGTGTTTGGTACCAAACATCGGGGCATATTCACAAGGGAAGTGGCGGAGTGAGGCGTTATCCTTCCTGGCTTAACGCCTCACTCCGCCACTTCAGAAACACAGGGCTGCAGCATATTTACAAGAATATGGTGCAGCCCTGCGTTTTCCTCTGCGCTGGTGCTACACTTATCAGCCTAGCAACAACGCTGGCACCCTTGCACCATAGTGCAAGTGTGTCTGCGTGCAGGGGAAACATTTTTATGTGCAGGAAGGTCCCCCTTCCTGCACATAAACAATCTTTAAATACCGTTTTGTAACTTTTATGGTTGCTGCTTAATGCAGCACACATAAATGTTCCAAAACAGCATTTTTTACGAATGATTGTTTATGTGCAAGAAAGGGGACCTACCTGTACATAAACAATCATTGGCCTTTTGCTGTTTCCATGTGTGCTGCACAACGCAGCACACATGCAAACAGCAAAAACGAGAAGAAAGGAAGCATTTCTCCTCGTTGTGCCAGGGTACGACCAGGTTTTTCCTGGTCTTAATTCTGGTGCTGCCTCCTATTTACGCCTCCCTTGTAAATAGGGGGCAGTGTCAGAATCAATTGGTGTTGCGGTGGAACGCCCACAGCAGCACCCATTGCCCTCGCCTTTCGCGCTAAGCATAGCTTGAAAGGGGGCCATATTTACAAGGCAGCGCTAAGCCACGTTATGTGGCTTAACGTTGCCTTGTAAATAAGGTGAAGCCCCTATCGCCACAAGAATGTCGTAAAAAGTGGCGTTCCCGTGGAGATAGGGGCTTATAAATATGCTCCATCTTGTCTTAATGGATCCTCACTGATGTAAGTGGCAGATTTATTAATAAATTCACACAGGAGGCCCTTTTACAGGTTCCCCATGAACCTACCAAGCACTGGTGTGGTTCCTGACTTGTTTTCACCAGCCTGCCACTACCAGACATGTTTCTAACCTCATGGGGTGAGAGCCATCACTCTCAGAGGACAGCGACAAAGCCTGCTCTAGGTGGAGGTGCTTCACACCTCCTCCAGGACTGGATTGCCTTCCTGGGCAGGAAGCTTCAAAGGTGATGCTTCCTTTGAAATCCAACCCAGGAACCTCCAGATGGTGGTGGAAACCAAGCCCCCTTTCCTGCTCCACCTTTGGTGGGAGGAAATGCATGAAAATTAGTAAGACTAGGAGGAGGGTCCCCACTTAGCCTACACCACCTTAAGGGTGGGGCAGGAGATGTGAACCCCTCTCCTGGAATTCCACTGTCTTAGGATGGTGGGAAAACATCCTCTCAGGGCTAGGGTAGTGCCACTTCCCACAGAAAGTAGTCACTAGAGGGTGTAGACTCCCCAAAGGTAGGTAGCCCATTGGCAACTACCTGTCTCCCTTTGTAATGTCCCTAAATTCAGTATTTAGGTGCCACCCCAAGACTTGAACATCAGATTCGATGGACAAGAGAAGACCAGGACAAAGAAGACCCGCTGCACGAGAACTGAAGCCCTGCTGCAGAAGAAAAAGGCGCCAAACCCTGTATTCTGCTCCCGGGACTTGACAATCATTGCTCTGTGTCGTCCTGAAGCCTGAGAGGACTCCATGAACCCCGGAACACCTCCAGCCTTCAAGGAATCACCAAGAAGCTCCCCTGGGGTGAAGGTATCACTCCCTTACACACTGTAGGTACCGATACCGTAATGTACAGTTTGTTGACTTGCTGCTCCCCAACGACCTTGACGCAGCACCAAGGCAAGATAGTCTACAACAGCTCCGGAGGGTCTGATCTGTCTCCCCCACCAGGTTTGGAGACACCGGGACCTACCAGAGCCTTGGCGTACCAATACCAGGGGTACAGGGCCCCCAATAGCAAACACCAAGAAGAAGAGTCCCCTCCAGACTCCCAAAGCACCAGAAGCAAGCACCCATCAAGGGATGTCGAGGCACCCAAGATCCACTTACTGAGTGGCCCAGCTGTCCTGAAAACACCTATCCAAGTTGCCTGCTCCTGACCGCGTTGAACCTCAAGACGCACAGCCCCCGGCTGACCTGTTCGCTCTGTACCCGGTCCCACCGGCCCCAGCACTGACCAACCATCCCTGCTCCCATGGTCCCCAGGCCCTGCGACCTACTCCCTATAAGGATACCCATCGGGCTTACCTGTAATTCCCTCTGTACAGTGCATTTTCAAGTGGCCCCCTTCGTCTTTGTGCACCAGCTGCCAGCCGATCCGGGATGCTCTTGAACTTCTCCTGCTGGATCTTTGGACCTGGTCCCGACATCCACCTAAAACAAGAAGGTGAACTCTGTGAAAGCATTGCCTGAATTTCTATGAATTTTTCAGCTTTTTCCCATTGTTTCTTATGGTGCGTAATTGCGCATAGAACCGATATATTTATCGAACTTTGCAAAATCATATCTCCGTAAGTACTTACCTTAGAACTGTGTTCTTGGTCTTAAAAATTTTATCAAAATCAATATTATTTTTACAAATTAGTCTTAGATTTATTCTTGAGTCTGGGTCTCATTTATTGCCTCTGTGAGTACAACAAATGCTTAGCACTACCATCTGATAAGCCTAACTGCTCGCCCACACTACCACAAAAAAAGATTTAGTATTATCTATTTCTACCTCTGCATAACCTTTGGGGATTGCCTGGACTCTCTACATAGTGTACTTCATTTTAGTACACTGTACAGAGAGCCAGTTTCTTACACACGCTCTCTCTCTCACTCTCTCCCTCCATTCCACTCTGTAAATAATGTTACTGTAGGTGTGCATCAACCTACTGCACTACATAGGCGTGGGTTTTCCTGAATGTTATGGGTTTGATTCTTGGCGTTTTAGTGGTTGTATGTGCTCAGTTAGAAAGACAGGCAAAGGTAATTTCATTGATAAACGCTGCAATATATATATTTTCACTTTGTCTGAACATATCTCTAAGTAGGTCTTACCCCAGAGAATAAAGCACATTTGTCTCATTCTCCCTCTCTCTCTCTGTCCCTCTCTCTCTTTCTGTCCATTCCACTCTGTAAACAATGTTACTGTAGGTGTACACCATCCCACTGTAGTACATAGGTGTGGGTTTTCATTTGAATGTCATAGCTAAGTTTTGATTCATCCCAATAAAGAGGCACTGTGGCCCAGATGTTAAGGTCTTAAACTCTTACTCTGAGTGTTGTGATTTTTATTCCTGAAGTTTCAATGGTTATAAGTAATGGTAATTTCTTTGATAAACATTGGGAAATATTTTAGTTTTTCACTTTGAATATATCTCTTTTTATATTCATCATACCCCAGAGAATGAAAAACATTTCTCTCTCTTGCTCGGTCCTTCCATTCCACTCTGTAAATGATGTTTCTGTAGGTGTGCTACAATCTACAGCGCGTTTTGATTCAGACCAATGAAGAGTCACTATGTGCTGGTGGTTACAGGCTTAGACTGAATGTATCAGTTTTTAAGTATTTTACCCTAGAAAATGAAAAACTTTTTTTTCTGTCTCTCTCACTCTCTCTCTCTCTCTCTCTGCCCTTCCATTCCACTCTATAAATGATATTATTGTAGATGTACACCAACCTACAGTAATACATAAGCGGGGTTTATGAGTCGTTAACTAAGTTTTGAACCAGACAAGTAAAGTATTACTGTGGCCTAGTGGTTACATGTTTGGATCCTTACTCTGAATGTTATTGGTTTGATTTCTGGTGTTTCAATGGTTGTTGGTGCTCAGTTACTAGAATAGGGAATGGTAATTTCTTTGATAAAAATTTGAAAACAATTTCTTTCACTTTGAATATATCTCTTTTTAAGTACATCTTACCCCGGCAACTTTTTCTCTCTCTCTCTGTCCTTGCATTCCACTCTGTAAATTATGTCACTGTACTAGATAGGCGTGGGTTTTTGATTCAAAAGTCTTAACTAAGATTTGAGTCAACTATAGAGTCACTGTGGCCAAGCAGCTAAGGTCTTAGACTCTAACGCTGATGATGATGGGTTTGAATCCTGGTGGTTGTGTGTACCGTGTTATAAGATAGTGAATGGTATTTTCTTTTCACTTTGTCTGAATATATCTCTTTTAAGTATGTCTTACCCCAGGAAATAAAAAACCTCTGTCTCTGTCCCTCTCTGGTCTTCCATTCCACTCTGCATATAATGTTACTGTAGGTGTACACTAACCTACTGCACTACATAAGCGTGGGTTTTCGATTAATTAGAATGTCTTAACTAAGTTTTGATTCAGGCCAGTAAAGATAGACTGTGGCTTAGTGATTAAGGTCTAAGGGGCATATTTACAAGGGGATGTCGCCACTAGAATGTCACTTTTAGCGACGTTCTGGTGACGATATCCCCTTCTTTTTATTTACAAAGTGGCGTTAAGCCACTGATCGTGGCTTAACTCCACCTTGTAAATAAGGCCCCTTTTCATGCTTCACTTAGCGTGAAAGAGGCTTGTAATGGGTGTTGAAGTGGGCGTTACGCCGCAACACCCATTGCTTTTTGACATGCCCCATGTTTACAAGGCTGGGGCAGTGCCAAAATCTAAGACTAGGAAGTACCTGGTCTTAAACTGGCGAAACGAGGATAAATTATTAATTTATCCTCATTTTTTGCTCTTTCCACGTGTGCTGCATTCTGCAGCACACATGGAAAGAGCAAATTACCTTTCAAGTTTGTTTATGTGCAGCAGGAAGGTGTCTCTTCCTGCACATAAACAATCGTTCCTACAGCGCAGGTACCCTTGCAACATGGCGCAAGGGTGCCTGCGCTGACACTAGGCAGCTTTATTAGCACCAGAGGAAACACATGGGGTGCGCCGTATTTTTGTAAATACGGCAGATCCCTGCTCTTTAAAAATGTCGGAGCGCGGTGTTACCAATCTTGACGTAACACTGCACTTTGACATTTTGCTGTAAATATCCCCCTTACTCTCTTAAGGTTATGGGTTTTATTTCTGCTGTTTCAATGGTTGTGTGTGCTCAGCTACAATTGTAATTTCTTTGATAAAGGATGGAAAATATTTTTGTCTTTTCAGTTTACCTAAATATATCTCTTTTAAGTCTGTCTTACCTCAGGGACTAAATCTCTCTCTCTCTCTTTTGCTCTCTCTCTCTCTCTCTCTCACACACACACACACTCTCTCTCTCTTCTCTCTTTTCTCTTCTCTCTTCCCTCTCTCTCTCCCCTCCTCACTGTGGAAGGGTCCTGCTGGGCTAGGGGCTTTCAAGCCATGGAGTTGGAGGCAGCAGAGCGGAAGGGGAAGCACATGTGCAGATAATTGCAGAGCATATTAGACATGTCTAACTGGCACAGGCTGCTACACTCTGAATTGTTTCCATGAAAGGGAAATCTCACAGGCATGTTCCTGTCAGAGGGGAGCATCACTTGAAGCTGCCATGAGTCAAAGCTACTAACTAATAGAGTGGTTCATAGAGTGGGTCAAAATGTACCTTAGTGGAAGTAAGTCCGGTTCAATGACATGCATTTAAGGAAATAAATGAGGACTTCTTTTGCATATAACACAGAGGCATAGCTTCAATTCTTTCACCGGGTGAAGTGACACAGGGGCCCAGCGGCCTGAGCAGCCTACTGAACCTTGATTATTGCTGTATTTTATCATTCAAACAGGAGCCAGGGGATAATTTGCATCCTTGCCTTGGGCCTGTGACACACTGACAATGCTGCTGGTAATTTGACACGCTTTGCTCTTAATCTCCTTAACTGGGTAATACCATAACACAGAGGACATTCTCTTGCTTTCCTTTTTTTAATCTCTCATTGCAAGTGGTTCGTTATAATCTCTTACACTCCCCAAATCTAGAATTATCATTACCAGGGGCTACAGTAGTTGTTAGGCCCTAATTACAAGTGCCTGTTATAATCCTCGCAATTTCCCCACCCCGGATTTACCATTATCTGAAGTGCCGGTAATTGTGGATGCATAGAAATAAAGGGGATTATTAATAGGGCTACCTGTTTTCCATTTTTACAGATTTTTACAGATAAATACAGACAGAAAACCATTTATTTTCCTGTCTGTATTTATTTTTAAATGTGGATAAAAACGGAAGTTGGGTTGTTTTTTGAGTGATTCTTAATGCTGTCCATCATGACTACCAGGCCAATAGCTTTGTCGATCAAAAGGTAAGGGGGTTAAAAAAATAAAGGAATTTTAGTAAAGAGCCTTAAACAGCAATAGGTATGCACAACCTTGATATTAAAATGTACATGTTTTCTTATAAGAGCATATTTTATCATCTAAGTGTGTTTATATCCCTGAAACCTGTCAGTCATTCAGGCATGAGTGCATATTTATTGGTCAAATAAATGTAGAAATATACTCATTTCAGATTCATTTTTTCACAAAACCCAAAATAAATATGGATAAATACAGATAAAATTTGCAAAAAATAAATATGGATAAATACAGATGAAAATGTCAAAAAAACAAAATACCATAAAACCGTGAGCCCTAATTATTAATTACCTCTTTGGCTTTCCCTCGCTTGTAGCCATTACGTTTGAGGCCCTCCTGCCTCCCCAGACACCAATACCATGCAGTCCTAATGAATAAAAACCCCTCCCCCTTCACTCCTCCAGCCATTATCAAGCCTCAACCAACCTCATTTGTCAGTTGTAAATGGGGATGGCGGGAGGGATCATGGCTGCGAGTGAGGGAATTGGACTCAGTAATGCAATTACCAGTAAGTAATTTACTAACATGAGGGAATTGGAATTAACGTGCCAATTTCCTTGTGCTTTTTCCTGGTATTCCTACCAAAGAGGATGACATCTTCTGCTAGAATACCACTCACTGAGGTGTTCCTACTAAAGGTGTAACTCCGATGAGCCACCCTGATGATATGGAATTGACATAACAGTCCACACCTGTATAGACTGAAATTCAAATGTCTATTGGAGATAAAGGACCTCATGACAGGCAGCCCGGAGCATTGTCTATGGGGGACACTGCTCCATGTCTTTCATAGTTTCCCAGTCTCTGAGGCTAAGGTTATTTTTGTATCTGCAAACTGTGGCCCAATAATTTTGGGCAACATTACACGTTCTGTCTTCCCGCTGAGTCCCCACCGCTGGACCTTAACAAAGTCTCTGCACATATGCACCAAGATGGTGGCAAATAAATGTGGGTATGGGCTTGTTATGTCTGGTGGAATTAGGAAAACCATATCAATTTGGACACATATTCCAGAGATTTTGTGTTATTCTACATTCCAGGGGAATAACCTGTCATCCCCAATTTAAGTGCAAGGATATCAGCAGCAGTCGAAGATTCCAGCCCTGTGGTATCACTGCACCTGAATCCATGGAACTCGTGATGAGGCTCTATATTGGTTTTATTTACTCTCACTGATGCATCATTGTGGTGCAAAACACATTGTACTACCATTCAAAGAACATGGCATGCATCGATCTGTGAAATTGTTATACATACTAACATTATGAAGCATAACTTTCAGAGTATTTTGTGACAAGTTTAAATTAAGGAAAAAGATTAAGAGATTGCATTATGGCAAACGAGCACGATAATTCATGCTTGTTCAAAGATTTATGCTGGGTGTCAGGGCACCAACATTATCACGCTGAGGTAAGTGATAAATCACAAAAACCCTTAGGGGCATATTAGCAACAACAGGCGAAAATTATCGCTAACTGCGCTTAGCGCGTATTTTCTTAACGTCGCCTATCGCTGGATATTATCGCGGAGATAACATGCTATTAGCAAGGTTTATCTCCAATGCGATAAAATATCAAGCGATAGCGGCGAAATGCATGAATATCGCTGGAAATCCAGCGATATTCGCGCATTAACGCCATGGTGGACTTAGGCTGACAATCCACCTCCTATTCTACAAACAGGTAAGTCATGTTTTTAGCAGGTGTTAAAATCTAGCGATATTCACGCTTAGCGCAAATTTTTTTATCGCTTCGCCTGCGTTGCTAATAGGGAGAAGTTGTGTTAGCGACTGTTTTCAGTCGCTTTTAGTTGGGAACGCCTACCTTGCATGTCATTAGCGATATTTATCGCTGGCATGCAAGGCGATGGGAAAATGGACCGCTATCGCCAGAAAGCTGTCACTAATGCCTGTTAGCGACAGCTTGCTGATAGGGCGATAAAAAAATCGCCGCTTTGGCGGCAAAAAGTGCCGCTAAAGCGGCGATAATGCCCTTGCTAATATGCCCCCTAGTGTCCTAGCAATGAGAAACAACAATTCTATGAATGGTATTAACCATTACTACGCAGCATTAATGCACCTTTTCTGTGGGATTATAATTTTAATAATCTGAAATGGGGAAAATTGGTGTTAATGCACTAATATTTACATGTTTCTGCAATAAATTCCAGCCATTTCTCTTATACATATAAATATATATAAATGTAAAAATGTATTACTGGGGTGGCAAAGTGAGCTAAAGAATGATGATGGATTCAACCCAGATCTGTGACTGGGGGTGAGTGTTTGAAAAGTTTCAGCACTCCGTCCATCATCTCCTTGTGTTTGCAATATATATTTAACACTCATAAACTTTTTAAAAACAGAAGGGGGCTGCATGGTCCCCTCCCATTTGGAAAATAGCCCCGGGGAGGTGGTGGTCCCCGGGGCTGTGTGGGGGGGCTGGAACCCCTCACACATTATTTTTAAATATAGCCCAAGGGAGGTGGTGGTCCCCAGGGCTGTGTGGGGGAGCTGGATCCCCCATGCATTTTTGTAAATATAGCCCTGGGGAGGTGGCGGTCCCCAGGGCTGAGGGGGGCCACATAGCCCCACCACATTTCAGATTATTAGCCCCGGGAAGGTGGTGTTCCCTGGGGCTGTGGCGGGCCCCCGCAACTTTATATGTTATTGCCTCTGGAACCTGGCCCATCTTGGGGCCTAAAGTAACCGGAGCGCGGGAGTCCGCGCTTCATTTTTTTTTTTTTTTCCCAAGCTGGATTCGTGAATCCACTGACAATCCCACCGAATTTTTATTTTAAAATTTTTTTGGGGGCCCTAGGGTTCCTGTGAGACCCCCTGAACAGGCCTAGTGGCTCAGGGTGTTTCTACCCTGCCCCCTTTTCATGTTTTTGCATGTTTTTTCTTGTGACTCAGTTCAACTGAGTCACAAGATGGCTGCCAACACTTCCCGGATTGAAGTGTTGGCAGCCAATCAGATCTTAGGCACGAGATCGGAAGGGTTCACGGATCCACCGCGGCCACTGTTGTATATTTGAGAAATCTTTTAAATTTCTCAGGAACTACTGAATGGATTTACACCATTTAACAAAAAGTGTGCTTTCTGGACCAAGAGCTACCTTTTTGCCAAATTTGGTGTAATTTCATTCATCAGTTCGGGCTGTAGCCGTGTCTAAAGTTTCCTACGGAAATTAACATGGAGGAAAAGTGTTTTGGGACCCTCCCTTTTTCTCGGTCCACGCTTGACAAATCACCCTGAAACTTTCAACACAGCAGCTTAAGTGAGTGGCGTATTAGTTTTAAAAATGTTGCGAAGATTCGTCAAACAACGCCAAAGATATTGGCAAATGAAAAAATTCTCTTCCTTTGGAAACTAGGTCCTAACTATAACTACCTACTGGCGACCGCCAGTAGGTAATATATATATCTCCAGGAACGTGCAAGCAAGCCCAGCAGCCATCCTCAGTGATAATCCTTTTATGCCCGCAAAACAAGTAGCATAAAGCGTTTCGACTCGGGTGTGTCTTAATCATATGCATTAGAAAAGTGGTCACTCATTGGTCTCTTTAATACAGATACGTAAACAGCGATGAGGGACAATGTTCAGTTTTTCAACAGAAAAAAAGACGGTCTTAAGATGGAAAATGGTCCACTTTCAAAGTTCAAACTTTCAACTATAATAAAAAATCACTGAGTATTTCACTAAGCTTAGTGTGCCGATAAACCAGATAAAATTCAATACTTTCCACCTCCTCGTCGCTGTTTACGTATCTGTTTTAAAGAGACCGATGAGTGACAAATTTTCTAATGCATATGATTAAGACTCACCCAAGCTGAAATGCGTATTGCTACTTGTTTTGCTGAAATAAAAGGATTATCACTGAGTTTGAACTTCGAAAGTCAACTGTTTTCAATGTTAAGACAGTCCTTTTTTCTGTTGAAACACTGGACTTTGTCCTTCTTCACTGTTTACGTATCTCTTTTAAAGAGACCAATGAGTGACCACTTTTCCAATGCATATGATGTAGACTCACCCGAGTCACAATGTCATTTTACAGCTCGGCATGGATAGCACTTTGCTAATTCAATGTTTAAAGATTTTGCTGTATAAATGGCAAAAGGCTTTGTCCCTTTCTAGCTCAGCGTGGATGGCACTGTGCTAATCCTATGCTTAAAAACTTTGCTAGAAAAACAGATATTTGAGGTGAGCAGATTCAGAGTGTCGCTGATGTTGCAGGCTGCTCTATATGGGAGCTGCTCTCCACCTAAATTTGGGAACTACCCAGAGTTCTCTGCTTCCTATTTTGCATATTTTTTCAGCACTCTAATCCTCAAAGGGTATAGTTTTGATATATATATATATATATATTCACTGAAAAAGCCATAGGTTTCAGGGACGTTATAGTTAGGGATTAGCATTTAAAAAACCTTAGATATTCACTAAAAAAACACAGGTTTTAGGGACGTTACAGTTAAGTTGACATTTCACTTGTACAAAACCAGAGAAATTCGGCAGTTATAACTCGCGCCCCCGCAGTGCACTGCTGATGACGTCACATATTACATCACTCATGACATGGTCAGTGACATCACTGATGACATCACTGATGACATCTCAAATGACATCACTGATGACATCATCCAGTGACTATGAGTGTTTCTAAAAAGTTGATGAATGTTATATATATATATGCCATGGTGTATTGAAGAATGAGTGGGTGTATGAGTGTCTGAATGGATGATTTAGTGTGTGTGTGACTGACTGTATAAGTGAGTGATTAAACATATCTTAGTGAATGCATGGGTGAATGACTAATCTGTATGAATGTCTGTATCAGTCTGTCAGTTGGTGTGTAAGTGGCTGCATGGGTTGGTGAGTAACTACATGAGTGTCTATATGGGTTAATGATTGGTTGTCTGAGTAGCTGTATGGGTGCCTGAGTGTCTGTGTGGGTGTGTGGGGGGTGTCTGTGACTCCCTGCATGGATGTGTGAGTTGGTGATTTACTGGGTGTAAGGGTTCATGAGTGCGTGTGTTAGGGGCTGTATGGGTGAGTGAGTGTGCGTATAGCTGTGCTGGTGAGTGAATGGATGTCTCAGTGGTATATGTGTAAGTAACTACATATGTGAAAGGCAGTCTATGTGAGTGTTGGAGTATATAAGTGACTAAATGTGACAGTGAGAGATTGTGACAGTGGCTGCATGGATAAGTATGTGCTTATGTCAGTAGTTGTAGAAGAGAGTATATATATGGTACTATCTGTATGAATAAGTGAGGTGGTGTGTGTGTATAACTGTATAGGTGAGTAAATGGCAGTGTGATTGATTCTTTGGGTGACTGACTAGGTGTTTGAGTAACTCTTTGGGTGAGTGGCAATGTGTGAGTGTCTATATGGGTGTATGAGTGGATATATCAGTGGCTGTATTGATAAATGACTGCGTGTATGAGTGACTGTATGGGTTAGTGAGTGGATGTGTGTGTAGACGTATGAATCACCGAGCGGGTATGTACTAACTGGTATTGTTCTGTCTATGGTTTTGATATTGGTAGTCTGTATTTTCGAGCGGGTGTATCAAAGATTATATTAGGGTGTGAGGAGGTGCAACAGATGATCACGTGGATGATGTCATCAGTGATGTCATTTGAGATGTCATCAGTGATGTCATCAGTGATGTCACTGACCATGTCATGAGTGATGTAATATGTGACGTCATCAGCAGTGCATTACGGGGGCGCCAGTTATAGTTAGCTCAGCTAACTATAAGGGCCGAATTTCTCTGGTTTTGTACGAGTGAAATGTCAACCTAACTATAACGTCCCTGAAACCTATGTTTTTTTCAGTGAATTTCAAAGGTTTTTCAAATGCTAATTCCTAACTATAACGTCCCTGAAACCTATGGTTTTTTCAGTGAATTTCTAAGGTTTTTTAAATGCTAAATCTTAAGTATAAAATTATTGTAATCATAGCTTTTTTACGGTATTTCTAAGTGTTTTATAGAATTCCTTTAATTTAAAAATGATTGGAGGTATATTTTTGAACTTTTCTTTTTAAAATTATTCATAGTTTTTCTAAAATCTTCTTTAATAATTAAAATCACTCTTTCAAAATACATATATCATACACTACTAAAAATGTATTCTGTTATTCATGTGAACAATTTAAATTTATATTTACTTGAAATAATGCTTTTAATACTGTGAAAGTTGTTTTATTGTATTGTTATAATATTTTTTATTTTTACATAGGAGTCGCGCACTTTACGCGAACCTACACAATAGGTGCCTGGATTCAGGGTGCGCAAACCCTGCTGCTGCATATTTCCGGAATCGCAGAGGAGTCGCGACTCCGTCGTAATTTCAAAAGTATGAAATATCATTGTAGAAATTTTTAATATTAGTTTTGGTTAAAGACTTTCACTAATATACTTTAGAAAACAATTTATAAACAGTAATTTATACTTTAAAATTAACTGTACGAGATTTTACGTGTGCGCGACATATGCGCGTACGATGCACGAACCTTGCCTGCATTTATTTCCGGGGTCGCAACTCTGGCGTAATTTTCAAAGTGTGAAATATCACTGTACAAAGTTTAAATATGAGTTTTGCTTAAACACTTTCACTAATATACTTTTTAAAATATTTTATAAACACCTATTTATACTTTATATTTATGTATACGAAATTTTACGGGTACGCGACGTGATCGCGACAGTTGCGTGCACCCTACGCGACTCCATCTGACCTGAAAAGAAAGCTTTGATTGGTTTAAAACCTTTTCATTCTGTTAAAGGGAGGATCTAACACCTATTTTATTTTTCTTATTTTTGGTGTGTCTTCCTGACAAGACCTGTTTATTCTAGACTGTTGCAATTTCTTTTTTTGGTGTGTTCTTTGACTATTTTTCTTAAAAATGGCATCCAGTCATCCAGAAGAAGATCTCCTGAAAGAGGTAGACGATGTGGAGGAGCCTGTAAAAAAAAGAAAGGAGAGTGTAGTTTGGGCTTTTTTTACAGTGCCAGAGGGTGAAAAAAAGGTAAACGCAACAAAAGTTACTTGCAAATTGTGCAAAAGAGTACTTTCAAGAGGATCTGAAAAAAAGTACTATTGCGGAACATCCTCAATGAAAAAGCAACTGGAGACCACTCACCCGGTTCATTTGGCAAAAGAAGTCATGCAGAGAGAAAAAAATGAACAAGCTGCCAGGTTGACCCAAATGCACCATCTACGTCAACTGCAGGAGTTCCACCTTCACCTCAGCCACACATTTTCCCAGAGCTTGTGGATGCTTCTATCATATGCAAAAATGTGATGCAAAACTCTGCATTGGGGAACAATGCATTGATGTTATACTCAATGAAATAAAAACACACAAGTGTTAATTTTTTTTTATATGCTCCCAAATTTTCTTTTTAGTCTTTTTTTTCAAATAGTCGTATTGGACTGTTGAATTTTGTTTTGTTTGAAAAAAGTAAAAAACACCAAAAAAAAGAAAAAACTTAGAAAATACAAAAAAAAAAAATTGTTAAAAATAACGGTTCTTACGGAACCACATAAACTGGTAAAAAATAGAAAAATTGCCTGAGTGATTGCATGAGTACAGGGATAGTGCGTGGGTGATTGAAGGAATGCATGGGTAGTACCTGGGTGACTGAAGGAGTGCATGGGTAGTACCTGTGTAACTGCATGAGTGCAGGGGTAGAGCCTGAGTGCATGGATGAGTGCATGGGTAGTATTGGAGAGAATGGATGAGTGCATGGGTAGTGCCTGAGTGATTGCATGAGTGCATGGCTAGTGCTTGGGTGATTGGAGGAGAGCATGCGTACTGCCTGAGTGATTGCAAGAGTGCAGGGGTAATGCCTAAGTGCATGAATGAGTGCATGGGTACTGCCTGGGTGATTGCATGAGTGGATGGGTAGTGCCTTGGTGATTGGAGGAGTGCATGAGTAGTGCCTGGGTGATTGGAGGAGTGCATGGGTAGTGCCTGGGTGATTGGAGGAGTGCATGGGTAGTGCCTGAGTGCATGGATGAGTGCAAGGGTAGTGCCTGGGTGATTGCATGAGTGCATGGGTAGTGCCTGGGTAATTGGAGGAGTGTATGTGTACTGCCTGAGTGATTGCATGAGTGCAGGGGTAGTGCCTGATACATGGTTGAGTGCATGTGTAGTGCCTGGGTGATTGCATGATTGCATGGGCAGTGTCTGGGTGATTGGAGGAGTGCATGTGTACTGCTTGGGTGATTGCATGAGTACTTGTATAGTGCCTGGATAATTGCATGAGTGCATCAGCACTTCCTGAGTGCATGGATGACTTCATGAGTACTGTTTCAGGGAATGCATGAGTGCAATAGAAATGCCTGAATGATTGGAGGAGTGTATGAGTAGTGCCTCACTGATTGCATGAATGCAGAGATTGTGCTTGGGTACTTGCAGGACTGCATGGGTAGTGTTCGAGGGAATGGATAAGTGCAACAGAAGTGCCTAGGTGATTGCATGAGTATAAAAGTAGTGCCTGGATGATTTGAGAAATGCTTGAGTAGTGCCTGAGTGCATGGATGACTGCATGGGTAGTGCCTGAGTAATTCAAGGAGTGCATGGGTAGTTCCTGAGTGATTGCATGAGTGCAGGGGTAGTGTCTGGGTGATTGGAGGAGTGCATGTGTACTGCTTGGGTGATTGCATGAGTGCAGGGATAGTGCCTTAGTGCATGGATGAGAGCATGGGTAGTACCTAAGTGATTGCATGTATACATGGGCAGTGCCTGGGTGATTGCATGAGTGCATGGGTAGTGTCTGAGTGATTTGAGGAGTGCATGTGTACTGCTTGGGGGATTGCATGAGTGCAGGGATAGTGCATGAGTGCATGGATGAGTGCATGGGTAGTGCCTAAGTGATTGCATGAATGCATGGGTAGTGCCTGGGTGATTGTAGGATGCATGGGTAGTGCCTGTGTGATTGAAGGAGTGCAAAGGTAGTGCCTGTGTGATTGCATGAGTGCAGGGGTAGTGCCTGAGTGCATGGATGAGTGCATAGTTAGTATTTGAGAGAATGGATGAGTGCATGGGTAATAGCTGAGTGATTGCATGAGTGCATGGCTAGTGCCTGGGTGATTGGAGGAGTACATGTGTACTGCCTGAGTGATTGCAAGAGTGCATGGGTAGTGCCTGGGTGATTGCATGAGTGCATGGGTAGTGCCTGGGTGATAGGAGGAGTGCATGGGTAGTGCCTGGGTGATTGAAGGAGTGCATGTGTAGTGCCTGGGTGATTGGAGGAGTGCATGGGTAGTGCCTGGGGCATGGATGAGTGCAAGGGTAGTGCCTGGGTGATTGCATGAGTGCATGGGTAGTGCCTGGGTAATTGGAGGACTGCATGTGTACTGCCTGAGTGATTGCATGAGTGCAGGGGTAGTGCCTGAGTACATGGATGAGTGCATGCATCGTGCCTGGGTGATTGCATGATTGCATGGGTAGTGTCTGGGTGATTGGAGGAGTGCATGTGTACTGCTTGGGTGATTGCATGAGTACTTCTATAGTGCCTGGGTGATTGCATGAGTGCATCGGCACTACCTGAGTGCATGGATGACTTCATGAGTACTGCTTCAGGGAATGCATGAGCGCAATAGAAATGCCTGAATTATTGGAGGAGTGTATGAGTAGTGCCTCGCTGATTGCATGAGTGCAGAGATTGTGCTTGCAGGACTGCATGGGTAGTGTTCGAGGGAATGGATGAGTGCAACAGAAGTACCTAGGTGATTGCATGAGTGTAAGAGTAGTGCCTGGATGATTTGAGAAATGCTTGAGTAGTGCCTGAGTGCATGGATGAGTGCATGGGTAGTGCCTGAGTAATTCAAGGAGTACATGGGTAGTTCCTGAGTGATTGCATGAGTGCAGGGGTAGTGTCTGGGTGATTGAAGGAGTGCATGTGTTCTGCTTGGGTGAGTGCATGAGTGCAGGGATAGTGCCTGAGTGCATGGTAGAGAGCATGGGTAGTACCTAAGTGATTGCATGAATACATGCGTATTGCCTGGGTGATTGCATGAGTGCATGGGTAGTGTCTGAGTGATTTGAGGAGTGCATGTGTACTGCTTGGGTGATTGCATGAGTGCAGGGATAGTGCATGAGTACATGGATGAGTGCATGGGTAGTGCCTAAGTGATTGCATGAATGCATGGGTAGTGCCTGGGTGATTGTAGGAGTGCATGGGTAGTGCCTGTGTGATTGAAGGAATGCAAAGGTAGTGCCTGTGTGATTGCATGAGTGCAGGGGTAGGCCTGAGTGCATGGATGAGTGCATAGTTAGTATTTGAGAGAATGGATGAGTTTATGGGTAATAGTTGAGGGATTGCATCAGTGCATGGCTAGTGCCTGGGTTATTGGAGGAGTACATGTGTACTGCCTGAGTGATTGCAAGAGTGCATGGGTAGTGCCTGGGTGATTGCATGAGTGCATGGGTAGTACCTGGGTGATTGGAGGAGTGCATGGGTTGTACTTGAGTGCAAGGATGAGTGCATGGGTAGTGCCTGAGTGATTGCATGAGTGCAGGGGTAGTGTCTGGGTGATTGGAGGAGTGCATGTGTACTGCCTGAGTGATTGCAAGAGTGAATGGGTAGTGCCTGGGTGATTGCATGAGTGCATGAGTAGTGCCTGGGTGATTAGAGGAGTTCATGGGTAGTGCCTGGGTGATTGGAGAAGTGCATGGGTAGTGCCTGGGTGATTGGAGGAGTGTATGTGTACTGCCTGAGTGATTGCATGAATGCAGGGGTAGTGCTTGAGTACATGGATGAGTGCATGTGTAGTGCCTGGTTGATTGCATGAGTGCATGGGTAGTGTCTGGGTGATTGAAGGAGTGCATGTGTACTACTTGCGTGATTACATGAGTACTTGTATAGTGCCTGGTTGATTGCATGAGTGCATGGGTACTGACTGAGTGCATGGATGACTTCATGAGTACTGTTTGAGTGAATGCATGAGTGCAATCGAAATGCCTGAATGATCGGAGGAGTGTATGGGTAGTGCCTCGCTGATTGCATGAGAGCACAGATAGTGCTTGGCTGCTTGCAGGACTGCATGGGTAGTGTTTGAGGGAATGGATGAGTGCAAGAGTAGTACCTGGATGATTGGAGAAATGCTTGAGTAGTGCCTCAGTGCATGGATGAGTGCATAGCTAGTGCCTGGTAATTCAAGGAGTGCATGGGTAGTGCCTGGGTGATTGGAGGAGTGCATGGATAGTGCCTGACTGCATGGATGTGTGCATGGTTAGTGCCTGAGTATTTGCATGAGTGCACGGTTAGTGTCTGGGTGATTGGAGGAGTGCATGTGTACTGCTTGGGTGATTGCATGAGTGCAGGGATAGTGCCTGAGTGCATGGATGAGTGCATAGGTAGGGCCTGATTCACAGAACTAACTTACGTCAAAAACGTAAAGTTAGTACTTTTTGGTATTCACAGAATACACTTACTCATTTTGGTATTCACAGAATGAACTTACTCATTTCGGTATTCACAGAAGTTAGTAGTCCTAACTTTAGGACTCCTAAATGCCTTCTGTGAATACCGAAAGTCTTAAAGTTAGGATTTTTCTCAGTTTAGGAGTAGTAAAGTTAGGACTCCTAACTTTAGGACTCCTAAATGCCTTCTGTGAATACCGAAAGTCTTAAAGTTAGGATTTTCTCAGTTTAGGAGTAGTAAAGTTCTAACTTTACTACTCCTAAACTGAGAAAAATCCTAACTTTAAGACTTTCGGTATTCACAGAAGGCATTTAGGAGTCCTAAAGTTAGGACTACTAACTTCTGTGAATACCGAAATGAGTAAGTTCATTCTGTGAATACCAAAATGAGTAAGTGTATTCTGTGAATACCAAAAAGTACTAACTTTACATTTTTGACTTAAGTTAGTTCTGTGAATCAGGCCCCATGTGTCTAAGTAATTGCATGAATGCATGGGTAGTGCCTGGGTGATTGGAGGAGAGCATGGGTAGTGCCTGGGTGATTTAAGAAGTGCATGGGTAGTGCCTGTGTGATTGCATGAGTGCAGGGGTAGTGCCTGAGTAGATGGATTAGAGCATGGGTAGTGCCTGGGTGATTGAAGGAGTGCATGTGTACTGCCTGAGTGATTGCAAGAGGGCATGGGTAGTGCCTGGGTGATTGCATGAGTGCATTGGTAGTGCTTGTGTGATTGGAGGAGTACATGGTGATTGGAGGAGTGCATGGGTAATGCCTGGGTGATTGGAGGAGTTCATGCGTAGTGCCTGGGTGATTGGAGGACTGCATAGGTAGTGCCTCAGTGATTGGAGGAGTACATGTGTACTGATGGGGTGATTGCATGAGTGCAGGAATAGTGCCTGAGTGCATGGATGAGTGCATGGGTAGTGTCTAAGTGATTGCATGAATGCATGGGTAGTGCCGGGGTGATTGGAGGAGTGCCTGGGTAGTGCCTGGGTGATTTAAGGAGTGCATGGGTAGTGACTGTGTGATTGCATGAGTGCAGGGGTAGTGCCTGAGTGCAAGGATTAGTGCAAGGGTAGTGCCTGGGTGATTGAAGGAGTTCATGTGTACTGCCTGAGTGATTGCAAGAGGGCATGGGTAGTGCCTGGGTGATTGCATGAGTGCATTGGTAGTGCCTTGGTGATTGGAGGAGTGCATGGGTAATGCCTGGGTGATTGGAGGAGTTCATGGGTAGTGCCTGAGTGATTGGAGGAGTGCATAGGTAGTGCCTGGGTGATTGCAGGAGTGCATGGTTAGTACCTTAGTGCATGGATGAGTGCATGGGTAGTGCCTGGGTGATTGCATGAGTGCATGGGTAGTGCCTGGGTGATTGGAGGAATGTATGTGTACTGCCTGAGTGATTGCATGAGTGCAGGGGTAGTGCCTGAGTACATGGATGAGTGCATTTGTAGTGCCTGGGTGATTGCATGAGCGCATGGGTAGTGCCTGGGTAATTGGAGGAGTGCATGTGTACTGCCTGAGTGATTGCATGAGTGCAGGGGTAGTGCCTGATACATGGTTGAGTGCATGTGTAGTGCCTGGGTGATTGCATGATTGCATGGGGAGTGTCTGGGTGATTGGAGGAGTGCATGTGTACTGCTTGGGTGATTGCATGAGTACTTGTATAGTGCCTAGATAATTGCATGAGTGCATCAGCACTTCCTGAGTGCATGGATGACTTCATGAGTACTGTTTCAGGGAATGCATGAGTGCAATAGAAATGCCTGAATGATTGGAGGAGTGTATGAGTAGTGCCTCACTGATTGCATGAATGCAGAGATTGTGCTTGGGTACTTGCAGGACTGCATGGGTAGTGTTCGAGGGAATGGATAAGTGCAACAGAAGGGCCTAGGTGATTGCGTGAGTATAAAAGTAGTGCCTGGATGATTTGAAAAATGCTTGAGTAGTGCCTGAGTGCATGGATGACTACATGGGTAGTGCCTGAGTAATTCAAGGAGTGCATGGGTAGTTCCTGAGTGATTGCATGAGTGCAGGGGTAGTGTCTGGGTGATTGGAGGAGTGCATGTGTACTGCTTGGGTGATTGCATGAGTGCAGGGATAGTGCCTTAGTGCATGGATGAGAGCATGGGTAGTACCTAAGTGATTGCATGTATACATGGGTAGTGCCTGGGTGATTGCATGAGTGCATGGGTAGTGTCTGAGTGATTTGAGGAGTGCATGTGTACTGCTTGGGGGATTGCATGAGTGCAGGGATAGTGCATGAGTGCATGGATGAGTGCATGGGTAGTGCCTAATTGATTGCATGAATGCATGGGTAGTGCCTGGGTGATTGTAGGATGCATGGGTAGTGCCTGTGTGATTGAAGGAGTGCAAAGGTAGTGCCTGTGTGATTGCATGAGTGCAAGGGTAGTGCCTGAGTGCATGGATGAGTGCATAGTTAGTATTTGAGAGAATGGATGAGTGCATGGGTAATAGCTGAGTGATTGCATGAGTGCATGGCTAGTGCCTGGGTGATTGGAGGAGTACATGTGTACTGCCTGAGTGATTGCAAGAGTGCATGGGTAGTGCCTGGGTGATTGCATGTGTGCATGGGTAGTGCCTGGGTGATTGGAGGAGTGCATGGGTAGTGCCTGGGTGATTGAAGGAGTGCATGTGTAGTGCCTGGGTGATTGGAGGAGTGCATGGGTAGTGCCTGGGGCATGGATGAGTGCAAGGGTAGTGCCTGGGTGATTGCATGAGTTTATGGGTAGTGCCTGGGCAATTGGAGGAGTGCGTGTGTACTGCCTGAGTGATTGCATGAGTGCAGGGGTAGTGCCTGAGTACATGGATGAGTGCATGCATTGTGCCTGGGTGATTGCATGATTGCATGGGTAGTGTCTGGGTGATTGGAGGAGTGCATGTGTACTGCTTGGGTGATTGCATGAGTACTTGTATAGTGCCTGGGTGATTGCATGAGTGGATCGGCGCTGCCTGAGTGCATGGATGACTTCATGAGTACTGCTTCAGGGAATGCATGATTGCAATAGAAATGCCTGAATTATTGGAGGAGTGTATGAGTAGTGCCTCGCTGATTGCATGAGTGCAGAGATTGTGCTTGCAGGACTGCATGGGTAGTGTTCGAGGGAATGGATGAGTGCAACAGAGGTACCTAGGTAATTGCATGAGTGTAAGAGTAGTGCCTGGATGATTTGAGAAATGCTTGAGTAGTGCCTGAGTGCATGGATGAGTGCATGGGTAGTGCCTGAGTAATTCAAGCAGTGCATGGGTAGTTCCTGAGTGATTGCATGAGTGCAGGGGTAGTGTCTGGGTGATTGAAGGAGTGCATGTGTTCTGCTTGGGTGAGTGCATGAGTGCAGGGATAGTGCCTGAGTGCATGGTTGAGAGCATGGGTAGTACCTAAGTGATTGCATGAATACATGCGTAGTGCCTGGGTGATTGCATGAGTGCATGGGTAGTGTCTGAGTGATTTGAGGAGTGCATGTGTACTGCTTGGGTGATTGCATGAGTGCAGGGATAGTGCATGAGTACATGGATGAGTGCATGGGTAGTGCCTAAGTGATTGCATGAATGCATGGGTAGTGCCTGGGTGATTGTAGGAGTGCATGGGTAGTGCCTGTGTAATTGAAGGAATGCAAAGGTAGTCCCTGTGTGATTGCATGAGTGCAGGGGTAGGCCTGAGTGCAAGGATGAGTGCATAGTTAGTATTTGAGAGAATGGATGAGTGCATGGGTAATAGTTGAGTGATTGCATGAGTGCATGGCTAGTGCCTGGGTTATTGGAGGAGTACATGTGTACTGCCTGAGTGATTGCAAGAGTGCATGGGTAGTGCCTGGGTGATTGCATGAGTGCATGTGTACTGCTTGGGTGATTGCATGAGTACTTGTATAGTGCCTGGATAATTGCATGAGTGCATCAGCACTTCCTGAGTGCATGGATGACTTCATGAGTACTGTTTCAGGGAATGCATGAGTGCAATAGAAATGCCTGAATGATTGGAGGAGTGTATGAGTAGTGCCTCACTGATTGCATGAATGCAGAGATTGTGCTTGGGTACTTGCAGGACTGCATGGGTAGTGTTCGAGGGAATGGATAAGTGCAACAGAAGTGCCTAGGTGATTGCATGAGTATAAAAGTAGTGCCTGGATGATTTGAGAAATGCTTGAGTAGTGCCTGGATGACTGCATGGGTAGTGCCTGAGTAATTCAAGGAGTGCATGGGTAGTTCCTGAGTGATTGCATGAGTGCAGGGGTAGTGTCTGGGTGATTGGAGGAGTGCATGTGTACTGCTTGGGTGATTGCATGAGTGCAGGGATAGTGCCTTAGTGCATGGATGAGAGCATGGGTAGTACCTAAGTGATTGCATGTATACATGGGCAGTGCCTGGGTGATTGCATGAGTGCATGGGTAGTGTCTGAGTGATTTGAGGAGTGCATGTGTACTGCTTGGGGCATTGCATGAGTGCAGGGATAGTGCATGAGTGCATGGATGAGTGCATGGGTAGTGCCTAAGTGATTGCATGAATGCATGGGTAGTGCCTGGGTGATTGGAGGATGCATGGGTAGTGCCTGTGTGATTGAAGGAGTGCAAAGGTAGTGCCTGTGTGATTGCATGAGTGCAGGGGTAGTGCCTGAGTGCATGGATGAGTGTATAGTTAGTATTTGAGAGAATGGATGAGTGCATGGGTAATAGCTGAGTGATTGCATGAGTGCATGGCTAGTGCCTGGGTGATTGGAGGAGTACATGTGTACTGCCTGAGTGATTGCAAGAGTGCATGGGTAGTGCCTGGGTGATTGCATGAGTGCATGAGTAGTGCCTGGGTGATAGGAGGAGTGCATGGGTAGTGCCTGGGTGAATGAAGGAGTGCATGTGTAGTGCCTGGGTGATTGGAGGAGTGCATGGATAGTGCCTGGGGCATGGATGAGTGCAAGGGTAGTGCCTGGGTGATTGCATGAGTGCATGGGTAGTGCCTGGGTAATTGGAGGACTGCATGTGTACTGCCTGAGTGATTGCATGAGTGCAGGGGTAGTGCCTGAGTACATGGATGAGTGCATGCATCTTGCCTGGGTGATTGCATGATTGCATGGGTAGTGTCTGGGTGATTGGAGGAGTGCATGTGTACTGCTTGGGTGATTGCATGAGTACTTGTATAGTGCCTGGGTGATTGCATGAGTGCATCGGCACTACCTGAGTGCATCGATGACTTCATGAGTACTGCTTCAGGGAATGCATGAGCGCAATAGAAATGCCTGAATTATTGGAGGAGTGTATGAGTAGTGCCTCGCTGATTGCATGAGTGCAGAGATTGTGCTTGCAGGACTGCATGGGTAGTGTTCGAGGGAATGGATGAGTGCAACAGAAGTACCTAGGTGATTGCATGAGTGTAAGAGTAGTGCCTGGATGATTTGAGAAATGCTTGAGTAGTGCCTGAGTGCATGGATGAGTGCATGGGTAGTGCCTGAGTAATTCAAGGAGTACATGGGTAGTTCCTGAGTGATTGCATGAGTGCAGGGGTAGTGTCTGGGTGATTGAAGGAGTGCATGTGTTCTGCTTGGGTGAGTGCATGAGTGCAGGGATAGTGCCTGAGTGCATGGATGAGTGCATGGGTAGTGTCTAAGTGATTGCATGAATGCATAGGTAGTGCCGGGGTGATTGGAGGAGTGCATGTGTACTGCTTGGGTGATTGCATGAATGCAGGGGTAGTGATTGAGTACATGGATGAGTGCATGTGTAGTGCCTGGTTGATTGCATGAGTGCATGGTTAGTGTCTGGGTGATTGGAGGAGTGCATGTGTACTGCCTGAGTGATTGCAGGAGTGCATGGTTAGTACCTAAGTGCATGGATGAGTGCATGGGTAGTGCCTGGGTGATTGCATGAGTGCATGGGTAGTGCCTGGGTGATTGGAGGAATGTATGTGTACTGCCTGAGTGATTGCATGAGTGCAGGGGTAGTGCCTGAGTACATGGATGAGTGCATTTGTAGTGCCTGGGTGATTGCATGAGTGCATGGGTAGTGTCTGAGTGATTGAAGGAGTGCATGTGTACTGCTTGGGTGATTGCATGAGTACTTGTATAGTGGCTGGGTGATGGCATGAGTGCATGGGTACTGACTGAGTGCATGGATGACTTCATGAGTACTGTTTGAGGGAATGCATGAGTGCAATCAAAATGCCTGAATGATTGGAGGAGTGTATGGGTAGTGCCTTGCTGATTGCATGAGTGCACAGATAGTGCTTGGCTGCTTGCAGGACTGCATGGGTAGTGTTTGAGGGAATGGATGAGTGCAAGAGTAGTACCTGGATGATTGTATAAATGCTTAAGTAGTGTCTCAGTGCATGGATGAGTGCATGGGTGGTATTTGAGGGAATGGATGAGTGCAACAGAAGTGCCTGGGTGATTGCATGAGTGCAAGAGTAGTGCCTGGATAATTGGAGAAATGCTTGAGTAGTGCCTGAGTGCATGGATGAGTGCATGGGAGGTATTTGAGAGAATGGATGAGTGCAATACAAGTGCCTAAGTGATTGAAGCAGTGCATGAGTAGTTATTGGCTGATTCCATGAGTGCATGAGTAGTGCCTGTGTGATTCAAGGAGTATATAGGTAGTATATGAGTAATTGCATGAGTGCAAGGGTAGTGACTGGGTGATTAGAGGAGTGTATCGGTACTGCCTGAGTGATTGCATGAGTGCAGGGGTAGTGCCTGAGTACATGGATGAGTGCATGGGTAGTGTCTGGGTGATTGGAGGATTGCATGTGTACTGCTTGGGTGATTGCATGAGTACTTGTATAGTGCCTGGGTGATTGCATGAGTGGATCGGCGCTGCCTGAGTGCATGGATGACTTCATGAGTACTGCTTCAGGGAATGCATGAGTGCAATAGAAATGCCTGAATTATTGGAGGAGTGTATGAGTAGTGCCTCGCTGATTGCCTGGGTGATTGCATGAGTGCATGGGTAGTGTCTGGGTGATTGGAGGAGTGCATGGGTAGTGCCTGGGAGATTGGAGGAGTGCATGGGTAGTGCCTGAGTACATGAATGAGTGCATGGGTAGTGCCTGAGTGATTGCATGAGTGCAGGGATAGTGTCTGGGTGTTTGGAGGAGTGCATGGACACTGCTTGGGTGATTGCATGAGTGCATGGATAGTGGCTGAGTGCAAGGATGAGTGCATGGGCAGTGCCTAAGTGATTGCATGAGTTCATGGGTACTTTCTGGGTGATTGGAGGAGTGCATGTGTACTGCATGGGTGATTGCATGAGTGCAGAGATAGTGCCTGAGTGCATGGATGAGTGCATGGGTAGTGTCTAAGTGATTGCATGAATGCATGGGTAGTGCCTGTGTGATTGGAGGTGTGCATGGGTTGTGCCTGGGTGATTGAAGGAGTGCATGGGTAGTGCCTGTGTGATTGCATGAGTGCAGGGATAGTGCCTGAGTTCATGGATGAGTGCATTGCTAGTATTTGAGAGAATGGATGAATGCATAGTTAGTGCCTGAGTGATTGCCACAGTGCATGGCTAGTGCCTGGGTGATTAGAGGAGTGGATGTGTACTGCCTGAGTGATTGCAAGAGTGCATGTGTAGTGCCTGGGTGACTGCATGAGTGCATGGGTAGTGCCTGGGTGATTGGAGGAGTGCATGGGTTGTACCTGAGTGCATGGATGAGTGCATGGGTAGTGCCTGAGTGATTGCATGAGTGCAGGGGTAGTGTCTGGGTGATTGGAGGAGTGCATGTGTACTGCTTGGGTGATTGCATGAGTGCACGGATAGTGCCTGAGTGCATAGGTAGTGCCTAAGTGATTGCATGAATGCATGGGTAGTGCCTGGGTAATTGCATGAGCGCATGGTTAGTGTCTGGGTGAATGGCGGAGTACATGTGTACTGCGTGGGTGATTGCATGAGTGCAGGGATAGTTCCTGAGTGCATGGATGAGTGCATGGGTAGTGTCTAAGTGATTGCATGAATGCATGGGTAGTGCCTGGGTGAGTGGAGAAGTGTGGCTCAATGGTTAGAGCGGCAGACCCTGATGCAGAGATCTGGCCCGGGACCAGGGTTCAATTCCCGCCTCGGTGGGTCTTGGGCTCAATTTCCTCGGACCTGATAATTCTCGCCTCGGTGCCTATTCTAATCATGGGTCCCACTCTGCAACTCTGGGCAATAGCTTGCTTAATCTCCACAACGGCCCCAACAGCGCTGGGATGCCTGGCTTCACCCTGGGGGTGCCCAGGAGTGGACATTTCACAGGGAAAAGCCAGGAAGGGTTCCACAGCGGTATGCGTACAGCGCCTGGACACCCCTTTGGGGGTATGGGTGCGCTTTACAAGTACAAATTTCATTTCATTTCATTTCATTGGAGGAGTGCATGGGTAGTACCTGGGTGATTTAAGGAGTGCATGGGTAGTGCCTGTGTGATTGCATGAGTACAGGGGTAGTGCCTGAGTAGATGAATTAGTGCATGGGTAGTGCCTGGGTGATTGAAGGAGTGCATGTGTAATGCCTGAGCGATTGCAAGAGGGCATGGGTAGTGCCTAGGTGATTGCATGAGTGCATTGATAGCGTCTGTGTGATTGGGGGAATGCATGGGTAGTGCCTTGGTGATTGGAGGAGTGCATGGGTAATGCCTGGGTGATTGGAGGAGTTTATGGGTAGTGCCTGGGTGATTGGAGGAGTGCATAGGTAGTGCCTGGGTGATTGGAGGAGTGCATGGTTAGTGTCTTAGTGCATGGATGAGTGCATGAGTAGTGCCTGGGTGATTGCATGAGTAGTGCCTGGGTAATTGGAGGAATGTATGTGTACTGCTTGGGTGATTGCATGAGTACTTGTATAGTGTCTGGGTGATTGCATGAGTGCATGGGTAGTGCCTGGGTGATTGGAGGAATGTATGTGTACTGCCTGAGTGATTGCATAAGTGCAGGGGTAGTGCCTGAGTACATGGATGAGTGCATGTCTAGTGCCTGGGCGATTGCATGAGTGCATGGGTAGTGTCTGGATAATTGAAGGAGTGCATGGGTACTGACTGAGTGCATGGATGACTTCATGAGTACTGTTTGAGGGAATGCATGAGTGCAATAGAAATGCCTGAATGATCAGAGGAGTGTATGGGTAGTGTCTCGCTGATTGCATGAGTGCACAGATAGTGCTTGGGTACTTGCAGGACTGCATGGGTAGTGTTTGAGGGAATGTATGAGTGCAACAGAAGTGCCTGGGTGATTGCATGAGTGCAAGAGTAGTGCCTGGATGATTTGAGAAATTCTTGAGTAGTGCCTGAGTGCATGGATGAGTGCATGGGTAGTATTTGAGAGAATGGATGAGTGCAACACAAGTGCCTAAGTGATTGAAGCAGTGCATGAGTAGTTATTGGCTGATTCCACGAGTGCATGAGTAGTGCCTGGGTGATTGGAGGAGTGCATGGGTAGTGCCTGGGTGATTGGAGGAGTGCATGGGTAGTGCCTGAGCATATGGATTTGTGCATGGGTAGTGCCTGGGTGATTGCATGAGTGCATGGGTAGTGCCTGGGTGATTGGAGAAGTGCATGGTTAGTGCCTGGGTGATTGGAGCAGTGCATGGGTAGTGCCTGGGTGATTGGAGGAGTGCATGGGTAGTGTCTGAGCACATGGATGAGTGCATGGGTAGTGCCTGGGTGATTGCATGAGTGCATGGGTAGTGCCTGGGTGATTGGAGGAGTGCATGGGTAGTGCCTGGTTGATTGGAGGAGTGCATGGGTAGTGCCTGTGTGCATGGATGTGTGCATGGTTAGTCCCTGAGTGATTGCATGCATGCAGGGGTAGTGTCTGGGTGATTGGAAGAGTGCATGTTTACTGCTTGGGGGATTGCATGAGTGCAGGGATAGTGCCTGAGTGCATGGATGAGTGCATGGGTAGTGCCTAAGTGATTGCATGAATGCATGGGTAGTGCCTGGGTGATTGCATGAGTGCATGGGTAGTGTCTGGGTGATTGGAGGAGTGCATGTGTTCTGCTTGGGTGATTGCATGAGTGCAGGGATAGTGCCTGAGTACATGGATGAGTGCATGGGTAGTATTTGAGAGAATGGATGAATGCCTGGGTAGTGCCAGAGTGATTGCATGAGTGCATGGCTAGTGCCTGGGTGATTGGAGGAGTGCATGTGTACTGCCTGAGTGATTGCAAGAGTGCATGGGTAGTGCCTGAGTGATTGCATGAGTGCATGGGTAGTGCCTGGGTGATTGGAGGAGTTCATGTGTAGTGCCTGGGTAATTGGAGGAGTGCATGGGTAGTGCCTGGGTGATTGGAGGAGTGTATGTGGACTGCCTGAGTGATTGCATGAGTGCAGGAGTAGTGCTTGAGTACATGGATGAGTGGATGTGTAGTGCCTGGGTGATTGCATGAGTGCATGGGTAGTATCTGGGTGATTGAAGGAGTGCATGTATACTGCTTGGTTGATTGCATGAGTACTTGTATAGTGCCTGGGTGATTGCATGAGTGCATGTAATGTAATGTGAATTAATGTAACTAGTTACTTATAAAGCGCTCGGCTTCTCCACAGAGTGTCCCGGCGCTGAAAAGACCACGAGATAGGCAGTATGCACAAAAGCCGGCAGGCCAAGAACTAATGTTGGAATAACCATGTTTTTAGTTTCCTCCTAAAGATGAAGAGATCCTGCACCTGTCTAAGGGAGAGTGGTAAGCTGTTCCATAGCTGAGATGCCACCACTTGAAAGGAACGACCACCCATACGGGAGTGGGAAAACTTTGGGATGGACGTCAAATGCTGAACTGAGGAGCTCAAGGTCCGTTGTGGGACATACTGCTGAATCCATTTCCTGATGTAAGGGGCCCCTCTATTGTGGAGGGCCTTAAAAGTCAAAACTAGGGCTTTAAAAAGGATCCTCTTCCGGACCGGTAGCCAATACAGGGATATCAGGTGGGGGGTCATGTGGGCCCTGGGGCCTACCATGAGAATAGCTCTGACCGCCGCATTCTGCACCACCTGCAAGCGACCCAGCACATAGTCAGGGAGGCCCAGGTAAAGGGCCTTGACGTAGTCCAGCCTTGATACAATCAGGGCCTGGACTACTCTCTTCCTGTGTGAGACGGGGATCAGGGGAAGGAAATTCCTTAACAATTTCAGTAGTCCAAAGCCGGTGCCGGCCACCGTTTGAACCTGAGCCTTCATGGACAGGTCCGCGTCCAGCTTGACCCCAAGATTCTTCACAATACATACTGAGGTTGCCGGAGGGAACATGTCCTGTGGCCACCATTCACGCCATGCTTCGCAGGGATTGGAGCCGAAGAAAATAATCTCTGACTTTTCGGGATTACATTTTAATTGGTTACCTCTGAGCCAGGAAAACACCTCCGACAGGCAAACGTTGATCTCACTGCCTCTAAAATCGGCACCCTTCTCACAGGTGAACAACAGTTGCGTGTCATCGGCATAAGATACTATTTTTGCGCCATATTCCTCAGCTAAGAGCGCTAGAGGGGCCATGTTCACGTTAAAAAGTGTCGGGCTCAAAATCGAGAACTGTGGAACCCCTTCTTTCATAGGGGGGATGGGCGCCAAAACGGGAGGGGACCAAATTGTCTGTTGATGGCCACTTAAAAAGGAGGTGTACCATCTAAGTACCGTGACACCGATGCCACACTCCTGGAGTCTTCGCAAGAGTCGGTCGTGCGGCACGGTATCGAAGGCCGCGGAAAGGTCAAACAATACCAATACGGCGTTGCCACCTTTATCTAGAGTTACTTTAATAGTTTAAGATACTTCTAGTAAGGCAGTTTCGGTACTGAAGTTTGCTCTGAAACCTGACTGACTCGGGTGGAGTAGACGGTTGGCCTCCACATATTCATTGGTGACTGCATTTACATATTTCTCCAAAACCTTGGAAAAGAAGGGCAGCAATGATATTGGCCTATAATTGCTGGCTACCAAAGGATCTGCTGCAGGTTTCTTTAAAAGCGGGAGAATTTTTGCGTGTTTCCAGCTCTCTGGCATTTGCCCCTCATACAGAGAGGCGTTCAGGACTAGGTTGACGGCTGGGTTAATCACCTCAGCAATGGATGCCTGTACTTTAGCTGGACAAGGGTCGGAGGGAGAGCCGGACTTAAGGGCTTGAATTATCTCAAGGGATTTACTCAAAGTGATAGGAGGAAACTGCATAAGAGAAGGACCAGTAATCAGGTTTGTGCGGGGGAGCGGACCTATGTTTACTTCCATCCCCTGAGGCAGCGCCGCAAAAGAATCTTGGATGATGTTAATTTTATCATAGAAATAGCAGGCCAGAAGGTTAACCCAATCACTAGTAGGGGCAAATGAGCTGTCAATTGCATTAGGGGATGAAAAATCTTTTACGATTTTAAAAAGTTATTTACTTTTATTCCCGGCCTGTTCGATTTTGGAGGAAAAAAAAAGTTTCTTTTCTTCGTTGACTTTACTATAGTTGACTTTCAGGGCACATTTATAAGTGATTTTGTCCATGGGATTAAAATTATTCTGCCACACTCTCTCAAGGCGTTCATGGGTTCTGACTGAGTGCATGGATGACTTCATGAGTACTGTTTGAGGGAATGCAGGAGTGCAATAGAAATGCCTGAATGATCGGAGGAGTGTATGGGTAGTACCTCACTGATTGCATGAGTGCACAGATAGTGCTTGGCTGCTTGCAGGACTGCATGGGTAGTGTTTGAGGGAATGGATGAGTGCAAGAGTAGTGCCTGGATGATTGGAGAAATGCTTGAGTAGTGCCTCAGTGCATAGATGAGTGCATAGGTAGTGCCTGGGTAATTCAAGGAGTGCATGGGTAGTGCCTGAGTGATTGCATGAGTGCAGGGGTAGTGCCTGAGTGCATGGATGAGTGCATGGGCAGTATTTGAGAGAATGGATGAGTGCAACACAAGTGCCTAAGTGATTGAAGCAGTGCATGAGTAGTTATTGGCTGATTACATGAGTGCATGAGTAGTGCCTGGGTGATTCAAGGAGCATATAGGTAGTATATGAGTAATTGCATGAGTGCAAGGGTAGTGACTGGGGGATTAGAGGAGTGCATATGTACTGCCTGAGTGATTGCAAGAGTGCAGGGGTAGTGCCTGAGTACATGGATGAGTGCATGGGTAGTGCCTGGGTGATTGCATGAGTGCATGGGTAGTGCCTGGGTGATTGGAAGAGTGCATGGGTAGTGCCTGGGTGATTGGAGGAGTGCATGGGTTGTACCTGAGCACATGGATAAGTGCATGGGTAGTTCCTGGGTGATTGCATGAGTGAATGGGTAGTGCCTGGGTGATTGGAGGAGTGCATGAGTAGTGCCTGATTGCATGGGTGTGTGCATGGGTAGTGCCTGAGTGATTGCATGAGTGCAGTGGTAGTGTCTGGGTGATTTCAGGAGTGCATGTGTACTGCTTGGGTGATTGCATGAGTGCAGGGATAGTGCCTGAGTGCATGGATGAGTGCATGGGTAGTGCCTAAGTGATTGCATGAATGCATGGGTAGTGCCTGAGTGATTGCATGAGTGCATGGGTAGTGTCTGGGTGATTGGAGGAGTGCATGTGTACTGCTTGGGGCATTGCATGAGTGCAGGGATAGTGCATGAGTGCATGGATGAGTGCATGGGTAGTGCCTAAGTGATTGCATGAATGCATGGGTAGTGCCTGGGTGATTGAAGTAGTGCATGGGTAGTGCCTGTGTGATTGCATGAGTTCAGGGGTAGTGCCTGAGTGCATGGATGAGTGCATGGGTAGTGTTTGAGAGAATGGATGAGTGTATGGGTAGTGCCTGAGTGATTGCCAGAGTGCATGGCTAGTGCCTGGGTGATTGGAGGAGTGCATGTGTACTGCCTGAGTGATTGCAAGAGTGCATGGGTAGTGCCTGGGTGATTGCATGAGTGCATGGGTAGTGCCTGGGTGACTGGAGGTGTGCATGGGTAGTGCCTGAGTGCATGGATGAGTGCATGGGTAGTGCCTGAGTGATTGTATGAGTGCAAGGGTAGTGTCTGGGTGATTGGAGGAGTGCATGTGTACTGCTTGGGTGATTGCATGAGTGCAGGGATAGTGCCTGAGTTCATGGGTAGTGCCTAAGTGATTGCTTGGATACATGGGTAGTGCCTGGGTGATTGCATGAGTGCATGTGTACTGTTTGGGTAATTGCATGAGTACTTGTATAGTGCCTGGGTGATTGCATGAGTGCATGGGTACTGACTGCATGCATGGATGACTTCATGAGTACTGTTTGAGGGAATACATGAGTGCAATAGAAATGCCAGCATGATTGGTGCCTGGGTGATTGGAGGAGTGTATGTGTACTGCCTGAGTGATTGCATGAGTGCAGGGGCAGTGCTTGAGTACATGGATGAGTGCATGTGTAGTGCCTGGGTGATTGCATGAGGGCATGGGTAGTGTCTGGGTGATTGAAGGAGTGCATGTGTACTGCTTGGGTGATTGTATGAGTACTTGTATAGTGCCTGGGTGATTGCATGAGTGCATGAGTACTGACTGTGTGCATGGATGACTTCATGAGTACTGTTTGAGGGAATGCATGAGTGCAATAGAAATGCCTGAATGAACGGAGGAGTGTATGGGTAATGCCTCACTGATTGCATGAGTGCACAGATAGTGCTTGGCTGCTTGCAGGACTGCATGGGTAGTGTTTGAGGGAATGGATGAGTGCAAGAGTAGTGCCTGGATGATTGGAGAAATTCTTGAGTAGTGCCTCAGTGCATGAATGAGTGCATAGGTAGTGCCTGGGTAATTCCAGGAGTGCATGGGTAGTGCCTGAGTGATTGCATGAGTGCAGGGGTAGTGCCTGAGTGCATGGATGAGTGCATGGGTAGTATTTGAGAGAATGGATGAGTGCAACACAAGTGCCTAAGTGATTGAAGGAGCGCATGAGTAGTTATTGGCTGATTCCATGAGTGCATGAGTAGTGCCTGGGTGATTCAAGGAGTATATAGGTAGTATATGAGTAATTGCATGAGTGCAAGGGTAGTGACTGGGTGATTGCATGAGTGCATGGGTAGTGCCTGATTGATTGGAGGAGTGCATGTGTACTGCTTGGGTCATTGCATGAGTGCAGGGATAGTGCCTGAGTACATGGATGAGTGCATGGGTAGTGCCTAAGTGATTGCATGAATGCAATCACATGAGTGCCTGGGTGATTGCATGAGTGCTTGGGTAGTGCCTGGGTGATTGAATGAGGGCATGGGTAATGCCTGGGTGATTGGAGGAGTGCATATGTACTGCCTGAGTGATTGCAAGAGTGCAAGGATAGTGCCTGAGTGCATGGGTAGTGCCTGAGTGATTGCCTGGGTGATTGTTGGAGTGCATGGGAGTGCCTTGGTGATTGGAGGTGTGCATGGGTAGTGCCTGCGTGCATTAATGACTGCATGGGTAGTGCCTGGGTGATCGCATGAGTGTTTGGGTAGTGCCTGGGTTATTGGAGGAGTGCATGGGTAGTGCCTTGGTGATTGAAGGAGTGCATGGGTAGTGCCTGGGTGATTGAAGGAGTTCATGGGTAGTGCATGTGTGATTGAATGAGTGCAGGGGTAGTGCCTGAGTGCATGGATGAGTGCATGGGTAGTATTTGAGAGAATGGATGAGTACATGGGTAGTGCCTGAGTGCATGGATGAGTGCATGGGTAGTGCCTGAGTGATTGTATGAGTGCAAGGGTAGTGTCTGGGTGATTGGAGGAGTGCATGTGTACTGCTTGGGTGATTGCATGAGTGCAGGGATAGTGCCTGAGTGCATGGGTAGTGCCTAAGTGATTGCTTGGATACATGGGTAGTGCCTGGGTGATTGCATGAGTGCATGTGTACTGTTTGGGTAATTGCATGAGTACTTGTATAGTGCCTGGGTGATTGCATGAGTGCATGGGTACTGACTGCATGCATGGATGACTTCATGAGTACTGTTTGAGGGAATACATGAGTGCAATAGAAATGCCTGAATGATCGGTGCCTGGGTTATTGGAGGAGTGTATGTGTACTGCCTGAGTGATTGCATGAGTGCAGGGGCAGTGCTTGAGTACATGGATGAGTGCATGTGTAGTGCCTGGGTGATTGCATGAGTGCATGGGTAGTGTCTGGGTGATTGAAGGAGTGCATGTGTTCTGCTTGGGTGATTGTATGAGTACTTGTATAGTGCCTGGGTGATTGCATGAGTGCATGAGTACTGACTGTGTGCATGGATGACTTCACGAGTACTGTTTGAGGGAATGCATGAGTGGAATAGAAATGCCTGAATGAAAGGAGGAGTGTATGGGTAATGCCTCGCTGATTGCATGAGTGCACAGATAGTGCTTGGCTGCTTGCAGGACTGCATGGGTAGTGTTTGAGGGAATGGATGAGTGCAAGAGTAGTGCCTGGATGATTGGAGAAATTCTTGAGTAGTGCCTCAGTACATGAATGAGTGCATAGGTAGTGCCTGGGTAATTCCAGGAGTGCATGGGTAGTGCCTGAGTGATTGCATGAGGGCAGGGGTAGTGCCTGAGTGCATGGATGAGTGCATGGGTAGTATTTGAGAGAATGGATGAGTGCAACAGAAGTGCCTAAGTGATTGAAGGAGCACATGAGTAGTTATTGGCTGATTCCATGAGTGCATGAGTAGTGCCTGGGTGATTCAAGGAGTATATAGGTAGTATATGAGTAATTGCATGATTGCAAGGGTAGTGACTGGGTGATTGCATGAGTGCATGGGTAGTGCCTGAGTGATTGGAGGAGTGCATGTGTACTGCTTCGGTTATTGCATGAGTGCAGGGATAGTGCCTGAGTACATGCATGAGTGCATGGGTAGTTCCTAAGTGATTGCATCAATGCAATCACATGAGTGCCTGGGTGATTGCATTAGTGCTTGGGTAGTGCCTGGGTGATTGAATGAGTGCATGGGTAGTGCCAGGGTGATTGGAGGAGTGCATATGTACTGCCTGAGTGATTGCAAGAGTGCAGGGGTAGTGCCTGAGTGCATGGGTAGTGCCTGAGTGATTGCCTGGGTGATTGTTGGAGTGCATGGGAGTGCCTTGGTGATTGGAGGTGTGCATGTGTAGTGCCTGCGTGCATGGATGACTGCATGGGTAGTGCCTGGGTGATCGCATGAGTGTTTGGGTAGGGCCTGGGTTATTGGAGGAGTGCATGGGTAGTGCCTTGGTGATTGAAGGAGTGCATGGGTAGTGCCTGGGTGATTGAAGGAGTTCATGGGTAGTGCATGTGTGATTGAATGAGTGCAGGGGTAGTGCCTGAGTGCATGGATGAGTGCATGGGTAGTATTTGAGAGAATGGATGAGTACATGGGTAGTGCCTGAGTGCATGGATGAGTGCATGGGTAGTATTTGAGAGAATGGATGAGTACATGGGTAGTGCCTGAGTACATGGATGACTGCATGGGTAGTGCCTGGGTGATTGCATGAGTGCTTGGGTAGTGCCTGGGTTATTGGAGGAATGCATGGGTAGTGCCTTGGTGATTGAAGGAGTGCATGGTTAGTGACTGGGTGATTGAAGGAGTTCATGGGTAGTGCCTGAGTGATTGCATGAGTGCAGAGTAGTGTCTGGGTGATTGGAGGAGTGCATGTGTACTGCTTGGGGTATTGCATGAGTGCAGGGATAGTGCCTGAGTGCATGGATGAGTGCATGGGTAGTGCCTAAGTGATTGCATGAATGCATGGGTAGTGCCTGGGTGATTGGAGGAGTGCATGGGTAGTGGCTGGGTGATTTAAGGAGTGCATGGGTAGTGCTTGTGTGATTGAATGAGTGCAAGGTAGTGCCTGAGTGCATGGATGAGTGCATGGGTAGTATTTGAGAGAATGGATGAGTGCATGGGTAGTGCCTGGGTGATTGCATGAGTGCATGTCTAGTGCCTGGGTGATTGGAGGAGTGCATGTGTACTGCCTGAGTGATTGCATGAGTGCAGGGGTAGTGCTTGAGTACATGGATGAGTGCATGGGTAGTGCCTGGGTGATTGCAAGAGTGCATGGGTAGTGTCTGGGTGATTGGAGGAGTGCATGTGTACTGCTTGGGTGATTGCATGAGTGCAGGGATAGTGACTGAGTGCATGGATGAGTGCATGGGTAGTATTTGAGAGAATGGATGAGTACATGGGTAGTGCCTGAGCGCATGGGTAGTTCCTGAGTGATTGCATGAGTGCAGAGTAGTGTCTGGGTGATTGGAGGAGTGAATGTGTACTGCTTGGGTGATTGCATGAGTGCAGGGATAGTGCCTGAGTGCATGGATGAGTGCATGGGTAGTGCCTAAGTGATTGCATGAATACATGGGTAGTGCCTGGGTGATTGGAGGAGTGCATGGGTAGTGCCTGGGTGATTGAAGTAGTGCATGGCTAGTGCCTGTGTGATTGGAGGAGTGCATGTGTGCTGCCTGAGTGATTGCATGAGTGTAGGGGTACTGCTTAAGTACATGGATGAGTGCATGGGTAGTGCCTGGGTGACTGCATGAGTGCATGGGTAGTGCCTGGGTAATTGCATAAGTGCATGGGTAGTGCCTGGGTGATTGGAGGAGTGCATGTGTACTGCTTGGGTGATTGCATGAGTGCAGGGGTAGTGCCTGAGTGCATGGATGAGTGCATAGATAGTGCGTGAGTGATTGCATGAGTGCATGGGTAGTGCCTGGGTGATTGTAGCAGTGCATGGGTAGTGCCTGGGTAAATTGAATGAGTGCAGGAGTAGTGCCTGAGTGCATGGATGAGTACATGAGTAGTGTTTGAGGGATTGGATGAGTACAGTAAAAGTGCCTCTAAATATTATTTCACGTTATCATACATATTACATTATTTGTTCTTACCTTTTTTAGTAATGTAGATACAAAACTCAGTGGAACTATTTTATAGTAGTTTTGTTGTAAACTGAATTAAAAATCTTTTCAAACTTCACCATTACCTTCTGTAAAAAAGTAGAAGAAAAACTGTTATCAAATATAATATTATACTTTTGAGAACACAACATAATTTTAGAATTACATAACATTTTCAGTTTCCCTTTTTTGCTGTTCTCAGATTCTACTGAATTTCACCATACACAGTGATTTTAATGTAGTATCATCATACAACAGTGGGGAAAAAAACCAATCAACGAGATTGTAAAAAAAACAAATCAGCGTTGAGCATTATTTAGAATATGTGTAGCTATGTGTTTACCTATCTACAGTTTCTTAATTACATTCTTTAAGTACATTAAGTCTTTTATTTCTCTCAAGTACATTTTGTAAAATGTACACTCTCATTTACATCTCGTATAATATAGACAACACATATATAAACTATTTGTTTCTAAACACAATTTTCCAAATGCAATATTAATTATCACAAACAATAATCCATCCACTAATTGTTCACATCTTCCCAATAGGCCGAATAATGTTTCCGAAACTTTTGCTTTGAAAATATCCAAAATAAACTCATTAATTTGTGTTCACATCTTCCCAATAGGCTGAATGATGTATTCAAAACTTTGGCATAAAAAATATCAGATATGAATTTGGTAATTCGTAAGGCAACCTAGATTTTAATTCCAAATGGGCATCATTGCAATGTGCCCATCCTTTATTGCACTTTAAATACACAGTATAGTGTCCAGATGTTGTAGTAGGTCCATCATGGAAAATAATAGCTACTGCTTTAAAGATTCTTCCTGAAATTGATACTTGACTTGCCACAAAATTTTTAATTGTGGTTTCCAATTTTCTTCCATTTGCTCTACAACGTTGTAGCATTAAAATGACATATTTTCCAAATCTTTCTATATATAATGTTGACAACATTTCTGAATAACAATGAGAACATTTCATATCTTGATTAGCTGTTTTTACTAATTTGTTAAAAGATACTGATTTGCAATCTGGTATCGTCAAGTATATGAATCGTTCAGTGTCTATTTCAGTGGTAGAAGAAAATGAACACGCTTCACATTTATGATCCCATCTGTAACTTAGTCCAAATAAATTTTCAATTTCTATTCCTTCATCTTCCAATACACCAAGCATAAGGATTAGAAATTCTTGTGCATCTTGTATATTGAGAGTAAATTTCAAAGAACCAGTACATATATCCAAAAGATGCCGAATGCCAGAAGCTGTATGGATTTTACTTCTGTCAGTTACCAACTTTTGAAATACATAATGTAGTAAAGAACAGAATCTTTTTTCACAAATTTCCATAATTTCATGATGAAGATCTTGTAGATAAAACACAACATTCAGAATTACATTAGCATAGCACTTGATACCTGAACTATTTTCTAACTGGTATCCTACAAAATCATCAACAGTGTCCATTTTCTTTTTCTTTGCACCTTCATGATTCTCTTCAATTGTTTTCTTTTTTTGAATCTCAGTAGAATGTTTGTCATATTTCCGTTTTGGACACAGACACTACACGTTTCTCATATATGGGATATTCACCTAAGTTAGGAGCATAAAGTCTTCTTAACCGATTGTACTCTCTTACACAATTTGCTTCAGCACTAATCTTTTTCTCATCAAAATCAATCAAATACAAACAAGATAATGTTCTTACTCAAGACAATGCAACATATGAAATTTCCTCTTTAAACACTGTACTTCCAATATTTACCAAAGCACTGTCTATACTTAAACCTTGAGATTTATGAATAGTTACTGCATATGCTAAAGACAGAGGAAACTGTTTTCTACGAACATACAAGTCTTTTACTAGCAAAAAGCGTACAGCACAATGCCCAATCTGTCTTACCTCTTCAATCTGATCAAATTTAATCTTCAAAAATTCAATTCAATCTCTGTTCTGAAAATTTACAAAATCAACAACTTTTCCCATTGCTCCATTTACTAAACCTTCTTCTACATTCAAATTACGCTGTAAAATTACCCAACAGTTTATACATAGATTTAAAGTCTTCTCTAAACCTGCAGTCTTAGATAGACTTTTCCAAAGAATCCAATTTTGACTGTAATTTCTCTGAGAAAAGAATAGTCACTCCTTGTTTTTCCATTTTATCAATATCTTCCATTTTCACTATTGGTTGTTTTTCCAGTTTCAAAAGGTCTTGATTGAATGTAGAACACTCTTGCAGTGTAGGCATTAGGCAAACTATAGACTTCTTTTCTCCAATTTTTTTGTACATTATTTCAGGTGCTGTGTTTTTGGTTGTAAACAAGTTCCTTAGTAGCCGACTTTGTAAAGCTTGTTTACCATGTTTCGTCAAAACACCAATTCTTATATCTTTATGAATATTTCCATAATCTTCATCACTTGCTTGTCGCATATTCTTAATAATTTCTTTATATTCAAAATGTAACCAAATATTCACATTTCCAATACTTCCCAAAGATTTCCTTGTGTCTTCCTGGACAAGTGTTTTAAAAACTGATTGCCCTTTTACAGGAGTAAGTTGTAGTAGATTGCCGAATACAATTACATGTTTTCCTCCAAACAGAACATCATATTCTGTTTTTAAAATCTGTTGCATTCTTAAATGTACAAAGTCAAGCATTAAGTTTGAGACCATGCTCACCTCATCAATGATTAGAAGTTTCATTTTCTTCAGTACTCTTGAAACTTCAAAACAAGCTTCTCCAGATAGCTTCTGATATTCCAATTTGTTTTCATGTTCAACTGGTAGCATAAGTAATCGATGTAAAGTAATCCCTTTAATGTTGTGTGCTGCTAATCCAGTTGGAGCTGTTACACCACAAGATAAATGTGATTCAGTAGTTTTGTGTAGATTACTGGTCAAAACTTTAATTAAGAAACCTTTTCCTGTTCCAGCTTGACCACTGATGTACATTAGAATAGGTTTAAATGATGTGCATTGGCATTCTTTTTTTCATGCAGCAAACCATGGTGTATCTGTCCTGTCACTTGTTGATATATTTCTTTTTGTTCAATATTTAGTTCTTCTTCCAACTTTCCCAACTGGATAATATCCTGTTGTGCTTGTTGCATTGCTGTTTCTACTTCATTCATGGCTATTGCTGCTTCATTTTCAATAATTGGTTGCCCTAGTGGATCTTGACTTAGTGGAGCAGAACTTTGACTATCTTGAGAACTGTCTCTAGCTATTTCACCTACAATAGTAGTTTTTGGTTCAATCTCATCATTTAACATTTGTAGATAAGTTGGGAAAATTGTGCATTGAATGCTATCTTTACATGCATTAAAAGAATCTTCATAGCAGTCAAAATTTCCAAGTAATTCCATTTCACTACGCCAAGGCTTGAACAGTTGCAGAAGTGCTAAATAGAAAAATTTCCTTTTATCTGGAGTTTCACAACTGAGTTTTCTGTGGTTAATAAGATTTCCTTTGGCATGTTTTACCAAACATCCATCAAATCCAATTACTGCATATTTTTCCTCATTTATATTTTCTGTAACATTTCTCTTAAAGCTGTAATGTTGCAGTACTTCATAGAGACATAGGTTTTCCAGATGAGGACTCCTTTTGAGATAGTACGTATCCAACATATTAGTTTTAACAATATCTGTACATTCTGGTTCATTCAATGCTTAGTATTCGATTTCTTGTAGAGATTTCAATACTCTATTTCGTGTGGCGGCAAGACCTAGACTTACCAAAATGATTCCTCTCGACTTCAAATATAAACTGGCAGAGCTCAACCGATCCGAACATTCATAGGATCCAATCTCTCGATGGGAAAGCATTTTCAAGCTAAAGCTGTACAATTTCTTACTAAGACTCTTCTCTTGCGAAATTTCTTCCCACATTTCTTTAAACTCTGTCTTTTCAGATTTGGTTATATATGACTTAACATAGCGAGCAACAGCAATTGAATTATCTGCAAGATATTGAATATCCATGTTTGCAATACACATTGCCAAAATCACTGGATTGTACTCATTAATATACTTTGAATCTTCAGTTCTTTTTAAGTTGTATGTATTCTTCGGAGATTTTCGAGTTATAGTATGCCTTACTGCTGACATAAAACTATTGACTCTTCCTTTTGAAATTATTGGATGTGGGAATCCAAAACGACATTTTGTATAAAATTTTCCCTTTTACTTGTATTTTCGTCGACAATATTTTCCACATCGATGACTTTGAAACCGTAAAACTTGTTGTCTCAAGCTGTTTTCTCCTCCTTTTTTTGGAATGGCACAGGTAACATACTCTTTGATGAAAGACAAAACACTTTCATCAGTATCAGTCCCAAATTTTGGTGCATTCTTGATCCATAATAGCATGTGTATATGAGGAGCACCTCTGGCTTGGTACTCCGTTCTCCAAAAGAAATCAGTAACTTCTCCAAGAGGTGGATTATTTTTATTGCAGATAAAAGACATCATAGCTTGAAACCTATGATTAAAATATCTGCACACATTTACAGGATCCAAGGAACACAGTTCTCCAGCTGTCTTCAATTCAATGTTTTTTACATTTGAATTTGCTTGTCGTAGAAATTCAAGTAAATCGTCCCACGCACATTCAGCACAGCTAAGTGTTACAAATCACATAGGGGTACCTAAGTTTCTTAACATACATTTAAGTTCTCCCTGACGATGATACCAATATTCATTGGTACCACGTTGACACGCCATCAAATTAATTAACTGAGATTCTAAATGATCGTCTCTTTGTTGAACTTTGTCCATGAATTCCTTTGCAGAAACATGTGTAAGATGAACTCCTGTTTTTAATATGTGGTTCACTGCAGATGAAAGTCCAGACAAGACACTTTCAAACAGAAGGTGAAATATATATGGAATGCACTGTCGAAATCTTGGATCTTATGAGTACAATCTTGTCGAGCGGTATTCTGAAGCTGTAAACTGTACTGCACATTCTTTTTTCCCATACACTCATGGGAGTTCCCTTTGCTTTCTTCATTTTAAATAATTCAATAGTGTTTCCAATCACTTCTTTTGAATGTAGAGGATGTATACTGTAATGTTCGTAAATCTCTTCACTCCTGAACTTGTCCACTTTTTCTATTTGGCCAGTTGAAATTTCGGTTTCATCTTCTAAACATATTTCCTGTTCTTCCACATTTACAGCTTTATAATAAATATTGTTTTGTCCCGTCTTCTGAGTTTTAATAATAATGTTTGAATAAGTTACCTATACATGTAGTAGGCGCTTGCTTCACATACCTGCTGCTGTCACTTAACTCTTGTAATGTGACGGTGTCTTCCACTTTTTGCACACTATATATTGGCCACTTTTATGTTTTAATGTGAATGGAGGGATATGTCGTTACCATGAATTAACTACCATATGATTTTGCTGTGGTTTTTATTCTCTATTTCTCTTAGGTCGTCCCTTGATGCTGTAAGAACCATACTCGCAACTCAGATACGTGGTAGGTAGGTTGCCCACCGACCACATTGTGTAGATAGTTATCCACTAGGTCCTGATGAATTGCCACTGATCCTCCTGACCATTCGGCATGAAACATGTTGACCCACAAGAGCAGAGCGTAGTTACCCTGAATCATAACTTCAGATAGCCGCCACTCTTCCCCCGTTCTTAATCAGGTGGAGTGCCAGTTTGAATAAAAGTGCTTTTTGGACTACCCAACCTGTTTTAAATCACTTCTCACTACATCTACACTTTCTAGGCCCCTCACCCCCACTGCACCAAACGGCAAGGAACAAAAGATCTCCGCCAAAGAGCCCCTCTATGGGTGCCCGTCGGGTATTGCAGTGCCGACCCGACGAGGAGCAGGCCCATATGATGAAGCATGACACCTAGCTCGCTGGGTGTGTGAGGGCCCTAGTTCAGATAGGGGGAATCCCCCTCCTTTCGACCTATCCAGGACAAGCACCCAGCGTGACTTTCCGACATATCTCCCCTATTCTTCCTCTCTCTTTTGACCACCCAGAGGAACTGCATACCCCTTTTTCTAAGTATATGCCTGGGCATGTATGCTGGACCTCCATAAAAAAGCCCAATAGTCCCCCTTTGTTGATTGATCTGCTAACTCTTGCCATATTTTCTGACTCTTTGTTGGTACACCATTAACTAGAATAACTACAGGCTCACTTTCCTCTCTCTCTATACCAACAGTTTCAATATTTTTCTTAAAATCTAAAGGTAAGTACACAACTCTTCCTTTCAGACCTCTTTGTAAATCTGTTGGAGGCAGCTTACCTGTTTTAGGCTCCATATGAACTATAGCCTGAAACAGGTGCACAGATTAAATAAGAATGGACTCATATGTATTTAAATCTGCCAGTTCCTGAGGAATAGCTACCAACTCTAAGTTGTTATGTACTGCTCTAGCTGGCATTTTGTTCTCTTCTAATTTGTTGTAACAATATTTACAAATACGTTGATCAGTACCCAACTCAAAACAACCTTCCACCAACAAATAAGCACCAAATTGCTCCCACTTATCATTGTTTTCCTTTTCACTTTTTAAATACACATCAACATTCCTAGTTTGACTTCTATAGTGAGTACGTCGACAACAAATACAAACATAGTTTGGTTTTTCACATGAAAATATCTTAAACTTTGTAATTTCTTCTGCAAACTTCTCAGTACTATATCTTACACCTGTTCTTCAACATCTACACTTATCAAGCTCTCACTTTCTCTACACTCCTCTTGTGAACCAAAGAAAAGAAACTGTATATCATCACCAATTTTTTTTACATCCGATACTGAACCATGCAAAAGAGCTGTGTTCATTTCACTTAAAGATAATGCAGGACTTTTACGTAGTACAATCTCCTTACTAACTTCCGCATTTCTGAGTGATGTACTGCTAACATTCTTAAATGATGAAAAGTACTTTGACACATTTTTCTAGAAAGACAAGCCAGAGAATGACCCTGCAACTTAGTATATTTTCTCACTTTACAAGGATCTAGTCCTTGCAACATCTTAATCTTCTGTTTAACACTTTTTTTTGCATATTTTCGTAAGAAAATTCGTAATATATCGATAGATTCCTGTCGAATACTACAAATACTAGTACAATCCCACTTATACACTGGAGCTTGTTAACGTCTCCCTTGAACTTATTCAGCTATTACTTCTTCCACATTTCTAGGAACCATCTTTTCTTTTTCAATTGGACAACCATCTTTTATCTCATAACAACGACGACTGGTATCAACTGCATGAACTAAGGTATTTTGTTGAACATAGCTTTCTTCATTAAAAAAAGGCTCAGTACAAGAAGTGTACTTCCATTCACCAGAATTCTTTTTGCAACTGTTACTTCTATTAACCAGTCTTTTTCTTTTACTTTTCTCCTTCATAAAGTGCATTGTTTTATTCAATCTTTTCATTCTCTTCAATACCAATATAAATAATTTTTGTTTCAATTCAAAAGCTTTTTTTACTACACTTTCAATCTGTTGCTTTTTCTTGTAAGCTGCTGATCTTCTTTTATATTTTTTACAATCTTTCAATAAATTTTGTAGTACTCTACTTTTATACATTCTCTTCCTAATGTCTTTATATTCTTTCATCCTTCTTTCAACATGGATTGTTTTCCCATAACATGATTTTCCATTATTATGTCCTTTTTTCGTTTCCTTCTGATTGGTTGTACAACTTTTCTTTCTCTTTTCCACATTTTGAACATTCTTTACATTCTTTAAAAGTCTTTTAACAAATTCTTTAGTTCTCTTACCATTAGTCTTTTTCTTCAATGTCACATTTTGAACTTCATCTAATTTCTGCTTTTCTCTCTCCTTTAAATAGTACTATTTTTGTTCTTGTCTTTTCTTTTGAACTTTTCTTGTCATACTCAATCTTTCTTACTAATAATGGTGAATATCTGAAAAAAGTTTCTAAAAATAATGTAATATTATTAAAATAATTATATACAAATATTCTCATTTATAAATAAACAAATACTTTCAATTGCATTGCAAAGCTATGTTAGACACTGCACAATTCCTTCATTTAGAAGACATCACAACCTCTGCAACAGAATGAGAGAGCAGAACTAAAGGATTTCTCTACTACTATCCAAACCAATCAGGTTCACATGTATAATACATCAGACAATAGATGTATAAGTAGAAAAATACGTCATTCACAACACCATAAAGTCCCTTAATCTTCACAGACTGGTGTTCCCAATTCAAAATAACACCTAAAGTGTTGAGCTTACCCAAATATAAAACAGCAACCCTTCACATGTCTCTGTTGTAAGTCTCACCATATTCCTGAAAGCATCCATACATGTGTCTGTAACTTTTGCTAGTGACACCGTATATAAAACAAATATACCAATAGTTCTATACCTGTATTTTTTCACAGACTCATACAAAGTACCCTAATCACTAAACCATCTGCCAACATGTCTTTAACCTTACTTTTGTGCTACAGCTTTACCATTTTGCGACTACTCAAAGTGTTGGACCTACCCAAATATAAAGCAGCAAACCTTCACATGAGTCTGTTGTAAATCTCACCATATTCCTGAAAGTATGTATGCATGTGTCTGTACCTTTTACTACTACCATCATATATGAAAGAAACATACTAATAGAGGTATACCTGTGTTTTATACATCTAGCATCTTCAGATGCACAGCACATATGAGAATTCATGTGCAAGTAGAGACATACATCAATCACAAGACCATGCAGACCTTAAACTTAAAACTTGACAGACTGCACTTTACATTTGAAAGAGACACCTACATTTATGCGGTGTACTTCAAGTGTACATTTCCCCAGATTCATAGAAAGTAGCCTAATCACTAATCCCTCTACCAACATCTGCCAACATCTCTTAAACCTCACTTTTGTGCTGCTGCTTCACCATTCTACGACTACTGAGGATGTTGGGCCTATTCAAATATAAAGCAGCAACCTATCACATGTCTCTGCTGTAAATCTCACCATATTCCTAAAAGGATGCAAGCATGTGTCTGTACCTGTTACTAGTGCCACCATATATAAAAGAAGAATACAAATAGATGTATACTTGTGTTTTACAAATGTAGCATCTTCAAATAGATAACACATATCAGAATACATGAGTAAGTAGAAATATATCTACTTAGACACCTACATTTATGTAGCGAACTTCAAGTGTACCTTTCCACAGACTCCTACAAAGTAGCCTAATCACTAATCCATCTCCTAACATGTCTTAAACCTCACTTTTGTGCTGCAGGTTCACCATTCTGCAACTACTTAGGGTAATGGGCCTAGCCAAATATAAAGCAGCAACCCATCACATGTCTATGCTGTAAGTCTCACCATCTTCCTGAAACCATGCATGCATACGTTTGTACACCGCATAAATGTAGGTGTCTATGTAGATATGTCTCTACTTACTCATGTATTCTGATATGTGTTATCCATCTGAAGATGCTACATGTGTAAACAAAAGTATACATCTATTTGTATGCTTCTTTTATATATGGTGGCACTAGCAAAAGGTACAGAGACATGCATGCATGCTTTTAGAAATATGGGGAGACTTACAACAGAGACATGTGAAGGGTCGCTGCTTTGTATTTGGCTATGCTCAATACCTGAGTAGTAGTAGAATGGTGAAGCAGCAGAAAAGTGATGTTTAAGATAAGTCGGGTGAGGAATTAGTGATTAGGCTACTTTGTATGAGTCTGAGGAAAGGTTCATTTGAAGTACGCCGCATAAATCTAAGTGTCTGTTTGAAATGTGAAGTGCAGTCTGTCTAGTTTTAAGGTCTTCATGGTCTTGTGATTGAGGTATGTGTGTACTTGCACATGTAATGTGATATCTGTTATTTATCTGAAGATGCTAGATGTATAAAACACAGGTATACATTTATTCGTATGTTTCTTTGATATATGATGCCACAAGCAAAAGGTACAGACATATCCATGCATGCTTTCAGGAAAATACTGAGACTTACAGCAGAGACATGTGAAGGATTGCTGCTTTAGATTTCGCTAGGCCCAACACCCTAAGTAGTCATAGAATGGTGAAGCTGCAGCACAAAAGTGAGGTTTGAGGCATGTTAGAAGATGGATTAGTTATTGCGCTACTTTGTATGAGTCTGTGGAAAGCGAAACTTCAAATATACTGCATCATTTTCAGTGTCTGCTTGAAATGTGAAGTGCAGTCTGTCAAGTTTTAAGGCCTTTATGGTGTTGTGACTGAGATATGTCTCTTCTTGCACATGTATTCAGATACGTATTATGCATCTGAAGATGCTAGACTTATAAAACACAAGTATACATCTATTTTGGATATTTCTTTTATATATGATGCTGCTAGCAAAAGGTACAGACATGCATGCATGCTTTCAGGAATATGGTGAGACTTAAAGCTGAGACATGTGATAGATTGCTGCTTTATATTTGGCTAGGCCCAACACCATAAGTAGTCACAGAATGGTGAACCTCAAGCACAAAAGTGAGATTTAAGACATGTTAGGAAACAGATTAGTGATTAGGCTAGTTTGTATGAGTGTGTGGAAAGGTACACTTAAAGTACGCCGCATAAATGTAGGTGTCTGTTTGAAATATGAAGTGTAGTCTCTCAAGTTTTAAGGTCTCCATGGAGTTCTGACTGAAGTATATCTCTGTTTACACATGTATTCTGATATGTGTTATCCATCTGAAGATGCTAGATGTTTAAAACACAGGTATACATCCACTTCTATGCTTCTTTTATATATGGTGTCACTAGCAAAAGGTACAGACACATGCATGCATGCTTTTAGAAATATGGGGAGACTTACAGCAGAGACATGTGAAGGGTTGCTGCTTTGTCCTTAGCTATGCTCAATACCTGAGTAGTAGTACAATGGTGAAGCAGCAGCAGCAGAAAAGTGATGTTTAAGATATGTTAGGTAAGAAATTAGTGATTATGGTCTGTGGAAAGGTTCACTTGAAGTATGCCACATAAATCTAGGTGTCTGTTTGAAATGTGAAGTGCAGTCTGTCAAGTTTTAAGATATGGATGGTCTTGTGACTGAGGTATGTCTCTACTTGTACATGTATTCTAATATGTATTATGTATGTGAAGTTGATAGATGTATAAAACAGAGGTATACATCCATTTGTATATTTCTTTTCTATACGATGCTGCTAGCAAAAGGTACAGACATATATATGCATGCTTTCAGGAATATGGTGAGACTTACCTCTGAAACATGAGATGGTTGCTGCTTTATATTTGGCTAGGCCCAACATCCTGAATAGTCGCAGAATAGTGAAATTGCAGCACAAAAGTAAGGTTTACGACATGGTGTACACTTTTGTGCTACAGCTTCACCATTCTGCGACTACTCAGATTGTTGGGCCTACCCAAATATAAAGCACCAAACCTTTCACATGAGTCTGTTATAAATCTCACTGTAGGAGAGTAGGATCTGCCTCTTATGTTGCCCCCACTTTTTTTTCTGATGTTACACTGGTTTCTGGCTATAGTCAGGCTGGATCCCTGCCAATCAGGGCCCCAGCCTCTCTGTTCTCTCTAAACGATTTGTAGTGCACTCTAGGTGCACTAGTGATTGGATGCTGAGGTGTCTTATGAGTCCCTAGTATATGGTACCTTAGGTGCCAAGGGTATAGGTACTTCACAGGCCTACCAGGGGCTGCAGCATGTATTATGCCACCCCTGGGAAGCAGACTAAATCTGACACCACAGGCCTGCTACTGCAGCCTGGGTGAGGTTATGCTAGCACTCCTCACTGAGATATAGGTTCCCTATATCTCTCACACACACACATATAACCCTATCAGTCACCCCTAAGGCAGGCCCTATCAATCCTGAGGGCAGGGTGCTTGGCTTCTATGTGAGGGGGTGCCTCTGCCTGAGCAGGGCCCCTCTGCAGCTCTCAGAGTCCATTCTCTGGTGCTGTTTGTGGATGCGGTTAAACCATATACTTTTAAGTGCATTATATCCTCGCGGTAAAATGCTAACTTTGGTATGGCTGCATCAAAACATGTCGTGTTTGGTGTCAAACATCTTGGAATACTACCCCCCGCCAGTCCTGGCGGCGGGGGTAGCATTCCACCCTTCTAGAGGGATAGACATGTACCCACTGTGGAAACACGGTAGAATCCTGAAGAGCCCTGGCATCACAAAATGGATGCCACCAGTCACAGACACGGGGCTGCCCTCCTGCTGATGACCGAAACTCACAGTGGAGGGAGCCCAACAAAAGGTATCCTGTCACAGGGAGGTGTAACCACCTCCCAGACAGGGTTTAGTGTATTGGGGCTGGGTGGGTGCACTCTTAGAGTGCTTTGAAGTCCTGCACTGGGGGAGCAAAAGGCTCCTCTGTGCATATGCCAGTTCAAACCGGCTCAGGGGCTACCTGCCCCTGCTCTGGCGCGAAACTGGACAAAGGGAAGTGGGTGTAGCCACCCACTCCCCTGACCCTCCCATAGGTGGGGTAATAGAGCTAGTCCCTCCCTTCTTTACAGTATAAGATAGGGAACCCTTGAACTTGTAAGTTAGATATCCCTGGACGACGCTCTGAAGAATAATCCTGGCCCTTCGACGTTCCACTTCCTTTGGAGGACAGAAGAATCTCCCTTGGAGTCAAGGAGTGACTCCCCTGCTTGGCAGGCACCAACAACTACAAACGATGGTCGCAAAATACACCACTCCCGCCAGAGTCCGAAGTCCCTGCAGCCCAAGAAGTGGATTTCCTGACTTCTCCAAGGCCATCGTGAGTCCCCAGTGAAACTGAGGCAAGTGGGCCCCACGAGTGACGAGGAACCGCGACCCCTGGGTACCGTGCACTATTGTCAAGTGCAACCCCTCCACAACATTCTAAGAACCTGTGCTTTGGACCACATGTTGTCCCATCCTCCAGCAGGAATCCCTCCTAAGATCAGCAGCCTACACCATCCCGAGTGACCGTGAGCCCCTGTGGAGCAAATCTGACCGAGGCATCTTCGCGATCCCTTGCCAGCCAGCTCGTGGGTCCCCTGAAGACTTTTGCAAGAAACCAAAGGGCTCTCCTGGTTGCTCCAGGCCTGCCCTGACTTACCCTTGCTGGGTGAGTCCCTCAGACTTTGCTGGTCTGCGCCATTGCCTTTTCACACTTTGCACGAGACTTGCTGTTACCAAGGCCTGTTGGCTCCAATCGAGTTGCCGACACCACAGTAAGCTGCAGACGTCATGGGACACGCCGAATCCAGCTCCTGGTCGTCGTCGACGCCTCCTGGACCTCGTGGCTGAAGAGTCAAGGCAACCGTGAACAACCTGAATCCTGCGACGACGGTGGGCATTCATCTTCCTTGCCCCGAGTCACTGCCAAGTGACTTTGAACACTGTCCCCTCTGCTTTCAGGTCATCCTTCCACCGAATCCAGGCTTGGATTCCACTGGACACTTCTTCAAACCGTCACAAGCAGCAAGTCTTCTTTGTTCGCCATTGAAAACGACGCCGCGACCCGACACCAAAGGACACCCGTGCACCCGGCTTCCCTGGGTGAGGTAACTCCAGCACTACGGTGCTCCTGTGGTTGTGGGCCCTAGAACTACTTACCCTGTAAGTGACTTGCTTGTAGGTTCACCAGAAGTATCCTAAAACTCTTATTTTCCCAGTGCGATTCTCGCACTGACTCGTACAGGGTTCGCGGCTATGTTAGACACACCGCGTCCAACTCCCTAGTAAATCTACCAGTAACCGCGTCCTTCGACTCGTACTGACCGATCGGTGTGTTCGCCTCGAACACGCCAGGGGCCTGTAACATTGATAACTCAATCGCGTCCGCTTATATAGACTCGTACAGGACTCGCACTAGTGTCTGAACACCGCGTCCGTCCCCTGTGGGTCTCCTACAACTACCTGGGTGGTTCTCTGGGGGTCCCTCGATTCTATGTGCCCTAGACCCCGGTCTAGCCAAGATAAGATTGTGATATTTACTGTGCTAACTTATTTTGATAACAATTGACTTGTACATATGTTCCTGACTTCTAATCTCATAAAGAGATTAGTAGAGAGTGTTTATTAATAAATACATATATATTTGATATATATACCTGTGTGGTGTCTTTTCATTTGGTGATTCAAGAGATTGTGTGGTAAAACAAGCTGCTTTACATTCCTTCAAGACTTAGCCTGAAGGCTGCTCTCCACAGCTACCACTAGGATAGCTTTCTATAAAGGTTGTCTTAAACCTATCTACCATAAGAGTCGAATTGTTCTGGTGCAAGGTGTCCACTTTAATTAGTGAACAGCATATACCAGGCCAACTTCTCACATTGGTGGGCAGCGTGTGGGATTCCAGCTTGCTATTGTTTTACCAGAAAATCTCTATTTGAATTACTAACTGAAAACCACTATAGGTACTTAAGGTACATATAAAGTCAAGCTTAGTATCAATAAGTTCTACTGAACTTAGAGCTGTGTGCCAAGGGATAGCACACCCTTTCTACAGCTCAAGCTAGGATCAGTAGGCCACAAACTAGTGTAGGTAGTACAACACTGCACAACACTAGAATGTCCTTAAAAGGTGGAGCCAGTGGGTCCACCCAGCCTCAGTATAAGGACATGGCTTTCTCTGACTTGAGAGCCATGTGTGTTGAAAGACACCTGAGGCTAGGACAGAGTCCCTCAACCCTACACCTGATAGATCTGCTGACAGCAGATGATCTTAGATTGGCTCTAGGAGCTAATGGATCTGAATCAGTGGGTGGGTCAATTACAGTGTCTGGGTCAGATGATGAAAATCAGAATGACCAGGACTCTGTGATTGAAGGGCCAGGCTCCAAAGGGCCTGAAAAGGACAGAGGAATTCTCCCTAAGAGAACTGACAGAGTGGATGAGAGGCACAGGTCCCCTTCCAGGGAATCTGACCACTCCTATCACTCTGGCAGAGAATTTGTCCATCAGAGGAACTCATACTTTCCCATAAGAGAGACCTCCTCTGAAAGAATGTGCAAACTACTCCAGTATGAGGAAGCACGAGTTGCCCTCAGAACCAAGCAGTTGGCACTGGATAGGGAAGCCCTGGAGATCCAGAGAGCTTCTAGAAGAGAGGGGTTAGAACCCCTTGGTGGCAGCAACAGTGTTCCTAGAGGCAGAGAACATATTCCAGACCATAGGAACCTGAGCAAGGTTGTTCCTCCCTACCAGAGTGGGGACGATATCCACAAGTGGATAACTGCTATGGAGAGGGCCTGTAGAGTACAGCAGGTCCCCCAAAAGCAGTGGGCAGCAATCTTGTGGCTCTCCTTTTCAGATAAAGGTAGAGACAAGCTCCTCACTGTTAGAGAAGAGGATGCTGATGATTATGAAGTCCTGAAGAGTGCACTGATAGATGGGTTTGGCTTAACCACTGAGCAGTACAGGTTGAAGTTCAGAGACACCCAGAAGGCACAGACTCAGGACTGGACTGACTTTGTTGATTGTGCAACCAAGGCTCTGGAGGGTTGGCTAGTTGGCAGTAGGGTTACTGATTTCAAGGGATTGTATAATCTGATCATGAGAGAACAGATCCTTAATAATTGCCAGAACCAGTTGTTGCATCAGTACCTGGTGGACTCTGATCTGACCTCTCCCCAAGAATTGGGAAATAAGGCAGACAAATGGGTCAGAACCAGGGTGAGGCAGAAACCCCAGAACCAAGGGGGTGACACCTAGAAGCAAGATCCTAAGGGCTCTGAGAAAGGTGGGGATAAGTCAAAAGACCAGAAGTCTTCACAAGGGCCCCAAAAATCTGCATCTGGTGGGGAGTCACAATCCAACAAGGGAAAAGGCCAAAAGAAGCCCTGGTGCAAATTCTGTAAACAGAAAGGGCACTGGACTTCTGACTGTAACAAGTCCAAAGACCAAACCACCACCACTCCTGCCCCTAAGGCAACTGTTCCCCCTAGTTCAGCTACTGGTGGAGGTGGTACACAGAATAAGGGTGTAGTAGGGTTGACCCTGGGTCCTGAAGTGGACTCTGACCTAGTCAGAGTGCCCACTCAGGCAATGCTGATTTGTGAGGGAGACCTTAATATGTCCTTCCTAGTGAGTCCCAGTAATCTGGGCAAATACAAACAGCAGCCTGTAATAAATGGCAAACAGGCTTTGGCATTTAGGGACACAGGTGCTAGTGTCACCATGGTGGCAGAGGATCTTGTGGACCCTGGACAGATCATCCTGGGCGAAATGTACCAGGTGACCAATGCAAGCAACGTCAAGACCAACCATAGTCTGGCAGTTGTGAATTTCTCCTGGGGAGGGGTAACTGGCCTCAAGAAGGTTGTAGTCAGTGCAGACCTCCCTGTCGAATGTCTATTGGGCAATGATCTAGAGACTTCAGCCTGGTCTGAAGTAGAGTTATGGACTCATGCTGAGATGTTGGGCATCCCTGCAGAGGTATTTGCTGTGACCAGGTCACAAGCAAGAATGCATGACACTGAACCAGCTCTGGATCCTGGAACAATGGACCAGATGCTTCCCAAGAGGAGGAGCAGTAGGGTAAAGGCAGTGCCTTCCCCTCTGTCTCAGATCACAGATTCACCCCCAGAGGGAGGTGAAGCAGAACCTGAAGAAGGAACTGCCCCAGAGGGACTTGAGCCTGATCAGGTTGAGTTCTTGGGGGCAGGGGGCCCTTCTAGGGAAGATCTGAGTAAGGAGCAACAGTGCTGCCCCTCTCTTGAACCCCTCAGACAGCAGGCTGCTGCTGAGGCTGCTGGGAGTGCTAGTGGGTCCCCTAAAGTTTATTGGGATGAGGGACTCCTATATTCTGAGGGTAGAGACCCAGCCCCTGGAGCCACCAGGAGGTTGGTAATACCTCAGAAATTTAGGGGGTTCCTCTTGACCTTAGCACATGATATCCCTTTAGCAGGTCACTTGGGCCAAAACAAGACCTGGGACAGGCTTGTTCCACATTTTCATTGGCCACATATGTCAGAGGACACAAAGGAGTTTTGTCGCTCCTGTGTCACATGCCAAGCCAGTGGTAAGTCAGGTGGCACAACAAAGGCCCCCTGATACCACTACCTGTGGTGGGGGTACCCTTTGAAAGGATAGGGATTGACATTGTTGGTCCCCTTGACCCTCAAACTGCATCTGGGCACAGGTTTATCCTGGTGGTAGTGGATCATGCCACCAGGTACCCAGAAGCAATTCCTCTGAGGACCACCACAGCCCCTGTGGTGGCAAGAGCCCTCATTGGAGTCTTCTCCAGAGTGGGTTTCCCAAAGGAGGTCATTTCTGACAGAGGTACCAACTTCATGTCAGGATATCTAAAAGCAATGTGGAAGGAGTGTGGTGTAACTTACAAGTTCACCACCCCTATCACCCACAATGCAATGGTTTAGTTGAACGCTTCAACAAAACCTTGAAAGGAATGATTAAAGGACTCCCAGAGAAGCTTAGGCGGAAATGGGACCTTCTTCTTCCTTGCCTGTTGTTTGCATACAGAGAGGTTCCACAGAAGGGGGTTGGTTACAGCCCATTTGAGCTTCTGTTTGGGCATCCTGTGAGAGGTCCCCTGTGTTTGGTAAAAGAGGGCTGGGAGTTACCTCTCAAGCCCCCCAAACAAGATGTAATGGACTATGTACTTGGTCTCCGCTCCCGGATGGCAGAGTACATGAAAAAGGCAACCAAAAACCTGGAGGCCAGCCAATAATTGCAAAAGGCTTGGCATGACCAAAAGGCTGTACTGACTGTATACCAGCCAGGACAGAAAGTGTGGGTGTTGGAGCCTGTGGCCCCAGCAGCCCTCCAGGACAAGTGGAGTGGCCCCCATACAATAGTTGAACAGAAGGGAGACGTCACCTACCTGGTGAATCTTGGAACTCCCAGGAGCCCCCTGAGGGTGCTCCATGTCAACAGATTAAAGCCATATGTTGACAGGGCTGACATGGGCTTGCTCATGGCAACTGATGAGGACCAGGAGGAGGAGAGTGACCCTCTCCCCGACCTGCTCTCTCAGAACCCTGATGATGGGTCAGTAGATAGTGTTGCTTTGGCAAGCAGCCTCACTGACCATCAGCAAACTGAGTGCAGACAAGTTCTGCAACAGTTTAGACATATGTTTAGCCTGACCCCTAGTCAGACTACCTGGTGCACCCATGAGGTGGACACTGGAGACAGTCTGCCTGTCAAGAATAAAATCTACAGGCAACCTGACCATGTCAGGGACTGTATCAGGACTGAAGTCCAGAAAATGTTGGAGCTAGGTGTAATTGAGCCTTCAGATAGCCCTTGGGCTAGACCAGTAGTCCTGGTACCCAAGCCTCATACCCAGGGTGGTAAGAAAGAAATGAGGTTTTGTGTAGACTACCGAGGCCTCAATGCAGTCACTAGGACTGATGCCTATCCCATACCAAGGGCAGATGAGCTGATTGACACTTTGGCCTCAGCCAAGTATCTAAGCACGTTTGACCTGACAGCTGGCTACTGGCAGATCAGGTTAGCTGATGATGCAAAAGCCAAAACGGCATTTTTGACCCCTGGTGGGCACTACCACTTTGTGGTGATGCCCTTTGGATTGAAAAATGCACCTGCCACTTTTCAGAGGTTGGTGAATAAAGTTCTGACAGGGATGGAAACTTATTGCTCAGCTTATCTAGATGATATTGCTGTCTTTAGTTCCTCCTGTCAGGATCACCTGGTCCACCTCAGGAATGTTTTGGAGGCTCTGCAGAAAGCAGGCCTCACTATCAAGGCCACCAAGTGCCAGATAGGGCAGAGTCAGGTTGTATACCTGGGCCACCTTGTGGGTGGAGGCCAGGTTCAACCGTTACAGAGCAAAATCCAAACCATAATGGAGTGGGTTGCTCCAACCACCCAGACACAGGTGAGAGCCTTCTTAGGCCTGACTGGGTACTATAGGAGGTTTGTCAAGGGATATGGATCTATAGTGACCCCCTTGAATGATCTGACCTCAAAGAAAATGCCCAAAAAAGTTCAGTGGACAGCTAGCTGTCAAAAGGCATTTGAAGACCTAAAGCAGGCCATGTGCACTGCCCCCATCTTACAGAGTCCAGACTACACCAAAAAGTTCATTGTCCAAACAGATGCTTCTGAGCTGGGTGTGGGAGCTGTACTGTCTCAACTGAATGATGAAGGTCAAGACCAGCCAGTAGCTTTCATTAGCAGAAGGCTGACCCCTAGAGAGAAACGTTGGTCAGCTATAGAGAGGGAGGCCTTTGCTGTGGTGTGGGCCCTGAAAAAGCTGAGGCCATACTTGTTTGGCACTCACTTCATAGTTCAGACTGACCACAAGCCCCTCCTATGGCTTAAGCAGATGAAAGGTGAAAACCCAAAACTTTTGAGGTGGTCCATTTCCCCACAGGGGATGGACTATACAGTGGAACATAGGCCTGGGACCCAACATGCCAATGCAGATGGACTCTCAAGGTATTTCCACTTTGAACACGAAGACTCAACTGGTCAAGGTTAGTTTAGTGTCCCTGCGTTTGGGGGGTTGTGTAGGAGAGTAGGATCTGCCTCTTATTTTGCCCCCACTTTTTTTTTCTGATGTTACACTGGTTTCTGGCTATAGTCAGGCTGGATCCCTGCCAATCAGGGCCCCAGCCTCTCTGTTCTCTCTAAACGATTTGGAGTGCACTCTAGGTGCACTAGTGATTGGATGCTGTGGTGCCTTATGAGTCCCTAGTATATGGTACCTTAGGTGCCAAGGGCATAGGTACTTCACAGGCCTACCAGGGGCTGAAGCATGTATTATGCCACCCCTGGGAAGCAGACTAAATCTGGCACCACAGGCCTGCTACTGCAGCCTGGGTGAGGTGGTGCTAGCACTCCTCACTGAGATATAGGTTCCCTATATCTCTCACACACACACATATAACCCTATCAGTCACCCCTAAGGCTGGCCCTATCAATCCTGAGGGCAGGGTGCTTGGCTTCTATGTGAGGGGGTGCCTCTGCCTGAGCAGGGCCCCTCTGCAGCTCTCAGAGTCCATTCTCTGGTGCTGTTTGTGGATGCGGTTAAACCATATACTTTTAAGTGCATTATATCCTCGCGGTAAAATGCTAACTTTGGTATGGCTGCATCAAAACATGTTGTGTTTGGTGTCAAACATCTTGGAATACTACCCCCCCGCCAGTCCTGGCGGCGGGGTAGCATTCCACCCTTCTAGAGGGATAGACATGTACCCACTGTGGAAACACGGTAGAATCCTGAAGAGCCCTGGCATCACAAAATGGATGCCACCAGTCACAGACACGGGGCTGCCCTCCTGCTGATGACCGAAACTCACAGTGGAGGGAGCCCAACAAAAGGTATCCTGTCACAGGGAGGTGTAACCACCTCCCAGACAGGGTTTAGTGTATTGGGGCTGGGTGGGTGCACTCTTAGAGTGCTTTGAAGTCCTGCACTGGGGGAGCAAAAGGCTCCTCTGTGCATATGCCAGTTCAAACCGGCTCAGGGGCTACCTGCCCCTGCCCCTGCTCTGGCGCGAAACTGGACAAAGGAAAGTGGGTGTAGCCACTCACTCCCCTGACCCTCCCATAGGTGGGGTCATAGAGCTAGTCCCTCCCTTCTTTACAGTATAAGATAGGGAACCCTTGAACTTGTAAGTTAGATATCCCTGGACGACGCTCTGAAGAAGAATCCTGGCCCTTCCACGTTCCACTACCTTTGGAAGACAGAAGAATCTCCCTTGGAGTCAAGGAGTGACTCCCCTGCTTGGCAGGCACCAAAAACTACAAACGACGGTCGCAAACTACACCGCTCCCGCCGGAGTCCGAAGTCCCTGCAGCACAAGAAGTAGATTTCCTGACTTTTCCAAGGCCATCGTGAGTCTCCAGCGAAGCTGAGGCAAGTGGGCCCCACGAGTGACGAGGAACCGCGACCCCTGGGTACCATGTACTATTGTCAAGTGCAACCCCTCCACAACATTCTAAGAACCTGTGCTTTGGACCACGTGTGGTCCCAGCCTCCAGCAGGAATCCCTCCTAAGATCAGCGGCCTACACCATCCCGAGTGACCATGGGCCCCTGTGGAGAAAATCCGACCGAGGCGTCTTCGCGATCCCTTGCCAGCCGGCTCGTGGGTCCCCTGAAGACTTTTGCAAGAAACCAAAGGGCTCCCCTGGTTGCTCCAGGCCTGCCCTGACTTACCCTTGCTGGGTGAGTCCCTCAGACCTTGCTGGTCTGCGCCATTGCCTTTTCACACTTTGCACGAGACTTGCTGTTACCAAGGCCTGTTGGCTCCAATCGAGTTGCCAACACCACAGTAAGCTGCAGACATCGTGGAACACGCCGAATCCAGCGCCTGGTTGTCGTCGATGCCTCCTGGACCTCGTGGCTGAAGAGTCAAGGCAACCGTGAACAACCTGAATCCTGCGACGACGGTGGGCATTCATCTTCCTTGCCCCGAGTCACTGCCAAGTGACTTTGAACACTGTCCCCTCTGCTTTCAGGTCATCCTTCCACCGAATCCAGGCTTGGATTCCACTGGACACTTCTTCAAACCGTCACAAGCAGCAAGTCTTCTTTGTTCGCCATTGAAAACGACGCCACGACCCGACACCAAAGGACACCTGTGCACCCGGCTTCCCTGGGTGAGGTAACTCCAGCACTACGGTGCTCCTGTGGGCCCTAGAACTACTTACCCTGTAAGTGACTTGCTTGTAGGTTCACCAGAAGTATCCTAAAACTCTTATTTTCCCAGTGCGATTCTCGCACTGACTCGTACAGGGTTCGAAGCTGTGTTATACACACCGCGTCCAACTCCCTAGTAAATCTACCAGTAACCGCGTCCTTCGACTCGTACTGACCGATCGGTGTGTTCGCCTCGAACACGCCAGGAGCCTGTAACATTGATAACTCAATCGCGTCCGCTTACATAGACTCGTACAGGACTCGCACTAGTGTCTGAACACCGCGTCCGTCCCCTGTGGGTCTCCTACAACTACCTGGGTGGTTCTCTGGGGGTCCCTCGATTCTATGTGCCCTAGACCCCTGTCTAGCCAAGATAAGATTGTGATATTTACTGTGCTAACTTATTTTGATAACAATTGACTTGTACATATGTTCCTGACTTCTAATCTCATAAAGAGATTAGTAGAGAGTGTTTATTAATAAATACATATATATTTGATATATATACCTGTGTGGTGTCTTTTCATTTGGTGATTCAAGAGATTGTGTGGTAAAACAAGCTGCTTTACATTCCTTCAAGACTTAGCCTGAAGGCTGCTCTCCACAGCTACCACTAGGATAGCTTTCTATAAAGGTTGTCTTAAACCTATCTACCATAAGAGTCGAATTGTTCTGGTGCAAGGTGTCCACTTTAATTAGTGAACAGCATATACCAGGCCAACTTCTCACACTCACCATATTCTTGAAAGCATGTCTGCATGGGTCTGTACATTTTACTAGTTTTACCATATATAAAAGAAACATACAAATAGAGATATATCTGTGTTTTATACGTCTAGCATCTTCAGATGCATAACACATATGAGAATACATATGCAAGTAGAGACATACATCAATCACAAGACCATGCAGACCTTAAACTTAAAACTTGACAGACTGCACTGTACATTTGAAACAGACACCTACATTTATGCGGTGCATTTAAAGTGTACATTTCCCCAGACTCATACAAAGTAGCCTAATCACTAATTCCTTTGCCAACATGTCTTAAACCTCACGTTTGTGCTGCAGCTTCACCATTCTAAAAGTACTCAGGATGTTGCACCTAGCCAAATATAAAGCAGCAACGCTTCACATATCTCTGCTGTAAGTATCACCATATTCATGAAAGCATGCATGCATGTGTCTGTACCTTTTGCTAGTGACACCATATATAAAAGAAGCATACATGTGTAAACAGAGATATACTTCAGTCACAACACCATGCAGACCTTAAAACTTGACAGACTGCAATTCACATTTCAAGTGTAGCTTTCCACAGACTCATACAAAGTAGCCTAATCACTAATCCCTCTCCTAACATGTCTTAAACCTCACTTTTGTGCTGCACCTCACCATTCTCCAACTACTTAGAGTTTTGGGCCTAGCCAAATATAAAGCAGCAACACATTATATGTCTCAGCTGTAAGTCTCACCATATTACTGAAACCATGCATGCATATGTCTGTACCTTTTGCTAGCAGCATCGTATATAAAAGAAATATACAAATAGATGTATACCTGTGTTTTATACGTCTAGCATCTTCAGATGCATAACACATATCAGAATACATGTGCAAGTAGAGACATACCTCAGTCACAATACCATAAAGGCCTTATAACTTGACAGACTGCACTTCACATTTCAAGCAGACACTGAAAATTATACGGTATATTTAAAGTGTACCTTTCCACAGACTCAGACAAAGTAGCCTAATCACTAATCCCTCTCCTTACATGTCTTAAACCTCACTTTTGTGCTGCACCTCACCATTCTGCAACTACTTAGAGTTTTGGGCCTAGCCAAATATAAAGCAGCAAATCATCACATGTCTCAGCTGTAAGTCTCACCATATTCCTGAAAGCATGCATGCATATGTCTGTACCTTTTGCTAGCAGCATCATATATAAAAGAATTATACAAATAGGTGTGTACCTTTGTTTTATACGTCTAGCATTTTCAGATGCATAACACACATCAGAATACATCTGCAAGTAGAGACATACCTCAGTCACAAGACCATGAAGGACTTAAAACGTGTCAATCTGCACTTCACATTTCAAGCACACACTGAAAATTATGCGGTATATTTAAAGTGTACCTTTCCACAGACTCGTACAATGTAGCCTAATCACTAATCCCTCTCCTAACATGTCTTAAACTTCACTTTTGTGCTGCACCTCACCATTCTGCAACTACTTAGAGTATTGGGCATAGCCAAATATAAAGCAGCAACCCATCACATGTCTCAGCTGTAAGTCTCACAATATTCCTGAAAGCATGCATGCATATGTCTGTACCTTTTGCTAGTAGCATCATATATCAAAGAAACATCCAAATTGATGTGCACCTCTGTTTTATACGTCTAGCATCTACAGATGCATAACACATATCACAATACATGTGCAAGGAGACTCATACCTCAGTCACCAGACCATGAAGACCTTAAAACTTCACAGACTGCACTACACATTTCAAACAGACACCTAGATTTCTGCGGCGTACTTCAAGTAAACTTTTCCACAGACTCATACAAAGTAGCATAATCACTAATTCCTCAGCCAACATATCTTAAACCTCCCTTTTCCGCTGCTGCTGCTTCACCATTCTACTACTACTCAGATGTTGAGCCTAGCAAAATACAAAGCAGCAACCGTTCACATGGCTCTGTTGTAAGTATCTCCATATTTCTAAAAGCATGGATGCATGTGTCTGTACCTTTTGCTAGTGACACCATATATAAAAGAAGCATACAAATAGATGTATACTTCTGTTTTACACATATAACATCTTCAGATGGATAACACATATCAGAATAGATGTGTAAATAGAGACATACCTCAGTCACAACACCATGCAGACCTTAAAACTTGAGAGACTGCACTTCACATTTCAAACAGACATCTACATTTATGCGGCGTACTTCAAGTGTACCTTTCCACAGACTCACACAAAGAAGCCTAATCACTGATCCCTCTGCAAACATGTCATAAACCTCACTTTTCTACTGCTCCTTCACCATTCTACGACTACTTAGGGTGTTGGGCCTACCCAAATATAAAGCAGCAACCCTTCACATGTTTCTGCTGTAAGTCTCACCATCTTCCTGAATGCATGCATACATATGTCTGTACCTTTTGCTAGTAGCATCATATATCAAAGAAACATACAAACAGATGTACACCTTTGTTTTATACGTCTAGCATCTTCAGATGCATAACACATATCACAATACATGTGCAAGTAGACTCTTACCTCAGTCACAAGACCATGAAAACCTCAAAACTTGACAGACTGCACTTCACATTTCAAACAGACACCTAGATTTATGTGGCGTACTTCAAGTGAACGTTTCCACAGACTCATACAAAGTAGCATAATCACTAATTCTTCACCCGACATATCTTAAACATCACTTTTCTGCTGCTTCACCATTCTACTACTACTCAGGTATTGAGCATAGCCAAATACAAAGCAGCAACCCTTCACATGTCTCTGTTGTAAGTCTCCCCATATTTCTAAAAGCATGCATGCATGCATGTGTGTGTACCTTTTGCTAGTGACACAATATATAAAAGAAGCATACAAGTACATGTATACCTGTGTTTTACATGTCTAACATCTTCAGATGGATAACACATATCAGAATACATGTGTAAGTAGAGACATACTTCAGACACAATTCCATGCAGACCTCTCTAAATACTAACAAACTACAATACACATCTCTACATTTAATAACATAATTCAAACATCACAGTTCTTAAATAATTTTTAAAGTTAGAAAATAAAGCTAATACATAATACACCTCACAAATTTGTAACTCATCTTTCAAATAGTATTGTAAAATATGAAATATCAGAAACTCATAAAAGATTTTCTTTTTCACACAATCAATGTAATGCACCACTCTCAACAAGGTAAAAAAAGTAATGGCAAACTTTCCCTCTCTTTCTCCACACAAATAAATGTAAGTAACAAATCACATTCCTTCCTACATTATTTCAAATTGTGAAACACATTTCTATTGGTTAGACAGAACCAATTGACTTCTAAAAGAGGCCAAACTGGTTCAGTAATTTTGTGGAGTCACGACTCCACCGCGGTGCCTCATTAAAGCGTCGCGATGGAGCTGCGAATCCGTGCGGGAGTTCAAAAACCTATTACTAATAATACTAGTATTATTTTTTAAGAACACACCACTTCTAAATATACTAGTGATTTGGGAAATCTTACTTTAATAACATATCACTTATATATAATTTACAATTTCATATTTTAAGACCACAGCTAAATTTCAACCTTCGTCCAGTCTGCTTAATCCCAGTTTCCATAGTAACACTTTCTGCAACATTCAACTGAACTGGCAGGTCACAAGTTCAACATATTTTCAAGTTCAGCACAGCAGCTTACAAATGCAAATAGCAGGTGTGGTTGACTTTTGCAAAATATTACCTAATCCTATCTACTGTACCTTTCAAACATTTTTTAATAACCAATAAGAAACATGCTTCCTTAACAAATTAACATGCATCCTATTTTTCAGTGTACAATGTTAATGAACAGCCAATCAGTTATCTTTGCTTTTTAAAAAACAGCATCTTGTCTACCATTTTAGATACCTCTCATTCTACCAACTGACTACCTCAGCTACAGACATCTCATTACTTCCAGACATCCCTTCAAGATGCTTACAGTATGGATTGTAGGGCACAGCTATGTTTTCTGGTGCAAAAGGTATGCTGAATACAGAGGTATTGACAAAGACCTAACTTTGCAAAATGTGGATATTAAATGGATTGCACAGAGAGGATTAAAGTGGCACCAATTGATGCCTTGGGTAAAACCTTTTTGCATCTCCAACCCCCTGACCTCATGATTGTGCACTGTGGTGGCAATGACCTAGGCACATTGGAGTAGGACTGGAAATGCTCATGAAGGATACCTTTGCACAATTGATGTTGCTTTTCCCCCAAACTGTCTTTTTATACTCTAATATATGCCAAAGACAGAAATGGAAGTGGTCAAATCAATTCTGTCCACAGATTGAGAAAGCTAGAAAGAATGTCAATAAAGCTGTTTCTGCTTACCTCAGAGACCATAGGATGGGCTCCATCTATAACAACAATCTACATTTTGATATGGATGACATCTACAGAAGTGATGGACAGTCGCGGCTCCTGGAGGGAGTGCTGCGGGGCAGGCGGGGGAGGGGCAGGGTGGGGGGTAGTAAACTCCGGCAGACGGCCGAACGGAGGTAAGTACATGAATAAATAAATAAAATGAATTACATTGCGCGCGCTGCAATGCCAAATGGTGATGCGGCGCGCGCAATATAATTTGTTTTATTTATTTATTTATGTACTTACCTCCGTTCGGCCGTATGCCGGAGTTTACTACCCCCCACCCCGCCCCACCGCCCCGCAGCACTCCATCCAGGAGCCGCGACTGGTGATGGAGTACACTTCACAGATCAAGGGAACAGAGACTTTCTCAACAACCTAAAGCTGTAGCTACAACAAACTCATAATGAAAACAAGGGCTCTTTTTAGAGCCACCCTATAACACAATAGTGAATCTAATTTTTTTTTACACATACATACTCTTTTTTTATTTTTTGTGATTTTGCACACCCGTCGCGAATCTGCAAAAGCATGAATTTAATGTACTACAACACAATACACTTTTCAGGTTTAACTTTTAATTTTTAATTTTATATATTGTTACTAACTCTATCAAATTTAATATTATTATTAACTTCAATCACACTACCTCTATAAAGCAACTTCACAGATGCAACACTACCTTCTAAATTATATACTAGTACATTATTTATTTGAGGTGGATCCGCGAATCCACCACAACGTTACACGGGGAGGGGGGGCGCGCTGAGAGCCGGAATGGGGTTGCGACTCCAAAATCGAAAGGAAAAAAAAACCGCCCCACTTTCATTATTCGATATCCGCCCCGGGGACCCCATCCCCCAGGGCATGCTCTCACGTTGGGGACCGTGGGGGGAGCACCAATGCCTCTGCGGTCCCAGCCGGCTCCCGCCTCTTGAGGGAGCCGGCATTGCTTTTGGACAAGGGGAGCTGCTAACATGCATCTCCCCTTGTCCAAAAGTAATTCTGCTTCGCTTCCATGAAGCGAAACAGAGTTTGCTATGACAGGGCGGGAGTAGTGCTCCCGCCCTAGCAAACTGCAATGTCCTGGGGGTGGGCACCCCGGGACATTGCTGGAGCCGGCCCTGAGGTGTGCCGGTTCCCAGGGCCAAGTAGGGCTCCTGGAGGAGGGCCGCGCGGCCCCCCTCCCAACTGATGTGAAGCACCGGGGAGGTGGTGGCCCCTGGGGCCGGGGGTCCGCAACGGACCCCTGTATTTGCATACAGTGTGCCCGGGGGAGGTGGTGGTCCCTGGGGCAGTGTGGGGAGGGGCAGGAGCCCCCCCACACTTTCTTATTTAAATTTAAGCCCCAGGGAGGTGGCGGTCCCCGGGTGTTTGGGGGCCCGCAAGACCCCCCGCCCATAATCAGGAATGACCTGGGGAGGTGGCAGTCCCTGGAGCAGCATAGAGGGGGACAGGAGCCCCCCCATGCATTTTATGAAGAAGCCCCAGGGAGTTGGAGGTCCCCGGGGCTGCGGGGGATCCACGTGCCCCCCGCATATTATTTAAAAAGGCCCTGGGAGGTGGCAGTACCCGGGGCTGCGGGGGCCCGCGCAGTCCCCGCATATATTAACAAGATTGCCCCAAGGACTTGGCCCACCCGGGGGCTCATTAAAAAAAATTCTGTGGGATGTGCACACCCAGCGTGAATCCCGCCGAAAAAAAATGCTTTTTTTGGCCTTGGGGGTCCCTGTGGGACCCCCTGAGCAGGCCTAGGGGGTCAGGGTGTTTCTACCCTGCCCACTTTTCTTCATTTTTTCCATTTTCTTGTGACTCGGTTCAGCCGAGTCACAAGATGGCTGCCAACACTTTTTGGTTTGGAGTGTTGGCAGCCAATCAGAATGAAGCTCGGGAGGGTTTGTGGATCCACCACGGTCACCAGATATTGATATTTTTTATTTTTGAATTTCTCAGGAACTACTGAACGGATTTACACCATTTAAAAAAAGGTTGCTTTCTGAACTAAGAGGTTCCTTTTTGCCAAGTTTGGTGTAATTCCGTTCAGCAGTTCGGGCTGTAGCTTTGTCTAAAGTTTCCTATGGAAATTAACAGGGAGAAAACGCGTTTTGGGACTCCCCTTTTTTCTCGGCCCCCTCTCAATGAATCACCGCAAAATTTTCAAGACAGAAGCTAACCGAAGGGCCCCATTAGTTTTGAAAATTGCACGAAGATTCGTCAAACGGCGCCAAAGATATTGGCAAAAGAATGAACACTTTTTGAACAGAAACGAGGTCCTAACAATAACTACCTACTGGCGACCGCCAGTAGGTAATATATATAACAGCCACAGGGCGTGAATGAAATTTGATGCCAACACATCATCAACAATGATGGTAATACTTTTTGTATTAAACTTACGCCATATGGGTTCGACACTGAGATAAAGCATTATGCAGTTAGAAACAGGAGTCCCCATAGAAGTAAGGAGAATAATACAAAACGATATATGAGAGTTTTCAAATAGATTTGATATTTGAGGGCTTTAAATAAATATGTTTACATAATATTTATTTATATATTTATATATTTATTTCATTACCTAATGATTGGATTAGTTGGTAATCTGAGTATATTTATGTGCATATTTATATGTATACTTATTGGTTTGAATATGTATTTATCATATGATTTATAGTCCAATTTGGTATACTTTGAATGCATTCTATATATACAAAATGGCAGTTGTGGACCACTGTTGAAAAGTGAAAATCCAAAAACATGTATGCATATATAAAAAACATGTGTTATTATTGATGGTGATAGATGCACTAAGAACATGATAAAGAAAGAAACATTTTGCTGTTTGCATAGTCTGTTTTCCATGATAGTTGTTAAAAACACTTGTCATGTGATATGACGACACTGTGAATTTAAGATCGGGATTGGCAGTGCTCCCTCATGTGATCAAGGTCACGTCAGTGACCGAAACGCGTAATGGCGAGCTGGAGCGGGTAACATCTGAATAAATGAAGTTTGTTTTTGCACGACAAGTGGAGTCCGTACCCTTTTTGTCCGTGTGGAGAAGAATTTTTTGGGATACGTTTTGAATTATTATTGCGGAAGCGGGCTGCTTCCGGATCTACGGACCCCTCCCTGGTTGAGGTCGAGCGGCACACAGCCTATCGGAAGCCTTTTACTCTGAGAAGGAGACGACCGCGGATACCCCCTGTTTCACGCTAAAGGATTACAAACCGTGTGAGCGGCGGTGAGCGGTCGGAGGACTCGTTTCAACACGGCGTAGCTGACGGTGAGTAGATTCAGTGATTTACAGGTGGGGAGGAGTGCACAGTGAACTGAACCACTTAGGGGTTAAGTAAATACTCCCGGGTGGGCCCGCCCAATATCCAGTATGTCGGAGGAAGCGCTGCGAGAAAGAGAGGCAGCAGCAGAGGAACTGTTTGGAAATATGCTGACATCAAGTGAAGATAGCGCTAGAGGAGGACCATCGAGTGCTAATCAAGATAAGGACAGCAAAAATCTATTAAAAATCATAGAGAAAAAAATGCGTACAGAGATAACAAAGTGGTGGGAGCAGAAGTCCCTGCAGAAGTACGAGGAAGCAGGGAGAGTGCCCAGAGGGCCAAGGATAATGCTAGCACCAAGCTTTGACAATCTGAACCCTAGAATGTTAACAGAATGGGGAGAAAGTAACCTGGACGCCTCTATGAGATTGGTGAAAATTTTAATTAAATATGCACAGATTGACCGGGAGGAATTAACTAAAGAAATAGACAAATTAAACATTGACTTAGATTAATGTGATAATCAAGAACATATCACTAAAATGAGAAATTAAATTAAGGGACGTTTAAAAAAACATGAGGACACTATAAAAATAAGGAAAGCTTTTAAATTCAATCGGAACCGCATTGACTATGAAACAGGTCAGATATTTACTTTCGCACGCAAATTCGATAACGTAAAGCGTCAACGTTTTGCGAAAATAAATCCAGCAAATCTCAATGCCCAGAAAATACTCATGAGAGATTCAAATGAACTAGCATCAACCTCAGACCAGAGTTCCCTGACAAGTGAAGGTGAATCTGATGATGGAGGAGCAATGATGACAGAAGCTAATAGGGATAAAGGAAGACTTACGCTGGCAGAAGAATTAGATTTTTTAAGTTTGGACAGAAGACAAACTTTAAGGCCGCGGAACCCTCCGAGATTACAAGAACAAGGAGAAACAAAAGGAGAAGAGAAAGGAGGAGATGTAGGAAAACCGAAAAACAAAAAGCAACAATGGAGGAAATAATAATGGGAAATGTAAATACGGTGATTAACATGTCTGATGTCATACTAACCAAAGCGGAAATTCAAATTCTCTCACTAGGATTATCATTTTGTCCTGTAAGCGATTTTAATTATGGGCAAACCAGAGTGGACATTTTTAAATTCATTAGAAAATTAAAACTCAATAATTTTTTTACAATCAAAGAAGGTCTCCAACGCAAAACTGAAAGACAACCTGACAAGGATACTCAAATTGAAAAGTTACAAGGATCAGATGCCAATCTGCTACTGACCATGTACGAATTAGCAAGTGGAACTAATGAATCAGTAATTAACGAAGACAGCAACTCTACGCAAGTTAGGCTACATGACCTTGGAGTAGATACAGCAAAAGTTGCTTTTAGTCCATTTAAGCCAAAATCAACTTTTTGTCCTATGATGCCAAGAGACGCCATAGACATATTCCATGACTGTGTCATTAATGATTTAAAGAAACTATACGTCAAGAGTAAAAAGCAAGGCAAGAAATATGAATTTAATCAACAGCAATATGGTAAATTAATGCAAAAGTTGAGCGAGAATAAAGACATTATAATAAATAAATCTGACAAAGGAGGTAATATTGTCATTTGGCCCAAGGAGCAGTACATAAAGGAAGCTTACAGACAATTGAATGATAACTTATGTTATGAGCGTATATGCAATAAAAAATATACAACTGCTAAGGAACAACTAAAGAAGGACTTGCAACAATGGAAAAGAGGGGGTTTAATCACCAAAGAAGAATTGGGCTTCCTACATAAAGAATATCCAACACTGCCTATTATGTATTTATTGCCAAAAATTCACAAAGAGACACTCCCAGTACCAGGAAGACCAATAATCTCTGCTATAAACAGTGTGTCTGAAAGCATATCACAATATGTTGATTTTCATTTGCAGGAATTCATGCAAACATTGCCATCCTATATCAGAGATACAGGAGTTTCATCAATAAGCTACGTGACATATCATGGAAAGATGAATTTATATTAATGACATTAGATATCACCTCGCTCTACACGAGCATAGATCATCGAGCAGTTCTAAATGCAGTACAGCACTTTTTAACAGGAGACCAATAGGTCTATTGAGACACAATCAAATGTTGTTAAGTTTAATAACATGGTGTTTGTACAATAATTTCTTTCTATTTGGAAACGAACTGTTTAGACAGACTAGAGGCATAGCGATGGAGGCCTGCTTCTCCCCCAGCTATGCATGTTTACATGTAGGCTGGTGGGAGGAGCAGGTCCTCTGGAAGAAACACTCTGGGGCAGATTCACATTTAGTAGTAGTAAAGTTAGGATTCCTAACTTTACTACTACAATGCCTTCTGTGAATACCAAAAGTAGTAAGTTTAGGATTTTATCTCAGTTTAGTAGTAGTAAAGTTAGGAGTCCTAACTTTACTACTACTAAATGCCTTCTGTGAATACCAAAAGTAGTAAGTTTAGGATTTTATCTCAGTTTAGTAGTAATAAAGTTAGGAGTCCTAACTTTACTACTACTAAATGCCTTCTCTGAATACCAAAAGTAGTAAGTTTAGGATTTTATCTCAGATTAGTTCTGTGAATCGACCCTCTGATTGGATGAAGAAACATGTGATACAATGGATGAGGTTTATAGACGATATTTTGGTAATTTGGCATGGTAATTTGGAGAGTGCAAAAAAAAAAGTTTGTGGAAACCATTAATGCGAATGAATACAATCTAGAATTCACAGCCCACATAGATGATACTTCTGTGGATTTTCTGGATGTAACAGTATACATTGCTGAACAGAAATTGGAAACTACTTTACACCGAAAAACCACTGCAGGAAACTCAACGCTACATGCAAAGAGTTTCCACCCAAAGCATCTCATCCATAGTATACCGTATGGTGAATTACTGAGATAACAAAGAATATGCAGTACAGAAGAGGAGCTAGCGAAATGTCAAAAAGAAATGATTGCTAGATTTAGACAAAGAGGGTATAGTCAGACTTTACTTAATCAAGCAATAGAAAAAGTTGCTCTAAATCTATCTAGTAATAGACAAATGAAGATGCTAGAAAGGAACAGCTCAGTGCTGGTCCCCACAAGTGCCTCACTGAACAAGTTCAATGAAGATGAAACTAGTGTAAGATTAATATCCAACTACAGCCGGCAAGAAAATAAAATAAGAAGTATTATTAATAGGAACTGGCCAATTGTACTAACTGACACTAACATGTCACAGAAAAAACAGAGAAAGCCCACACTTACATTCAGGAGGGCCTGTTCTATTAGGTCTAAGCTAGTAAAAAATAGTCCAGAGATCAAAGCAGAAACCTCATGGCTAAAATTAAAAAATGGCTTTTTTAAATGCAAATCTTGTAGAGCCTGTAAATTTGGTATAAACTCTACGGAACATATGACCCCATTTAGTTCGGAGCCCACATTGCTAAAGGAGAACTACAATTGTCGCACGGAATATGCAGTTTATGTGCTGACATGCACCTGTGGCTTACGCTACGTTGGGGGCACAAAGCTACAGGTGCATGTGAGAATACTTCAGCACTTAAGAGCACCGACCAAACATACCCAGTGCCGAGGCACTTTAAAAGTACACATCAAAATGACCTCAATTGTTTAACATATTTTGTAATTGGGTCTATACCCCCCCCTTAGACGAGGGGGGAACATAGAAAAACTTTTGAGGAGATTTGAGTCAAAAATTATTTTAGAATTAGACTCTAAGTCACCCTATGGTTTGAATAACAGTGATGAAATGTTCAATTTTCTATGAGTTTAATGATGTGTACATATATGAGTAATTTCCTTAATATGAATTCTGTGGCTTACTAAGATGATTTTTCTGGGATCTTTATAGGATATTTTATAATTGTTTTATGACATATTATATGAAATGTTTATAAAATCTTAATTGATATTTTCTTAAGAGCTTTTATGAAAAGAATTTTAGAATATTTAAGGATGATTTTAATAAAGTCATGAATACAGTTAGCGATGGTATTTTAGAACAAACCTAGGCAAACACTGTGACATTTTTTATATACTTGTATTTGTTTATACATCTGTATATGTCTAAATTGATATAGGCTTATACCATATTCCTCCCAAAAGGCCACATATATTAATTGTGATGGTTTAGCGCAAATCTAAGGAGAACAGTACCATTTCTTGAATAAAAAAGTATGGACCTCTGCACTTAATACAGGGGCTGCAATATATTGAGTATCTGAATTCGTTAGACGAATAGCAGATTTATGGGTTTTAACATAATTATAGAGTAGACTAGCATTTTATAACATAATGCACTTAGCACTTTAAGGTTAAATTAGCACGGGAGCACTTTATAAATTGGTGGGAAAAAAAATATTATTTTGCTTATACATTCAATTACCATACACAGTTTGTACAATTGCAAGTATGGATATTTCAGTAGTGGTCAAGCATTTAAGCAAATATAAAAACAGCCACAGGGCATGAATTAAAGTTGATGCCAACACATCATCAACAATGATGGTAATACTTTTTGTGTTAAACTTACGCCATATGGGTTCGACACTGAGATAAAGCATTATGCAGTTAGAAACAGGAGTCCCCATAGAAGTAAGGAGAATAATACAAAACGATATATGAGAGTTTTCAAATAGATTTGATATTTGAGGGCTTTAAATAAATATGTTTACATAATATTTATTTATATATTTATATATTTATTGCATTACCTAATGATTGGATTAGTTGGTAATCTGAGTATATTTATGTGCATATTTATATGTATACTTATTGGTTTGAAAATGTATTTATCGTATGATTTATAGTCAAATTTGGAATACTTTGAATGCATTCTATATATACAAAATGTCAGTTGAGGACCACTGTTGAAAATTGAAAATCCAAAAACATGTATGCATATATAAAAAAACGTGTTATTATTGATGGTGATAGATGCACTAAGAACATGATAGAGAAAAAAACATTTTACTGTTTGCATAGTCTGTTTTCCATGATAGTTGTTAAAAACACTTGTCATGTGATATGACGACACTGTGAATTTAGGATCGGGATTGGCAGTGCTCCTTCATGTGATCAAGGTCACGTCAGTGACCGAAACGCGTAATGGCGAGCTGGAGCAGGTAACATCTGAATAAACGAAGTTTGTTTTTGCTCGACAAGTGGAGTCCGTACCCTTTTTGTCCGTGTGGAGAAGGATTGTTTTGGGATACGTTTGGAATATATATATGAAATGCGTTAGGACTGCCACACTGTTTTAATAAGTATCGAATTAAATTGAAATTCAGCAAGTTACGAGTGCGGCTCACCTTCTTTCCGTCTGGGAGGAATTGTGTTGATATGTTGTCGGCTTGGTCCCGCCGAGGAGCGACGCACCACAAACAAGAGCGCCACCATTTCCCACCTCGGACCGACTTTGTGCTCGTGAAAACGTACCAGGGTGATGAGGTGCCGCCAAAGACCGTCTTTGGTATTGGATCCGAACCAGCCTTGAAAATTGGGCTTGGATGCGGGGTAACGTATGCTGACACTTGTGAATAGTGATTCATTGAAACAGAGTAAAAAGCACCGCCCACTGGAGGGAATTATTGAGAGACTGCCGGCTGGAACCACATGCCCCAGAATGCAATTATAAAAATGAGCCACTGGAGGTTGTAAATTAAATGCGGACATTTGGCAGTGGAGACTAGCGGCACGTGAGGTGCAGGCTTACCTTTGAGAAAGGTCTATGATAGACTGAAACGCGTTAGAACTGCCACACTGTTTTAATAAGTATCGAATTAAATTGAAATTCAGCAAGTTACGAGTGCGGCTCACCTTCTTTCCGTCTGGGAGGAATTGTGTTGATATGTTGTCGGCTTGGTCCCGCCGGGGAGCGACGCACCACCAACAAGAGCGCCACCATTGCCCACCTCGGACCGACTTTGTGCTCGTGAAAACGTACCAGGGTGATGAGGTGCCGCCAAAGACCGTCTTTGGTATTGGATCCGAACCAGCCTTGAAAATTGGGCTTGGATGCGGGGTAACGTATACTGACACTTGTGAATAGTGATTCATTGAAACAGAGTAACAAGCACCGCCCACTGGAGGGAATTATTGAGAGACTGCCGGCTGGAACCACATGCCCCAGAATGCAATTATAAAAATGAGCCACTGGAGGTTGTAAATTAAATGCGGACATTTGGCAGTGGAGACTAGCGGCACGTGAGGTGCAGGCTTACCTTTGAGAAAGGTCTATGATAGACTGAAACGCGTTAGGACTGCCACACTGTTTTAATAAGTATCTAATTAAATTGAAATTCAGCAAGTTACGAGTGCAGCTCACCTTCTTTCCGTCTGGGAGGAATTGTGTTGATATGTTGTCGGCTTGGTCCCGCCGAGGAGCGACGCACCACCAACAAGAGCGCCACCATTGCCCACCTCGGACCGACTTTGTGCTCGTGAAAACGTACCAGGGTGATGAGGTGCCGCCAAAGACCGTCTTTGGTATTGAATCCGAACCAGCCTTGAAAATTGGGCTTGGATGCGGGGTAACGTATGCTGACACTTGTGAATAGTGATTCATTGAAACAGAGTAAAAAGCCCCGCCCACTGGAGGGAATTATTGAGAGACTGCCGGCTGGAACCACATGCCCCAGAATGCAATTATAAAAATGAGCCACTGGAGGTTGTAAATTAAATGCGGACATTTGGCAGTGGAGACTAGCGGCACGTGAGGTGCAGGCTTACCTTTGAGAAAGGTCTATGATAGACTGAAACGCGTTAGGACTGCCACACTGTTTTAATAAGTATCGAATTAAATTGAAATTCAGCAAGTTACGAGTGCGGCTCACCTTCTTTCCGTCTGGGAGGAATTGTGTTGATATATATATGTCGCCAGTAGATAGTTATAGTTAGGACCTATTTTCCATAGGAAATCCGCGACATTCTATTTGAAATAACTCTTGCGTCGGTTGACGAATCTTCGCGAAATTTTCAAACTTTATGGCCCGCTCCGGTCCGCTCCTACCCTGAAAGTTTCGGGGTGATTCGTCAAGCGGGGGCCGAGAAAAAAGGGGGGTCCCAAAACGTGTTTTCCCCATTCATTTTCCCATAGGAAACTTTAGACACGGCTACAGCCCGAACTGCTGAACGGAATTACACCAAATTTGGCAAAGAGGTAGTTCTTGGTTCAGAAAGAACCCTTTTGTTAAATGGTGTAAATCCGTTCAGTAGTTGCGGAGAAATTAAAAAAATAAGAGTCAAAAAATCAATTTCCCATAGGAAACTTTATGCAAGGCTACAGCCCGAACTGCTGAACGGAATTACACCAAATTTGGCAAAGAGGTAGTTCTTGGTTCAGAAAGAACCCTTTTGTTAAATGGTGTAAATCCGTTCAGTAGTTGCTGAGAAAATCAAAAGTAAAAACACATATATATCTGGGCGGAGCCTAACCACACATGTCATCGTGAGATCTGATTGGCTGTCAGCACTTCATCCTGGAATTGCTGGCAGCCATCTTGGGACCAATATACATGATAGTACCCCATTGAAATGTATTGTAGTGAATCGAAGATTTTGAGAGTTACCAAAAGGAGAACTATAAAGGGTGATAACAGACTTTAGTTACATTAGAATTCATTTGTTGATGGTACCATACTAATTTCAGGAATTGTGGTGTGTTCTAAGGTAATTTTACCCTGTGAAAAACCTTCTGCTGGGATATCATGAATCATGTTTGAGAGAAAACTATTTTCACATGCTTGTCCCATACAGTTTTGGAAGGTGCTCCAGAAGCTAAAATGAGAGCATATTTTCTGTAAATTCACATTATCTTTCTCAGTCATGTGAGAATGAAGTCTGACATTCTCAGTAAAACATGTACATCCAACAAGGGCAGAGACTGTCAGTTGATTCCTTTGTGTTCTACTGCAGCTTCCCAGAGTGTTCTAAAGAACAACTAGAGAGCTAACAGCCTTACGTATGACAAAAGTATGGCACACCTGAAGCCATCTTGATTGGAATAAACTGGTAACACTTAAAACATTTAATTTAAAAAGGAACAAAATGATGGGGTTCATCTTGTCATAGAAATTATGGTTAGTGCTCTGGAAAGAAAAATTAGGACATGTTTCAAGTGTGATCTCAAATATCTTCCTGTTATATTTCAACAGGAGCAGCCTGTCAGTTGATGCCTTTGTGTTCTACTGCAGCTTCCAAGAGTGTTCTAAAGAACAACTAGAGCGCTAACAGCCTTACCTATGACAAAAGTATGGCACACCTGAAGCCATCTTGATTGGAATAAACTGGTAACACTTAAAACATTTAATTTAAAAAGGAACAAAATGATGGGGTTCATTTTGTCATAGAAATTATGGTTAGTGCTGTAGAAAGAAAAATTAGGACATGTTTCAAGTGTGATCTCAAATATCTTCCTGTTATATTTCAACAGGAGCAGCCTGCCAGTTGATGCCTTTGTGTTCTACTGCAGCTTCCCAGAGTGTTCTAAAGAACAACTAGAGCGCTAACAGCCTTACCTATGACAAAAGTATGGCACACCTGAAGCCATCTTGATTGGAATAAACTGGTAACACTTAAAACATTTAATTTAAAAAGGAACAAAATGATGGGGTTCATTTTGTCATAGAAATTATGGTTAGTGCTGCAAAAAGAAAATTTAGTGCATGTTTTAAGTGAGATCTCAAATCCTCTTCTATTTCATTAGAAAATTCTGACATGCAGCCTGAAACAATCACTTTCAATACCAGCAGCAGACTTCCAGTTAACTCCTTGGTGAGCAGTAGCTTTACTACAGTGATCTAATGAACAACTAGAGTGCTAACATTCTGAATTTATGGCAAATGTGTGACACATCTGAATGCCTTCTTGATGGAATCAAAGTAAAAAACTGAAAGCATTTCATACTGAGGAGACTGCAGTAAATGAGGAAATTAGGAAACTTCATAACAAAGAAGTCTTCCAAGATGGCCACCAGTGAAAAAAGAGCCCAAATGTAGCACAAATATTACCCAGATGTAGCCCACATATAGCCCAATGACAAAAGTGTGCAAAACACTTTTTATTTTTAGTTTTTTTGCAGTTTTATGTAGTGCAGACTGGTCAGGTATTGGAGCGTTGCATCTTAAAACATGACCCCCCTACACTACAAAAACACCACTGCACTACCCTAAACCCTAAAACACTACCCCAGCACGACCCCCTACACTACACAAGAACCACTGCACTATCCTAAACCCTAAAACACTACCCCCAGCATGACCCCCTACACTACACAAACACCACTGCACTACCCTAAACCCTAAAACACTACCCCAACACCACTGCACTAACCTAAATCCTAAAACACTACCCCCAGCACGACCCCCTACACTACCCAAACACCACTGCACTACCCTAAAACATGACCCCCTACACTACACAAACACCACTGCACTACCCTAAACCCTAAAACACTACCCCCAGCACGACCCCCTACACTACACAAGCACCACTGCACTACCCTAAACCCTAAAACGCTGCCCCCAGCACGACCCCCTACACTACACAAACACCACTGCACTACCTTAAACCCTAAAACACTACCCCCAGCACAACCCCCTACACTGCCCGAACACCACTGCACTGCCCTAAACCCTGAAACACATACCCTAGCACGACCCCCTACACTGCCCGAACACCACTGCACTGCCCTAAACCCTGAAACACCACCCCCTTCACGACCCCCTACACTGCCCGAACACCACTGCACTGCCCTAAACCCTAAAACACCACCCCCAGAATGACCCCTACACTGTCCGAACACCACTGCACTGCCCTAAACCCTGAAACATCACCCCCAGCAAGACCCCCTACACTGCCCGAACACCACTGCCCTAAACCCTGAAACACCACCCCCAGCACGACCCCCTACACTGCCCGAACACCACTGCACTGCCCTAAACCCTGAAACACCACCCCCAGCACGACCCCCTACACTGCCCGAACACCACTGCACTGCCCTAAACCCTGAAACACCACCCCCTGCACGACCCCCTACACTGCCCGAACACTACTGCACTGCCCTAAACCCTGAAACACCATCCCCAGCACGACCCCCTACACTGCACGAACACCACTGCACTGCCCTAAACCCTGAAACACTACCCCCAGCAAGACCCCCTACACTGCCCGAACACCACTGCACTGCCCTAAACCCTGAAACACCACCCCCAGCAAGACCCCCTACACTGCCCGAACACCACTGCCCTAAACCCTGAAACACCACCCCCAGCAAGACCCCCTACACTGCCCGAACACCACTGCACTGCCCTAAACCCTGAAACACCAGCCCCAGCACGACCCCCTACACTGCCCAAACACCACTACACTGCCTTAAACCCTGAAACACCACCCCCTGCACGACCCCCTACACTGCCCGAACACCACTGCACAGCCCTAAACCCTGAAACACCACCCCCAGCATGACCCCCTACACTGCCCAAACACCACTGCACTGCCCTAAACCCTGAAACACCACCCCCTGCACGATCCCCTACACTGCCCGAACACTACTGCACTGCCCTAAACCCTGAAACAACACCCCCAGCACGACCCCCTACACTGCACGAACACCACTGCACTGTCCTAAACCCCGAAACACTACCCCCAGCAAGACCCCCTACACTGCCCGAACACCACTGCCCTAAACCCTGAAACACCACCCCCAGCAAGACCCCCTACACTGCCCGTACACCACTGCACTGCCCTAAACCCTGAAACACCACCCCCAGCATGACCCCCTACACTGCCCGAACATCACTGCACTGCCCTAAACCCTGAAACACCACCCCCAGCACGACCCCCTACACTGCCGAACACCACTGCACTGCCCTAAACCATGAAACACCAGCCCCAGCACGACCCCCTACACTGCCCGAACACCACTGCACTGCCCTAAACCCTGAAACACCACCCCCAGCACGACCCCCTACACTGCCCGAACACCACTGCACTGTCCTAAACCCTGAAACACCAGCCCCAGCACAACCCCGTACACTGCCCGAACACCACTGCACTGCCCTAAACCCTGAAACACCAGCCCCAGCACGACCGCCTACACTGCCCGAACACCACTGCACTGCCCTAAACCCTGAAACACCACCCCCAGCAAGACCCCCTACACTGCCCGAACACCACTGCACTAAAGCCTGAAACACCACCCCCAGAAAGACCACCTACACTGGCCGAACACCACTGCACTGCCCTAAACCTTGAAACACCACCCCCTGCACGACCCCCTACACTGCCCAAACACCACTGCACTGCCCTAAACCCTGAAACACCACCCCCTGCACGACCCCCTACACTGCCCGAACACCACTGCACTGCCCTAAACCCTGAAACACCACCCCTCAGCATGACACCCTACACTGCCCGAACACCACTGCACTGCCCTAAACCCTGAAACACCACCCCCAGCACGACCCCCTACACTGCCCGAACACTACTGCACTGCCCTAAACCCTGAAACACCACCCCCTGCACGACCTCCTACACTGCCGGAACACCACTGCACTGCCCTAAACCCTGAAACACCACCCCCAGCACGACCCCCTACACTGCCCGAACACCACTGCACTGCCCTAAACCCTGAAACATCAACCCCAGCAAGACCCCCTACACTGCCTGAACACCACTGCCCTAAACCCTGAAACACCACCCCCTACACTGCACGAACACCACTGCACTGCCCTAAACCCTGAAACACCACCTCCAGCAAAACCCCCTACACTGCCTGAACACCATTGCTCTGCCCTAAATCCTGAAACACTAGCCCCAGCATGACCCCCTACACTGCCCAAACACCACAGCACTGCCCTAAACCCTGAAACACCACCCCCAGCATGACCCCCTACACTGCCCGAACTCCACTGCACTGCCCTAAACCCTGAAACACCAGCCCCAGCAAGACCCCCTACACTGCCCGAACACCACTTCACTGCCCTAGACTCTGAAACACCAGCCCCAGCAAGACCACCTACACTGCCCGAACACCACTGCACTGCCCTAAACCCTGAAACACCAGCCCCAGCATGACCCCCTACACTGCCCGAACACCACTGCAGTGCCCTAAACCCTGAAACACCAGCCCCAGCACGACCACCTACACTGCCCGAACACTACTGCACTGCCCTAAACCCTGAAACACCAGCCACAGCACAACCCCCTACACTGCCCGAACACCACTGCACTGCCCTAAACCCTGAAACACCAGCCCCAGCACGACCCCCTACACTGCCCGAACACCACTGTACTGCCCTAAACCCTGAAACACCAGCCCCAGCACGACCCCCTACACTGCCCGAACACCACTGCACTGCCCTAAACCCTGAAACACCACCCCCTGCATGACCCCCTACACTGCCCGAACACCACTGCACTGCCCTAAACCCTGAAACACCACCCCCTGCAGCACCCCCTACACTGCCCGAACACCACTGCACTGCCCTAAACCCTGAAACACCACCCCCTGCACCGCCCCCTACACTGCCCGAACACCACTGCACTGCCCTAAACCCTGAAACACCACCCCCAGCACGACCCCCTTTACTGCTCGAACACCACTGCACTGCCCCAAACCCTGAAACACCACCCCCAGCACGACCCCCTACACTGCCCGAACACCACTGCCCTAAACCCTGAAACACAACCCCCTGCACGACCCCCTACACTGCCCGAACACCACTGCACTGCCCTAAACCCTGAAACACCACCCCCTACACTGCCCGAACACCACTGCACTGCCCTAAACCCTGAAACACCACCCCCAGCACGACCCCCTACACTGCCCGAACACCACTGCACTGCCCTAAACCCTAAAACACCACCCCCAGCATTACCCCCTACACTGCCCAAACACCACTGTACTGCCCTAAACCCTAGAACACTACCCCCAGCATGACCCCCTACACTACCCGAACACCACTGCACTACCCTAAACCCTAAAATACTACCCCCAGCACAACCCCCTACACTACCCGAACACGACTGCACTGCCCTAAACCCTCAAACACTCCCCCAGCACGACCCCCTACACTACCCGAACACCACTGCACTGCCCTAAACCCTAAAACACTCCCCCAGCATGACCCCCTACACTACCCGAACACCACTGCACTGCCCTAAACCCTAAAACACTCCCCCCAGCACGACCCCCTACACTACCCAAACACCACTGCACTGCCCTAAACCCTAAAACACTACCCCCGCATGACCCCCTACACTACCCAAACACCAATGCACTACCCTAATCCCTAAAACACTACCCCCCGCATGACCCCCTACACTACCCTAAACCCTAAAACACTACCCCCGCATGACTCCCTACATTACCCAAAGACCACTGCACTACCCTAAACCCTAAAACACGACCTCCTACACTACACAAACACCACTGCACTACCCTAAACCCTAAAACACTACCCCCTACACTACACAAACACCACTGCACTACCCTAAACCCTAAAACACTACCCCCAGCAGTACCCCTACACTACCCAAACACCACTGCACTAACCTAAACCCTAAAACACTACCCCCAGCAGTACCCCCTACACTACCCAAATACCACTGCACTACCCTAAATCACTACCCCCAGCATGACCCCCTACACTACCCAAACACCACTGCACTACCCTAAACCCTAAAACACTACCCCCAGCATGACCCCCTACACTACCCAAACACCACTGCACTACCCTAAACCCTAAAACACTCCCCCAGCATGACTCCCTACACTACCCAAACACCACTGCACTACCCTAACCCCTAAATCTACCCCCATCATGACCCCCTACACTACACAAACACCACTGCACTACCCTAAACCCTAAAACACTACCCCCAGCATGACCCTCTTCACTACCTAAACACAACTGCACAATTTGTTACAGGCGTTGCAACGCAGGCCTGTGGTGCTTACTGGAAGTACCTAGTGGGCTAGTTGGGCCCCAGGGACCCTCAGGATTCAAGGTGACCTAATTCCCCAACTTAAAACGCACCACGGGGCGCGTTTGCACAGTGGTGAAGGGAGGGGGCGGGGCCTCAGGTGACATGTGCGCAAACACGCCCTGTGGTGCGTTTTAAGTTGGGGAATTAATTCCCTTTGAATCCTGAGGGACCCTGGGGGCCAACTAGCCCACCAGGTACCTTCAGTAAGCACAACAGAGTTGCGTTGCAGAGAGGTGAAAAAGGTGCGTGGCCTCGGAACGCATCTCTGCAACTCAGCTCTGTGGTCCTAACTGTAGGTACCTGGGGGGCTAGTTGGGCCCCAGGGACCCTCAGAATTCAAGGGGACTTAATCCCGCAACTTAAAACGCGCCGCGGGGTGCGTTTGCACACATGTCACCTCAGGCCCCCCCCTCCCTTCACCACTGTGCAAACGCGCCCTGTAGCGCGTTTTAAGAGGTAGTTTTAATCCCCCTGCCCTATTATGTACTAGGGACTTGCAGAGGAGGTCATGCTAATCACAGGGGTACCCCAATGCATAGTGTTCCCTAGTGTATGTAGGTGTTTTCACTGTATTCTAAGAGTCTTTTAGCATAGCACTGGCTCTGGTTAGTCAGAGTCAGTTACCACCAGTACCCGTCTGAAAAAGTTGTGGGCACTGGATGATTTTGCAACAAGGCCTCTTTCTGCTCCTCTGTTGGTTCTTTCTGCACATCTTTTGCTTCTTTCTGTGCGTTTTTTCTTCTTTCTTCACATGTCCTACCTCTGTAGGCATAGTTAGAAACTAGCATTTAAAAAAACCTTTGAAATTCACTTAAAAAATCATAGGTTTCAGGCACGTTATAGTTAGAAATTAGCATTTAAAAACCTTTGAAATTCACTGAAAAAACCATAGGTTTCAGACACGTTATAGTTAGAAATTAGCATTTAAAAAACCTTTGAAATTCACTGAAAAAACCATAGGTTTTAGGGACAGTTATAGTTAGTTGGACATTTCACTCATACAAAACCATAGAAATTCCCCCGTTATAGTTAGTTCAGCTAACTATAACTCGCGCCCCCGCAATGCACTGCTGATGACGTCACATATTACATCACTCATGACATGGTCAGTGACATCACTGATGACATCTCAAATGACATCACTGATGACATCATCCATGTGATAATTTCATGCATCTTCTCACACCCTAATATAACTTTTGATACACCCACTCTAAATTACAGACTGCCATTCTCAAAACCATAGACACTCCAACACCAAAAACTACATACCCACTCACTGATTCTTAGGTCTACACACACATCCACTCACTCACCTGTACAGTCACTCATACTTATAGTCACTCAGTACAGGACTATTATATGCACTCATACACATATATAAACACTCACACACCGCCACTCATCCATAGAGGTACTCACACACCTAGTCAGTCATGCAAAAAACTTAATCACACACCCATTTACTCACCTATACAGTTATACACACACCAGCTCACTTACTCATACAAATACTAGCACATTCTTACACTCTTATACAATCACTGATACAAGTACACACTCATCCATACAGCCACTCTCACAATCACACACTCTCACTTATAGCCATTTATATACTCCAACACACATATATACTGCCTTTCACATATGTAGTTACTCACACATGTACCACTGAGATATATATTCAATCACTAACACACCCATACACACACTCACCCACCCATACAGTCCATCACAGATGCACTCTTGAAACCATGCACCCAGTGAATCACCAACTCACACATCTATGCACAGAGTCACACACACCCCACCCACACAAACACTCAGGCACCCATACAGATACTCAGACAATCAATCAATAACCCATGTAGACACTCATGTAGCTATTTAGAAAGCCATGCAGCCGCTTACAAACCAACAGACAGACGGATACAGACATTCACACAGTTTAGTCACTAACCCATGCATTCAGTAAGATACATTTAATCACTCACTTGTAGAGTCAGTCACTCACGTACTAAATCATCCATTCAGACACTTATACACCCACTCATTCTTCAATACGCCTTTCCCTATATATATTAAACATATTTAAACTTTACAGAAACACACAGTCACTGGATGATGTCATCAGTGATGTCATTTGAGATGTCATCAGTGATGTCATCAGTGATGTCACTGACCATGTCATGAGTGATGTAATATGTGACGTCATCAGCAGTGCATTGCGGGGGCGCGAGTTATAGTTAGCTGAACTAACTATAACGGGGGAATTTCTATGGTTTTGTACGAGTGAAATGTCCAACTAACTATAACTGTTCCTAAAACCTATGGTTTTTTCAGTGAATATATATATAAATATATATATATATATATATTCCAAACAGCAATCCTTTTTGTTTAAAAGATTGAACCAGCACTCCAAAGGTTTCTTAACTCGATTGTTTATTCGCACAGTGATGGCATCTACGCGATTCAGCTGCCGCCCGCAGCCTAGGTCACGATTCAGAGTCACATTTTTTTCACATTTAAATACACACGCTTTTTTAAAAAAAGTTGACATAGACAGAGGACATTACCCAATGCAAAGTGAGGCATATTGTTAGTTATTTTAAGTGCCATCTTAGAACATACAATATTGCACATAGCGCTCATTTTTTACTTTAATGCATTCACATTAAATCTCCTTAAAAATCATTTACAAGGACCGATTTCAGTTAAATTCATAGAAGAAATGGATAATCCATTGATGAAACGACAATAAATAGGAAAAGGTAAGACAATTAGAAACTGGAAAGTTCCCTAGTCTATAAAGTGCATTAGTGCTTCCAATTTGGAACAAATTATATTGCATATAATTATAAAAATTTCCCCTTTGATAACTTATCGCCTCTTTCTAATACATTCACTCTGGTCAGTTTCAATTAGTTTCAGGAGTACAAAAACGTGTATTGCACCAAAAAGGAAAGTTCCTAATTCTATATAGAGTGCATTAGTGCTTATTGTCCTCTAGCTGAAAATTTACACCCAGTTCTCCTAAGTGTAACTCACAATTTCAGCTTCTTTTTAGAAAGTGCTAGTGCCAACTAATTTTTATTTTGTTTTATACTTTTTCCATAGAGTGCTAGTGCTTATTCCTATTTCTAATATAAAGTGCTTTTTTCTATAAAGTGCTAGTGCCTATGTCCTACTCCAAAATTAAAAGCAATTAGATTCTAAAATGACTCTCTTGAGTGTGCAGATTCTACTGCAAATTTAATATAGGTATGTGAACAAATCCTCGTCCACATTTAATACATTGGGCTCTTAGCTGTCTAATTCCAGGATATAATAGGTTTCTAGTTTACGTAATACCTTTTCTCTGTTGCCACCTCTCTTTCTTTTAGGCACTGCTGCAATACAGCTATAGCGCATTAATACTGGATCACTTTGATGTTCCTTTTCAAAATGCCTGGCCACAGGGTAGCTACGATCCTTGTTATTTATTGCTCTCCTATGCTGCAGAATCCTTTTATGTGCTGGTAATGTGGTGCTGCCTACATATATTTTCTCACAGGGGCACTTTAAAATGTATACTACAAAGCTTGATTTACAGGTTAAAAATCCTCTCATTTTTACAGTTTTGTTAAAAACCGTTTTAAAATTAGAGAGATTTTCCCCATGCATGGCCTTACATTTTAAACATTTTTTAAAACCTTCTCTCTGCTGTAACCAGGTTTGATTTCCAGTACTCTCACAGTATTCACTTTTTACCATATGATCTTTCAAACATTTAGATTTCTTATATGTTATTTCCGGGTACTTCTTTACTTGTGGTCCTATTATAGGGTCACCTCTACTAAGGTGCCAGTGCTTTTTTAGAATAAGACTCACTTCTTTGTGTTTAATGTTATAAGTCGTTATGAACCTGTGTGTATTCACTCCTTGTCTAAGTTTTTTCTTTTCAGCTGTCTTGAAGGGTTCAAATAACACTTTTTCTCTGCTTAGCATTTTTGCTTTCTTCGAGGCTATTTCTACAGTTTTAATCGGATAGCCTCTCTGTAAAAACTGGCTCATCATCTCCTTTTCCACAGTTTCATAGTCTTCCAAAGTGCTACACGATCTTCTTGCCCTATAAAACTCTCCAAAGGGAATGCTTTTGATGAGAGGTGTTGGATGGCAACTCCCCACATGAAGTATCGTGTTTCCAGCTGTTGGTTTTCTGAAAACCGTGGTTTCCAATCTATCTCCTCTCACTAATGCTCTTACATCTAAGAAATCTATGGAGGTTCTGCTATAGTGCCCCACAAAATTCAGATTTAACACATTCCTATTCAGGTCATTGATAAACAGATCTATATCCGTTTCCGTGCCCTGCCACAGCACGAAAACGTCATCAATAAACCTTAACCAGATTAAAACATTTTCTGTCCAATGTTCCAACTCCGGCCCTCCGAGCACCCGCTCCTCCCACCAGCCAAGATGTAAATTAGTGTAGCTGGGGGCAAAGCATGTGCCCATGGCCGTCCCTTGTTCTTGTTGTAACATTTCATTACCGAACATAAATATATTCTTGGTAAGGCACCATTCCATCATCTCGAGTACCATGGTATTGTGTCTTAAAAATCTCATTGGTTTCGCTTTCAAAAAATATTCTGTAGCCCTCAGGCCATCTACATGCCTTATACTGGTATAAAGGGTTGAGATATCTAAAGTCACCAATACCATATTATCATCACATTTTACATCATAGATGTATTTTAGGAAATCTGCAGAATCTCTTATGTAAGAGGGGAGTGTTTTTACAATGGGACTTAAAAAGAAGTCAATGTATTTCCAAACATTTTCAAATAAGCTGTTACATGATGAAATTATCGGTCTCCCAGGTGGGTTAAAAATATCTTTATGAACCTTTGGTATCATATAAAACACCAGAGTAACTGGATTTTCTTGTTTGACAAATCTATATTCGTCTCGGCTAAGTAAATCTTGTTCTTTCCTTTCTTTTAGTTTATCAAAAAATATATCTTTCACTTTTTCATATTCTGTTGGTGTGATCCTCTTATAGCAATCTGTGTTGTTTAATTGATTTAACGCTTCCTCCTTATACAGATCTCTTCCCCAAAGGACAACGTTTCCTCCTTTAGCTGAAGGTTTCACCAATATCCCTTGCTCTTTTTGATCTTTCCCAAAACTTTGTGAATTTGTATTTCTTTGGGGTCAGTTTCTCTTCTTTGATTCGCCATGTTTTGGTACAGTCTCCGTAGGTCTCCTATCACATTCTCAGAGAATATGTCTAGATTGTCTCTCATCATTTGTGGTATAAACCGTGACCTTGGACGAAAGGGAGTGCGATCACTGTTGTTTAGTGTTAACGCCATTGCTTCCCCTATTGCTTCTTCTGTTGAGTACTCCTCATTTTGTTGGAGATCATTTTTGTTTTCATTTTGTAGAGACCACATATCTTCTAGGATAGGAATGTTTGATACAGTTAAAATACTCTGATTCAGTGAGGGAGTAACCAATTCTGGTATTTTTTATAGGTACCAGGATATTTTTTGTTTTGTGTAGCTTCATCAATTTTAGTTTCTGAATTAACTTGTAAAGGTCCATCCTACTATTAGCATAATTAAATTCATTCTTGGGACAGTAGGATAGACCTAATTCCAGCACAGCTTTGTCATCATCTATTAATTCAATGGAACTTAAGTTGATGATTGTGTTGCTTTGTTTTACTGCTTCTCCTTCTGTTTCACATTGGAGCGCATTGATCCCTCTGTTGTTCCTCCTTGTGCTCCTCGATATCCCTGTCCTATATATCTGTGTGCATATTACCTACTGCCGATTTTTGTTTTGCCAATAAATTTGGTTCCATTTGACGAATCTTCACAAACGTTTTGGTGACTACCATTTTATGTTTCAGGGTGCGGTCCCTGGGGCGCTAAAGTTGAGTGCATATTATTTGAAGGGGTCAGGGTAGAGGTACCTTGACCCTATGAGTGTGTCAGAGGGGTTGTAGAGGGACTCATGAAGGTCAAGATATTGCCTTAAAACATTTTTTTTGACTGCCGGGATTTGCGGAGCCGTTGAGGTGCTCAGTGCGGCCTCCATATGAAATAGTGATGGAGCCACAAATCCTCCCACAATGAAAAAAAAATAAAAACTTACCCACAGACCTACTTACAAACCCACACAGTCATTCATACACCCACTCACAGACCCACACAGGTACTCATTCACCCACTCACAGACCCACACAGACATTCACACACCCACACAGACACTCACACACCCACTGCAGACCCACTCACACACCCACTCACAGACTGACACAGACACTCCCATTCACAGACCCACTTAGACACTCACTCACCCACTCACAGACCCACACAGACACTCACACACCCACTCACAGTCCCACTGAGACACTCTCACACTCATTAAGAGACCCACTCAGGCACTCATACACCCACTCATAGGCCCATTCAGACACCTATACACCAACTCACAGACCCACTGAGATACTCACATAGCCACTCACAGACCCACTTAGAGACTCATACACCCACTCAGACACTCTTAGACCCACTCACAGACCTACTCAGATGCTCACACACCCACTCAGACCCACTCAGACACTCTCACATCCACTCACAGATCCAGTCAGACACTCATACACCCACTCACAGACAGACCCAGACACTCACATCCACTCACAGACCCACTCAGAGACTCTTAGACCCACTTATAGATCCACTCAGACACTCTCACACCCACTCAGACTCACTCAGATGCTCTCACACCCACTCACAGACCCACTCAGATACTCACACACCCACACACAGACTAACTCTCACACACACACACCCACTCACTGACCCACTCATACACTTACACACCCACTCATGGACCCACTCAGAAAATCACACACCCACTCACAGACCCACTCAGACACTCTTAGACCCACTTACAGACCCACTCAGACACTCACACCTACTCATGGACCCATTCAGATGCTCTCATACCCACTCACAGACCCACTCAGATACTCTAACATCCACTCACAGACCCAGTCTGACAATCACACACCCACTCACAGACTCACACAGACACTTACACACCCATTCACGGACCCACTCAGAAAATCACACACCAACTCACAGGCCCATTCAGACACTCTTATACCCACTCACAGGCCTACTCAGATACTCTCACACCTACTCACAGACCCACTCATGCACTTTCACATCCACTCACAGATCCAGTCAGAAACTCATACACCCACTCACAGACAGGCCCAGACATGCTCACACCCACTCACAGGCACACTCAGACACTCTTAGACCCACTCACAGACCCACTTGGTAAATTTCACAACCACTCACAGACCCACTCTCACACCCACTCACAGACCCACTGAGACACTTACACACCCACTGACAGGCCTACTCAGATACGCTTATACCCACTCACAGGCCCACTCAGACACTCTCACACCCACTCAGACACGCTCACATTAAATCACAGACCCACTCATAGACTCACACATCCATCACAGGCCCACTCAGACACTCACAAACCCACTGACAGACCAACAGAGACACTCACACACCCACTCACAGACCCAAAGAGACACTCACACACCCACTCACTTTGGTTTGTGGATCCACGACAAACCCGCGGATTTGAGTAAGAAATTTAAAAAAGGCACTTAAAAAGAAAACAAACCAGTGTTTGGGGAAAGGGGTGGCTCTGAGAAGAGCCTTTGTGTTTATGGTATGCAGATGATAACTATACATAAAACAGGATGCAGTCTTTCAAGTTGTTGAGGTACACCCTGTTGCCTTTCTCTGTGAAATGAACTCCATCATTTCTATATATACCTTCCATATCAAAGCGTAAATTTATGTGGCATATAGAGCTCATGTTCTGGTCTCTGAGGAATGCAGAAACAGTTTTATTGACATGTTTCCTGGATTTGTTTATCTGTGGACAAAATCTGTTTGACCACTTCCACTTCTGCCTCGGGCAAATGTTGGAGAACACCAAGGCAGCATGAGGGAAAAGTGCCATTAATTGACCAAAGGTATCCTTCATTAGGATTTCCAGTCTTACCCCAGTAAGTGAGCCTAAGTCTTTATCACCGCAGTGCACAATCATGAGGTCTGGATTTTGGCAATCCACAATGCTTTCCACCAAAGGCAGCAATTAATGCCACTTTAACCCTCTCTAGCCAACCCAAGTAATTTCTACATTAGGTAAACTCAAGTCCCTGCCAATGTCACACTTTCGAGCACTCTCTCTGGCTCAAAACACAAAACTATGGTCCACAATCCATACTCTAACCATTTTGAATGCAAAAACAACAATTCATGGACAGAATGCAGAACAATGTCATACATTCACCCCAGTACAGAGATCTGAGCCTAAATCCATAGTTTTTTTGCTCCCCATGCCATTCCAGTTTGAACCCAACCATATGCAAATCAGCCCGAACTGCCAGGTCAGGTCCTCCCTGGACTGGAAACAAGCCTCCTAAGACCGGTTTCGGGGTTTCACCCCTCATCAGCCAGGATAGCTTGACTCAAGTGGCATGAAGAGCACGGGACACACTTCTGGGCTTACCCGTCCCACTCGGGGTGACAAATGCAAAAACAACAATTGATGAACAGAATGCAGAACAATGTCATACATTCACCCCAGTACAGAGATTTGGGCCTAAATCCATCGTTTTTTTGCTCCCCATGCCATTCCAGTTTGAACCCAGCCATATGCAAATCAGTCTTGACTCTGTGCCCAATGGGAACAGTCCAGCCTGAACTGCCAGCCAGGTCCTCCCTGGACTGGAAACAAGCATCCTAGGACTGGTTTCAGAGTTTCACCCCTCATCAGCCAGGATAGCTTGACTCCAGTGGCATGGAGAGCACGGGACACACTTCTGGGCTTACCCGTCCCACTCGGGGTGACAAATGCAAAAACAACAATTGATGAACAGAATGCAGAACAATGTCATACATTCACCCCAGTACAGAGATTTGGGCCTAAATCCATCGCCCTAAGCTGGCAGGGTGTGCCCAGACTTAGGACCCTTGCTCACTTTGCCACTGGATTCAAGCTAGCCTGGCTGATGAGGGCTGTTACCCCAAAACCGATCCCAGGATGCTTGTTTCCGGTTCAGGGAAGACCTGGCTTGGCAGTTCGGGCTGGACTGTTCCCATGAGGCACAGGGTCAAGACTGATTTGCATATAGCTTGGTCTTAACTGAGGTGGCGAAGTGAGCTAAAGAACGATGATGTATGCAACCCAGATCTGTGACTGGGGATGAGTGTCTGAAACATTTCAGTGCTCCGTCCATCATCTCCTTGTGTTTGCTTTGTTCACCCTCAGTTGGCAGGGTATGCCCAGATGTGGGTCCCTTGCTCACTTTTCCCCTGGATTCAAGCTAGCCTGGCTGATGAGGGGTGTTACCCCGAAACCGGTCCCAGGATGCTTGTTTCCGGTTCAGGGAAGACCTGGCTTGGCAGTTCGGGCTGGACTGGTCCCATGAGGCACAGGGTCAAGACTTATTTGCATATAGCTTGGTCTTAACTGAGGTGGCGAAGTGAGCTAAAGAACGATGATGTATGCAACCCAGATCTGTGACTGGGGATGAGTGTCTGAAACGTTTCAGCGCTCCATCCATCATCTCCTTGTGTTTGCTTTGTTCACCCTCAGTTGGCAGGGTATGCCCAGATGTGGGTCCCTTGCTCACTTTTCCCCTGGATTCAAGCTAGCCTGGCTGATGAGGGGTGTTACCCCGAAACCGGTCCCAGGATGCTTGCTTCCGGTTCAGGGAAGACCTGGCTTGGCAGTTCGGGCTGGACTGTTCCCATGAGACACAGGGTCAAGACTGATTTGCATATAGCTGGGTCTGAACTGAGGTGGCGAAATGAGCTAAAGAACGTTGATGGATTCAACCCAGATCTGTGACTGGGGGTGAGTATCTGAAAAGTTTCAGCGCTTCGTCCATCATCTCCTTGTGTTTGCTTAGTTCACCCTAAGATGGCAGGGTATGCCCAGATGTGGGTCCCTTGCTCACTTTGCCACTGGATTCAAGCTAGCCAGGCTGATGAGGGGCGTTACCCCGAAACCGGTCCCAGGATGCTTGTTTCCGGTTCAGGGAAGACCTGACTTGGCAGTTCGGGCTGGACTGTTCCCATGAGACACAGGGTCAAGACTGATTTGCATATAGCTGGGTCTGAACTGAGGTGGCAAAGGGAGCTAAAGAACGTTGATGGATTCAACCCAGATCTGTGACTGTGGGTGAGTGTCTGTTAGAAATGGGATTTGTGGTAGGCTTGGGCGTGGGCCAAAGCCAGGCAAAAACCACCACTCTAGTCAGGATAAGGGAGTTACACGTCTAAAACAACCCCTGCTCACCCCCTTGGTAGCTTGGCACGAGCAGCCAGGCTTATCTTAGAGGCAGTGTGTAAAGCATTTGCACATAACTGACAGTAATACAGTGTTCGCATCACAAAAGGACAGCACACCAGTTTTGAAAAATATCCAATATTTTTATATAATTAAGACAAGACCAAAAACGATAAGAATCCACAATACTATACTTAAAAGTTCACAGTTCCAAAAATCCGCGGATTAAAAAGAGTTCCTTGTGTGGATAGCTCCGTCCGGGCTGCACGGCGTCGTGAACAACAAATCCAACAGTTCTGGCTGGTCGCGGGGTCGCGGGCCAGCTACGGTGTCGAGAAGACCCGCAAACAGTACCTGTGAGAGATGCAGGGCGTTGAGGCCCTTGAAGTCACACGCGTTGCAGGTCGAGCTCCTCTCTGATGGAATCAGGAGCGCTGGCACCGGCAGGCGTCGGGTGCTGCGGTGCGAAGTGCAGCGGTGCGGCGTGTGGTGCCCCCAGGTCGCGGTGCGAGCAGCGGCTCGGTGGCGGCGTCAGATGGCGTCGTCGGTGAGACCAGGGTCGCGGTGCGAGATGAAGGCGGTGCTCGCCACGGTGCTAGCAGGTCACGGTGCAAGCAGCGTTGTTGTCGTTGCTGAAGCGCTGTCGTCGGCTGACGAACTTGAGTCGATGGCGCCGGCGTCGGTAGGCCAAGGCTGCGGTGCAGAATGAGGGCGGTGCGTCGTGTGACTTACGAGCGGTGCCCTCGAACCACGGTGCAAGCAGCAGCGTCAATTTCGGTGGGAAGTGGCGGCGTCAGGCAGGCCAAGGCGTCCTCGTGAAGCAAGGCGGTGCAGAGTGCGGTGCCCACAGGTCGCGGTGCGAGCAGCGGCTCGGTGGCAGCATCAACAGGCGTCATTGGTGAGACCAGGGTCACTGTGCGGCATTGCGGCGGTGCTCTCTGCGGTGCCAAAGCTTTGGCGTGAAGCGAGGCAGTGCAGAGTGTGGTGCCCACAGGTCACGGTGCGAGCAGTGGCTCGGTGGCGGCGTCAACAGGCGTTGTTGGTGAGACCAGGGTCGCGGTGCAGCATTGCGGCGGTGCTCTCTGCGGTGCCAAAGCTTCGGCGTCAAGCGAGGCGGTGCGGAGTGCGGTGCCCACAGGTCGTGGTGCGAGCAGCGGCTCGGTGGTGGCATCAGCAGGCATCGTTGGTGAGACCAGGGTCACGGTGCGGCATTGCGGCGGTGCTCTCTGCGGTGCCAAAGCTTCGGCGTGAAGCGAGGCGCTGCGGAGTGCGGTGCCCACAGGTCGCGGTGCAAGCAGCGGCTTGGTGGCGGCGTCCACAGGCATCGTCGGTGAGACCAGGGTTGCGGTGCGGCATTGCGGCGGTGCCCCCTGCGGTGCCAAAGCGAGGCGTGAAGCGAGGCGGGGCGGAGTGCGGTGCCCACAGGTCGCGGTGCAAGCAGCAGCTCGGTGGCGGTGTCAACAGGCGTCGTCGGTGGTGTTCTTCGGGTGGCGGCACAAAACACACAGTCCCCAGTGCTGCAGGTCGAAGAACTTGAAGACTTGCTGTTCCTGAGACTTCGTGAACAGGGGGCAAGCTCTACCTCAAGCCCTTGGAGAGACTCACAAGTTAGGTTGCAGAAAGTCCAGTCCAGGCCTTTCACTGCCCAAGACAGAAGCAGCCACTGCAGGTCAGCCCAGCAAAGCACCCAGCAAAGCAGTCGTTCCTTTTGGCAGCTTCTCCGGCTCTTCTTCTTGGCAGTCTTCTTGTTCCAGATGAGTTCTAAAGTTCAGGGGTCTGGGCCCCAGTATTTGTATCCAAAAATCCTTTGATCTTTCAGGCAGAGGGTGTTTGTGCCCGGCCAGAACCAGTTCTGCTTTCTCTGGTGTGATTTCCTGGCAGGAGGTGGAGACGGCATTGTCAGAGGCAGACCAGGCCCTTTGAGGTGCAAGGAAATCTCCCCCTTCCCCCATCGCTGCCCAGGTCTATTCAGCCCTTTCCTGACCTACCTAGACTATCTGGAGCCCCTGCGGCCCCCCAGCCTTCTGTCATCCAAAACCCAGACAGGCAATCCACATTCCAGCAGAGGCACACGGGATGACTGAGCAAGAAAATACCTACTTTCTAAAAGTGGTATTTTCAAACACAGAATGTAAAAATCTCCTTCACTAAAAGATGCATCTTTAGATTCTGAGTTCAGGCATACTAAATTCTATTTTCTTACCGAATTCCCTGGGCCAGTTATGTTTATAAGATGTTATAAACAAACCTCCCATTCTATCCTATGGGGAACTGGTATCCTTACAATAGTGAAAAACGAAATTGGCTGTAATTCACTATCAGAACATGCCACACACACCAGGGCATGACCCACCTTTCACATACACTGCACCCTGCCCACAGGTGTACCTTGGGCCTACCTGAGGGGTGTCTGACATGTAAGAAAAGGAAGGTTAGGGACCGGCCAGTGTGTGCACTGGCCAAGTCGACATGGCAGTTACAAACTGCGTGCAGACTCTGCAATGGCAGGTCTGAGTTACCGTTTTCAGGGCTACTCACGGGGGTGGCACAACCAGTGCTGCAGGCCCCTGAGTAGCATTTGATTCACCAGCCCTGGCACACGCAGTGCACTTTACTAGGGGCTAACAGGTAAATCAAATATCCAATCATGGAAACACCCATCCATAACACAATTTACACAGAGAGCATATGCACTTTAGCACTGATTAGCAGTGGTAAAGTCCCCAGAGTCCTAAAACCAACACAAACAGGTCAGAGAAAAATAGGAGGAAACAGCAAAAAGTTTGGGGATAACCCTGCAAAAAGGGCCATTTCCAACAGTGTATGAAAAGTTTCATCGCTCCGTCCATCATCTCCTTGTGTTTGCTTTCTTTGCGCTAAGTTGGCAGGGTATGACCAGACATGGGTCCCTTGCTCACTTTGCCACTGGATTCAAGCTAGCCTGGCTGATGTGGGGTGTTACCAGAAACTGGTCCCAGGATACTTGTTTCCGGTTCAGGGAAGACCTGGCTTGGTGGTTCGGGCTGGACTGGTTCCATGAGGCACAGGGTCATGACTGATTTGCATATAGCTGGGTCTGAACTGAGGTGGTGAAGTGAGCTAAAGAACATTGATGGATTCAACCCAGATCTGTGACTGGGGGTGAGTGTCTGAAAAGTTTCAGCACTCCGTCCATCATCTCCTTGTGTTTGCTTTGTTTGCCCTAAGTTGTCAGGGTATGCCCAGACATGGGTCCCTTGCTCACTTTGCCACCGGATTCAAGCTAGCCTGGCTGATGAGGGCTGTTACCCTGAAACCGGTCCCAGGATGCTTGTTTCCGGTTCAGGGAAGACCTGGATTGGCACTTCGGGCTGGACTGTTCCCATGAGACACAGGGTCAAGACTGATTTGCATATAGCTAGGTCTGTACTGGGATGGCGAAGTGAGCTAAAGAACGATGATGGAATCAACCGAGATCTGTGACTAGGGTTGAGTGAAACGTTTCAGCGCTCCGTCCATCATCTCCTTGTGTTTGCTTTGTTCGCCCTAAGTTGGCAGGGTATGCCCAGACATGGGTCCCTTGCTCACTTTGCCACTGGATTCAAGCTAGCCTGGCTGATGAGGGGTGTTACCCCGAAACTGGTCCCAGGATGCTTGTTTCCGGTTCAGGGAAGACCTGACTTGGCAGTTCAGGCTGGACTGTTCCCATGAGGCACAGTGTCAAGACTGATTTGCATATAGCTGGGTCTGAACTGAGGTGGCAAAGTGAGCTAAAGAACGTTGATGGATTCAACCCAGATCTGTGACTGGGGGTGAGTGTCTGAAAAGTTTCAGTGCTCTGTCCATCATCTCCGTGTGTTTGCTTTGTTCGCCCTAAGTCAGCAGGGCATGCCCAGACGTGGGTCCCTAGCTCACTTTGCCCCTTGATTCAATCTAGCCTGGCTGAAGAGGGGTATTACACCAAAACCGGTCCCAGGATGCTTGTTTCCAGTTCAGGGAAGACCTGGCTTGGCAGTTCGGGCTGGACTGTTCCCATGAGGCACAGGGTCAAGACTCATTTGCATATAGCTGGGTCTGAACTGAGGTGGTGAAGTGAGCTAAAGAACGATGATGGATTCAACCCAAATCTGTGACTGGGGGTGAGTGTTTGAAAAGTTTCAGTGCTCTGTCCATCATCTCCTTGTGTTTGCTTTGTTCGCCCTAAGTCGGCAGGGCATGCCCAGACGTGGGTCCCTTGCTCACTTTGCCCCTTGATTCAAGCTAGCCTGTCTGAAGAGGGGTATTACACCAAAACCGGTCCCAGGATGCTTGTTTCCGGTTCAGGGAAGACCTGGCTTGGCAGTTCGGGCTGGACTGTTCCCATGAGGCACAGAGTCAAGACTGATTTGCATATAGCTGGGTCTGAACTGAGGTGGCGAAGTGAGCTAAAGAACGTTGATGGATTCAACCCAGATCTGTGACAGAGGGTGAGTGTCTGAAAAGTTTCAGCACTCCATCCATCATCTCCTTGTGTTTGCTTTGTTCACCCTAAGTTGGCAGGGTATGCCCAGACATGGGTCCCTTGCTCACTTTACCACTAGATTCAAGCTAGCCTTGCTGATGAGGGGTGTTACTTCAAAACTGGTCCCAGGATGCTTCTTTCCAGTTCAGGGAAGACCTGGCTTGGCAGCTCGAGCTGGACTGTTCCCATGAGGCACAGGGTCAAGACTGATTTGCATATAGCTGGGTCTGAACTGAGGTGGCGACGTGAGCTAAAGAACGATGATGGATTCAACCCAGATCTGTGACTGGGGGTGAATGTCTGAAAAGTTTCAGCGCTCTGTCCATCATCTCCTTGTGTTTGCTTTGTTCGCCCTAAGTTGGCAGGGTATGCCCAGACGTGGGTCCCTTGCTCACTTTGCCACTGGATTCAAGCTAGCCTGGCTGATGAGGGGTGTTACCCTGAAACCGGTCCCAGGATGCTTGTTTCCAGTTCAGGGAAGACCTGGCTTGGCAGTTCGGGCTAGACTGTTAACATGAGGCACACGGTCAAGACTGATTTGCATATACCTGGGTCAAGACTGATTTGCATATAGCTGGGTCTGAAATGTGGTGGCGAAGTGAGCTAAAGAACGATGATGGATTCAACCCAGATCTGTGACTGGGGGTAAGTGTCTGAAAAGTTTCAGCGCTCCGTCCATCATCTCCTTGTGTTTGCTTTCTAACCATTTTAAAGGCAAAGAAGAGTAGCACACAAAATAAAAGTCAGTTAAAATGGAGGACAGCACCTAATTTAAAAAAGAGCATATTTGATTGGATGGTGTTATTATGCAGGTAGCTAAATTTGGGTAGTGATTTTCAAAAAAAAGCAGCTACATCTGTGATTGGCTGTGGGGAAAAAAAAAAAAGATATGCTATTTAGGAAATGCTGATATTTCCAAGCGGTTAACCACATGTGCTACAGTTGACTTTGAAGCTAGTTTGCTGCTCACAAAGTGTTGTGAACTTTTGACCTAGTGCTAGCAGAGAGTGTTTTAAACATGGTTACTATGAAAACAGACCTATAAGAGTGTAGGGAGAAGGGAAGTAAAAAGACTATACATTGCCTATTATGGAGTGTTTGTCTTCTAATTTAGTAGTATCTTAGAATGTAAAATGTAGAGGCAAAGCATTAAGAGTACAATGTTAAATACTTTCACGGGCTCTCGTGTGAATTTGCAGATCTATTGCGAATTTATCCTGAGGTTGTGGTGAGCGCCGCTACAGATTCGCGAATCCACCCACAAACATGACCAGTTTGGACTTCTTATCAGGAGTCTAAGAAAGGGTTAATAAAGACTGACAATTGAGAAGTGGAATAACAAAAATAAAATATGAAAGGAACGTTATGAGTTGCTAGCTACATCAGTATCACTGAAAGCAGAGTAGGAAGCATTGCCATTATTGGTTCTTTTGGACTGCAAGTGTTAAGTGATACAGAGTTAAAATTGGAGAACATCAAAGAGATTTCACTGGTTTGTCAATAACGGTGTACTTTTAATATATATTTTTATATGTGACAGCCAAAACGCGTCTCTCTGTTCTTGCCAGGTCGGAGGAGGCCCTATGAAATAAAATATGCCTCAAAACCCTGCATTCTTCGTGTGCGTGCCTTCTTCCAGCTGGAGCAAGGGTTTGTTTGGATATATATATATATATATAAACGAAAGTCCTGTCCGCAATCCTGCGGAACACCAGGCAAGGACCTCGATACAGTTCAGGAAATCACGGACTCCCACACAACATAGGTGGTTGAAGCAGTGTCAAATTTATTGGAGATTAAAACCAAAAATCACCACAGGAACAGTGCCTGCCATGACGCGTTTCGCTCCTATATATATCCAGAAACCTCCGCTTACAACTTGATTTGTTCAAAAACGGAGTACGGAACACGTTGTCTTTGCGATGTCTTTTTATTTTTCCCCAAACACCTCTACAGCCATGACGCGTTTCAGCCCTGCCCCGGGCCATGATCAAATGACACGCTCTGTCAGGTAGGTGGATTTTTTATACATTTTGTTTGTGAAACTTTTAAAGTGACAGGTGTTTAAGTTGAAATGGATAGACATAGACAAAGTATACAATTATTTATAATAAACCAAGTAGTGTGTTTTGATTAAAACCTGCTACAAATAAAATACAATATAAAATATATAGTATACAATTGTTGCAAGGCTATATCATTGTAAATAAACACAAAAGACAAATTGTCTGCCATCGAAGCACTTTTAGATAGCCATAAAATATGTTATCTTCCATATATTGTGTAAGCATTGCCTCGCATTGGTACTTGGTGTAAAAATAATTATACTGAGATAATAAAATCGGGAATTTAGGTAGTTATTAAAAATACAAGTATGAAAATATATATATATATATATTTTACCTACTGGCGGTCGCCAGTAGGTAGTTATAGTTAGGACCTCATTTCAATTTAAAAAGCGTTTTTTCTTTTGCCAATATCTTTGGCGCCGTTTGACGAATCTTCGCGACATTTTTAAAACTACTGGTTCACTTAGGACAGCTCCTGTCTTGAAAGTTTCGGGGTGATTCGTTGAGTGGGGGCCGAGAAAAAAGGGGGGTCCCGAAACACGTTTACTCCACATTAATTTCCTTAGGAAACTTTAGACAAAGCTACTGCCAGAACTGCTGAACGGAATTACAGCTGCACAGCCCCCCTTCTAACAATAATAGAAAAAAAGAAGCCGGCATCTTGCTGGAGGCCACTCCCTCTCCCTGCACCACTGTGCAAAATGCGCCTCCTGGCACTTTCTGAATTGGGGGATTCAGTCCCCTTCAATTCAAAGGGTCCTTAGGGGCCAACTAGACCACCAGGTACCTCCAGTAATCCCCACACAGTGGGATTGCTGAGAGTTGGTCCGAGGCCATGCCCCTTTTTACACCACTCTGCAAACGTACCTCTTGGCACACTGCTGGTGGGGTGATGAGGTCCTCTTGTGTCCTGAGGACCTCAGGACTAAAGTGGACTTCATCCCCCGAGCAGAAGTGCGCCAGGAGGTGGGTTTGCAGAGTGGTGTAAAAAGGGGGCGTGGCCTCAGACCACTCTCAGCAATCCAGCTGTGCGGGGCTTACTAGAGATAACAGGAGGGCTAGTTGGCCCCCAGGGACCCTCGGGAGGCAAGGGGACTTCATCTCCCAACCAAGAGCGTGCCAGGAGGTGCGTTTGCAGAGTGGTGGAGAAAGGGGGCGTGGCCTGTGTCCACCTCTCAGCAATCCCACTGTGTGGAGCTTACTGGAGGTAACAGGTAGGCTAGTTGGCCCCTAAGGACCCCCACAAGCGAAGGGGACTTCATCCCCCAACCAAGAGTGTGCCAGGAGGCGCGTTTGCAGAATGGTGGGCAAAGGGGGTGTGGCCTGCTATGAGAACTTAGCAATCCTGTTGTGTGGGACTTACTGGAGATAATAGGAGGGGTAGTTGGCCCCCAAAGATGTCCTTGGGGGCCGACTACCCCTCCTGTTACCTCCAGTAAGTCCCACACAGTGGGATTGCTAAGAGGTCTTCAGAGGCCACGCCCCATTTCTCCACCACTCTGCAAATGCGCCTCCTGGCACTCTAAGGGTTGGAGGATGAAGTCCACTTTACTCCTGAGGGACTTTGGGGGCCAAGAAGCCCTCCTGGTACCTCCTGTAAGTCCTACGCAGCGGAATTCCTGAGCGCTGGTCGGAGGCCCAGCACCCTTTCTCCACCACTCTGCAAACGCGACTTCTAGTTAAAGAAGCATTTGCAATGTAATAGGTTTCGCATTTGCGAGAGTTAGAGCTATTGGCATTGTAAATGTAAAAGTTTTTTACTAATGTTTTTGGAGTGGATTGGATGTAAGTTGTGTGTAGTGGAATTATGTGGTATGTTGTGCAGTGAAATTATGTGGATAGAAAGTATGTGGTATTTAGTGTATATGAATTATGTAGAGTAGGATTATGTGTTATGGAGAGTAATTATGTGGTATGGTAGTCTGTGTTGTGGAGTGGTAACCTCAGGTTTAGTCTTCCTCGTTTCCATAAAAGCTAAACTATGAACTCAATGAGACAAAAAAAGAAGAAATCACTAAGGAGCACTTCTGGACCTAGTCAGAGGTATGAGCAGGGCCACTGGAATTATGCGACTGTGTTTTCTGCACCGACTTTCGCACAATCATACATTTTTCGTATTAGCCACATAATCCATCATCTGCTGCCTAATCTGCAGATTTGAACAAAAAAAGCCTTGTTTCTAGCTCAAACGGCTCAAACGTTACCAAAAATGCAGCGACAAGTGTTACAGCGTGGTGAAAGGTCCTTTGTAAACCTAGAATGGTCACCTGTTACTTATTGCTAAATGTGGGTGTTAAATTGGTACTGATGACGTGCAAGCCACTCTTGCTTCTTTCTATGCCTCTCTTGCCTCTTTCTGCATTTCTGTTGCTTCTTTCTGCACCTTTCTTTTTCTGCACTTCTCTTGCCTCTTTCTGCACATCTCTTCTACTTTCTGCACCTCTTTTGCCTCTTTCTGCACTTCTGTTGCCTCTTTCTGCACCTCACTTGCTTCTTTGTGTACCCCTCTTGCTTCTTTCTGCACCTCTCATGCCTCTTTCTGCACCCCTTCCCTCTTTCTGCACCCCTCCTGCCTCTTTCTGCACCTCTGTTCCTTCTTTCTGCACTTCTTTTGTTTCTTTCTGCGCCGCTCTTGCTTCTTTCTGCATCTCTCTTGCCTCTTTCTCCACCCCTCTTCCCCCTTACTGCATGTCTGTTGCTTCTTTCTGCACTTCTCTTGCCTCTTTCTCCACCCCTCTTCTCTTTTTCTGCATCTCTGTTGCTTCTTTCTGCACTTATCTTGCGTCTTTCTGTACCTCTCGCTTCTTTCTTCACCCTTTGTGCCTCTTTCTGCACCCCTCTTCTCTTTCTGCACTCCTATTGCCTCTTTCTGCACCTCTGTTCCTTCTTTCTGCACCTCTCTTGTCTCTTTCTCCACCCCTCTTCCCTCTTTCTGTACCTCTGTTGCTTCTTTCTGCACCTCTCTTGTCTCTTTCTCCACCCCTCTTCCCTCTTTCTGTACCTCTGTTGCTTCTTTCTGCACCTCTCTTGTCTCTTTCTCCACCCCTCTTCCCTCTTTCTGCACCTGTGTTACTACTTTCTGCACTTCTTTTGTTTCTTTCTGCACATCTCACTTCTTTCTGCACTTCTTTTGCCTCTTTCTGCACCCTTCTTCCCTCTTTCTGCACCCCTCTTGCCTCTTTCTGCACCTCTGTTCCTTCTTTCTGCACTTATTTTGTTTCTTTCTACAGCTCTCTTGCCTCTTTCTGCACCTCTCTTGCTTCTTTCTGCACCAGTCGAGCTTCTTTCTACACCTCTGTTCCTTCTTTCTGCACTTATGTTGTTACTTTCTGCAGCTCCCTTGCCTCTTTCTGCACCCTTTTGCCTCTTTTTGCACCCCTCTTGCCTCTTTCTGCACCTCTATTCCTTCTTTCTGGTCTTCTTTTGTTTCGTTCTGCACCTCTCTTGCTTCTTTCTGTACCTCTCCTGCCACTTTCTCCACCCCTGTTACCCCTTTTTGCATCTCTGTTGCTTCTTTCTGCACTTCTCTTGCCTCTTTCTCCACCTCTCATCCCTCTTTCTGCACCTCTGTTCCTTCTTTCTGCACTTCTTTTGTTTCTTTCTGCAGCTCTCTTGCTTCTTTCTGCACCCCCTTGCTTCTTTCTCTACCCCTCTTCCCTCTTTCTTCACCCCTGTTGCCTCTTTCTGCACCCCTGTTCCTTCTTTCTGCACTTCCTTTGTTTCTTTCTGCACATCTCTTGCTTCTTTCTGCACAACTCGTGCCTCTTTCTCTACCCCTCTTCCCTCATTTTGTACCCCTGTTGCCTCTTTCTGCACCTCTGTTGCTTCTTTCTGCACTACTCTTGCTTCTTTCTGCACCTCCCTTGCTTCTTTCTGCACAACTCATGCTTCTTTTTGCCCCCTTCTTCCCTCATTCTGCACCCCTCTTACTTGTTTCTGTACCCCTTGTGCCTCTTTCTGTACCCCTTGCTTCTTTCTGCACCCCTCTTGCCTCTTTCTCCACCACTCTTCCCTCTTTCTGTACCTCTGTTGCTTCTTTCTGCACCTCTCTTGTCTCTTTCTCCACCCCTCTTCCCTCTTTCTGTACCTCTGTTGCTTCTTTTTGCACCTTTATTGATTCTTTCTGCACCCCTCGTGCCTGTTTCACACCCCTCTACCCGCACCCCTCTTGCCTCTTTCTGCACCTGTGTTCCTTCTTTCTGCACTTCTTTTGTTTGTTTCTGCACCTCTCACTTCTTTTGTTTCTTTCTGCGTCCCTCTTGCCTCTTTCTGCACCTCTGTTCCTTCTTTTGTTTCTTTCAGCACCTCTCAGTTCTTTCTGTACCCCTTTTGCCTCTTTCTGCACCCCTCTTGCCTCTTTCTGCACTGCACCCCTTTTGCCTCTTTCTGCACCCCTCTTGCCTCTTTCTGTACCTCTGTTCCTTCTTGCTGCACTTCTTTTGTTTCTTTCTGCAGCTCTCTTGCTTCTTTCTGCACCCCCTTGTCTCTTTCTCCACCCTTTTTCACCCTTTTTGCCTCTTTCTGCACCTCTGTTGCTTCTTTCTGCACCTCTGTTGCTTCTTTCTGCACTTCTCTTGCTTCTTTCTGCACTTCTGTTGCTTCTTTCTGCACCCATCTTGCCTCTTTCTGCACCCTTCTTCCCTCTTTCTGCACCTCTCTTGCTTCTTTCTGCACCCCTCTTGCCTCTTTCTCCACCCCTCTTCCCTCTTTCTGTACTTCTTTTGTTTCTTTCTGCACCTCTCTTGCTTCTTTCTGCACCCCTTTTCCCTCTTTCTGCTCCCCTCTTGCCTCTTTCTACACCCCTCTTGCCTCTTTCTGCACCTCTGTTGCTTCTTTCTGCACTTCTCTTGCTTCTTCCTGCACCCATCTTGCCTCTTTCTGCATCCTTCTTCAATTTCTGCACCTCTCTTGCTTCTTTATGCACCCCTCTTGCCTCTTTCTCCATCTTCATCCCTCTTTCTGTACTTTTTTTGTTTCTTTCTGCACATCTCTTGCTTCTTTCTGCACCACTTTTCCCTCTTTCTGCTCCCCTCTTGCCTCTTTCTGTACCTCTGTTCCTTCTTTCTGCACTTCTTTTGTTTCTTTCTGCAGCTCTCTTGCTTCTTTCTGCACCCTCTTGCCTCTTTCTCCACCCCTCTTCCCTCTTTCTTCACCCCTTTTCCCTCTTTCTGCTCCCCTCTTGCCTCTTTCTACACCCCTCTTGCCTCTTTCTGCACCTCAGTTGCTTCTTTCTGCACTTCTGTTGCTTCTTTCTGCACCCATCTTGCCTCTTTCTGCACCCTTCTTCCCTTTTTCTGCACCCCTCTTGCTTCTTTCTGCACCCCTCTTGCCTCTTTCTCCACCCCTCTTCCCTCTTTCTGTACTTCTTTTCATTCTTTCTGCACCCTTCTTGCTTCTTTCTGCACCCCTTTTCCCTCTTTCTGCTCCCCTCTTGCCCCTTTCTGTACCTCTGTTCCTTCTTTTTGCACTTCTTTTGTTTCTTTCTGCAGCTCTCTTGCTTCTTTCTGCACCCCCTTGTCTCTTTCTCTACCCCTCTTCCCTCTTTCTTCACCCCTGTTGCCTCTTTCTGCACTCCTGTTCCTTCTTTCTGCACTTCCTTTGTTTCTTTCTGCACATCTCTTGCTTCTTTCTGCACCCCTCGTGCCTCTTTCTGTACCCCTCTTCCCTCTTTTTGTACCCCTCTAGCCTCTTTCTGCACCTCTGTTGCTTCTTTCTGCACTACTCTTGCTTCTTTCTGCAGCTCCCTTGCTTCTTTCTGTACCACTCGTGCTTCTTTTTGCACCCCTCTTCCCTCATTCTGCACCCCTCTTACTTGTTTCTGTACCCCTTGTGCCTCTTTCTGCACCTCTTGCTTCTTTCTGTACCCCTCTTGCCTCTTTCTCCACCCCTCTTCCCTCTTTCTGTGCCTCTGTTGCTTCTTTCTGCACCTCTCTTGTCTCTTTCTCCACCCGTCTTCCCTCTTTCTGTACCTCTGTTGCTTTTTTTGCACCTTTATTGCTTCTTTCTGCACCCCTCATGCCTCTTTCACACCTCTCTACCCGCACCCCTCTTGCTGCACCTGTGTTCCTTCTTTCTGCACTTCTTTTGTTTGTTTCTGCACCTCTCTTGCTTCTTTCTGCACCCCTTTTCCCTCTTTCTGCTCCCCTCTTGCCTCTTTCTGCACCTCTGTTCCTTCTTTCTGCACTTCTTTTGTTTCTTTCTGCAGCTCTCTTGCTTCTTTATGCACCCTCTTGCCTCTTTCTCCACCCCTCTTCCCTTTTTTTTCACCCCTTTTCCCTCTTTCTGCTCCCCTCTTGCCTCTTTCTACACCCCTCTTGCCTCTTTCTGCATCTCAGTTGCTACTTTCTGCACTTCTGTTGCTTCTTTCTGCACCCATCTTGCCTCTTTCTGCACCCTTCTTCCCTTTTTCTGCACCTCTCTTGCTTCTTTCTGCACCACTCTTGCCTCTTTCTCCACCCCTCTTCCCTCTTTCTGTACTTCTTGTGTTTCTTTCTGCACATCTCTTGCTTCTTTCTGCACCCCTTTACCCTCTTTCTGCACCCCTCTTGCCTCTTTCTGCACCTCTGTTCCTTCTTTCTGCACTTCTTTTGTTTCTTTCTGCAGCTCTCTTGCTTCTTTCTGCACCCCTTGTGCCTCTTTCTGTACCCCTCTTCCCTCTTTTTGCACCCCTCTTGCCTCTTTCTGCACCTCTGTTGCTTCTTTCTGCACTACTCTTGCTTCTTTCTGCACCTCCCTTGCTTCTTTCTGCACCACTCGTGCTTCTTTTTGCCCCCTTCTTCCCTCATTCTGCACCCCTCTTACTTGTTTCTGTACCCCTTGTGCCTCTTTCTGCACCTCTTGCTTCTTTCTGTACCCCTCTTGCCTCTTTCTCCACCCCTCTTCCCTCTTTCTGTGCCTCTGTTGCTTCTTTCTGCACCTCTCTTGTCTCTTTCTCCACCCCTCTTCCCTCTTTCTGTACCTCTGTTGCTTCTTTCTGCACCTCTATTGCTTCTTTCTGCACCCCTCGTGCCTCTTTCTCCACTCTCCTCTTTCCACACCCCTCTTGCCTCTTTCTGCACCTCTGTTCCTTCTTTCTGCACTTCTTTTGTTTCTTTCTGCACCTCTCACTTCTTTTGTTTCTTTCTGCATCCCTCTTGCCTCTTTCTGCATCTCTGTTCCTTCTTTTGTTTCTTTCAGCACCTCTCAGTTCTTTCTGCACCCCTTTTGCCTCTTTCTGCACCCCTCTTGCCTCTTTCTGCACCGCACCCCTTTTGCCTCTTTCTGCACCCCTCTTGCCTCTTTCTGCACCTCTGTTCCTTCATTCTGCACTTCTTTTGTTTCTTTCTGCAGCTCTCTTGCTTCTTTCTGCACCCCCTTGCCTCTTTCTCCACCCTTTTCACCCCTGTTGCCTCTTTCTGCACCTCTGTTGCTTCTTTCTGCACTTCTCTTGCCTCTTTCTACACCCCTCTTGCCTCTTTCTGCACCTCTGTTGCTTCTTTCTGCACCTCTCTTGCTTATTTCTGCACCCCTTTTCCCTCTTTCTGCTCCCCTCTTGCCTCTTTCTACACCCCTCTTGCCTCTTTCTGCACCTCTGTTGCTTCTTTCTGCACTTCTCTTGCTTCTTTCTGCACCCATCTTGCCTCTTTCTGTACCCTTCATCCCTTTTTCTGCACCTCTCTTGCTTCTTTCTGTACCCCTCTTGTCTCTTTCTCCACCGTCTTCCCTCTTTCTGTACTTCTTTTGTTTCTTTCTGCACCCCCTTGCCTCATTCTCCACCCCTCTTCCCTCTTTCTTCACCCCTTTTCCCTCTTTCTGCATCCCTCTTGCCTCTTTCTACACCCCTCTTGCCTCTTTCTGCACCTCTGTTGCTTCTTTCTGCACTTCTGTTGCTTCTTTCTGCACCCATCTTGCCTCTTTCTGCACCCTTCTTCAATTTTTCTGCACCCCTCTTGCTTCTTTCTGCACCCCTTTTCCTTCTTTCTGCTACCCCTCTTGCCTCTTTCTGCACCTCTTGTTCCTTCTTTCTGCACTTCTTTTGTTTCTTTCTGCACCTCTCTTGCTTCTTTCTGCACCCCTCTTGCCTCTTTCTGCCACCCCTCTTCCTCTTTCTGCACCCCTCTTGCCTCTTTCTGCTCCCCTCTTGCCTCTTTCTACACCCCTCTTGCCTCTTTCTGCACCTCAGTTGCTACTTTCTGCACCTCTGTTGCTTCTTTCTGCACTCCATCTTGCCTCTTTCTGCACCTCTTCTTCCCTTTTTCTGCACCTCTCTTGCTTCTTTCTGCACCCCTCTTGCCTCTTTCTGCACCCCTCTTCCCTCTTTCTGTACTTCTTGTGTTTCTTTCTGCACCTCTCTTGCTTCTTTCTGCACCCCTTTTCCCTCTTTCTGCTCCCCTCTTGCCCCTTTCTGCACCTCTGTTCCTTCTTTCTGCACTTCTTTTGTTTCTTTCTGCAGCTCTCTTGCTTCTTTCTGCACCCCTTGTGCCTCTTTCTGTACCCCTCTTCCCTCTTTATGTACCCCTGTTGCCTCTTTCTGCACCTCTGTTGCTTCTTTCTGCACTACTCTTGCTTCTTTCTGCACCTCCCTTGCTTCTTTCTGCACCACTCATGCTTCTTTTTGCACCCTTCTTGCCTCTTTCTGCACCCCTCTTGCTTGCTTTCTGCACCCCTCTGTGCTTCTTTCTGCACCTCTTGCTTCTTTCTGTACCCCTCTTGCTCTCTTTCTCCACCCCTCTTCCCTCCTTCTGCACCTCTGTTGCTTCTTTCTGCACCTCTCTTGTCTCTTTCTCCACCCCTCTTCCCTCTTTCTGTACCTCTGTTGCTTCTTTTTGCACCTTTATTGCTTCTTTCTGCACCCCTCGTGCCTCTTTCACACCCCTCTTCTCTGCACCCCTCTTGCCTCTTTCTGCACCTCTGTTCCTTCTTTCTGCACTTCTTTTGTTTCTTTCTGCACTCTCCACTTCTGTTTGTTTCTTTCTGCGTCCCTCTTGCCTCTTTCTACACCTCTGTTCCTTCTTTCTGTTTCTTTCAGCACCTCTCATGCTTCTTTCTGCACTCCTCTTGCTTCTTTCTGCACCTCTCTTGCCTCTTTCTGCACCGCACCCCTTTTGCCTCTTTCTGCACCCCTCTTGCCTCTTTGTGCACCTCTGTTCCTTCTTTCTGCACTTCTTTTGTTTCTTTTCGCAGCTCTCTTGCTTCTTTCTGCACACCCTTGCCTTTTTCTCCACCCTTTTTCACCCTTCTTACCTCTTTCTGCACCTCTGTTGCTTCTTTCTGCACTCCTCTTGCCTCTTTCTACACCCCTCTTGCCTCTTTCTGTACCTCTGTTGCTTCTTTCTGCACTTCTCTTGCTTCTTTCTGGGCTTCTCTTGCTTCTTTCTGCACCCCTCTTGCCTCTTTCTGCACCCTTCTTCCTTCTTTCTGCACCTCTCTTGCTTCTTTCTGCACCTCTCTTGCCTCTTTCTCCACCCCTCTTCCCTCTTTCTGCACTTCTTGTCTCTTTCTGCACCTCTCTTGCTTCTTTCTGCACCCCTTTTGCCTCTTTCTGCACCCCTCTTGCCTCTTTCTACACCTCTCTTGCCTCTTTCTGCACCTCTGTTGCTTCTTTCTGCACTTCTCTTGCTTCTTTCTGCACCCTCTTGCCTCTTTCTGCATCCCTTCTTCCATTTCTGCACCTCTCTTGCTTCTTTCTGCACTCCTCTTGCCTCTTTCTGCACCTCTCTTCCTTCTTTCTGCACTTCTTTTGTTTCTTTCTGCACCTCTCTTTCTTCTTTCTGCACCACTTTTTTCCTCTTTCTGCTCCCCTCTTGCCTCTTTCTGCACCTCTGTTCCTTCTTTCTGCACTTCTCTTGTTTCTTTCTGCAGCTTCTCTTGCTTCTTTCTGCACCCTCTTGCCTCTTTCTCCAACCCTCTTGCCTCTTTCTGCACACCTGTTGCCTCTTTCTGCACCTCTGTTCCCTCTTTCTGCACTTCTTTTGTTTCTTTCTGGACATCTCTTGCTTCTTTCTGCACCACTCGTGCCTCTTTCTGCACCCCTCTTGCCTCTTTCTGCACCCTTCTTCCCTTCTTTCTGCCTCTCTCTTGCTTCTTTCTGCACCCTCTCTTGCCTCTTTCTGCACCCCTCTTCCCTCTTTCTGCACTTCTTTTGTTTCTTTCTGCACCCTCTTGCCTCTTTCTGCACCCACTTTCCTCTTTCTGCACCCCTCTTGCCTCTTTCTTGCACCTCTGTTGCCTTCTTTCTGCACTCTTTTGTTTCTTTCTGCACCTCTCTTGCTTCTTTCTGCACCCTCTTGCCTCTTTCTCCACCCCTCTTCCTCTTTTTGCATCTCTGTTGCTTCTTTCTGCACCTCTTTGCTCTCTTTCTCCACCCCTCATCCTCTTTCTGCACATCTGTTGCCTCTTTCTGCACCCCTCTTGCCTCTTTCTGCACCCTCTTGCCTCTTTCTGCACCTCTGTTCCTTCTTTCTGCACTTCTCTTGTTTCTTTCTGCACCTCTCTTGCTTCTTTCTGCACCCTCCTGCCTCTTTCTCACCCCTGTTACCTTTCTGCACCTCTGTTGCTTCTTTCTGCACTTCTCTTGTCTCTTTCTCCACTCTCATCCTCTTTCTGTACTTCTTTGCTTCTTTCTGCACCTCTCTTGCCTCTTTCTGCACCCCTTTTGCCTCTTTCTGCTCCCCTCTTACCTCTTTCTGCACCTCTGTTCCTTCTTTCTGCACTCTTTTGTTTCTTTCTGCAGCTCTCTTGCTTCTTTCTGCACCCTCTTGCCTCTTTCTTCTACCCCTCTTCCTCTTTCTGTCACCCCTGTTGCCTCTTTCTGCACCTCTGTTCCTTCTTTCTGCATCTTCCTTTGATTTCTTTCTGCACCTCTCTTGCTTCTTTCTGTACCCCTCTTCCCTCTTTTTGCTACCCTCTTGTCCTCTTTCTGCACCTCTGTTTGCTTCCTTTCTGCACCTCTCTTGCTTCTTTCTGCACCTCTCTTGCTTCTTTCTGCACTCTTTCTGCTTCTTTTTGCACCCTCTTGCCTCTTTCTGCACACTCTTACTTCTTTCTGTACCTCTTGTGCTTCTTTCTGCACCCTCTTGCTTCTTTTCTGCACCCTCTCTTGCCTCTTTCTGCACCTCTCTTGCCTCTTTCTGCACCTCATCTTGCCTCTTTCTGCACCTCTGTTGCTACTTTCTGCACTTCTTTCGTTTCTTTCTGCACCTCTCTTGCTCTTTCTGCACCCCTCTTCGCCTCTTTCTGCACCCTTCTTGCCTCTTTCTGCACCTCTGTTGCCTTCTTTCTGCCACTTCTTTTGTTTCTTTCTGCACCTCTCTTGCTTCTTTCTGCACCTCTTGCCTTCTTTCTGCACCTCTTGTGCCTCTTTCTGCACCCCTCTTGCTCTCTTTCTGCACCTCTCTTGCCATCTTTCTGCACCTCTTTTGCCTCTTTCTGCACCTCTGTTCGCTTCTTTCTGCAACCCTTGTGCCTCTTTCTGTACTCCTTCTATCCTCTTTCTGCACCCCTCTTGCCTCTTTCTGCACCTCTGTTCCTTCTTTCTGCACTTCTTTTGTTTCTTTCTGCACTTCTCTTGCTTCTTTCTGCATCCATCTTGCACTCTTTCTCCACACCACTTTCCCCTTTCTGCATCTCTGTTGCTTCTTTCTGCACTTCTCTTGCCTCTTTCTGCACCTCTGTCCCTTCATTCTGCAACCCTCTGTGCTTCTTTCTGCACCCCTCTTCCTCTTTGCTCCCCTCTTGTCTCTTTCTGCACCTCTGTTGCCTCTTTCTGCACTTCTTTTGCTTCTTGTCTGCACATCTCTGCTTCTTTCTGTACCCCTTGTGCCTCTTTCTGCACCCTCTTCCCTCTTTCTGCACCCCTCTTGCCTCCTTTCTGCACCTCTGTTGCTTCTTTCTGCACTACTCTTGCTTCTTTCTGCATCATCTCTTGCCTCTTTCTGCACCTCTGTTCCTTCTTTCTGCACTTCTCTTTGTTTCTTTCTGCACCTCTCTTGCTTCTTTCTGTACTCCTCTTGCCTCTTTCTGCCCTCCCTCACTTCCCTCCTTTCTGTCTATCTCTCTTGCTTCTTTCTGCACTTCTCTTGTGCTTCTCTCTGCACCTCTGCTTGCTTCTTTCTGCATCCCTCTTGTCTCTTTCTGCACCCATCTTCCCTCTTTCTGTACTCCTCTTGCCTCTTTCTGCACCTCTGCCTGTTTTCTGTACTTCTATTGTTTCTTTCTGCACCTCTCTTGCTTCTTTCTGCACTCTCTTGTCTCTTTCTGCACCTCTTGCCTCTTTCTGCATCTCTGTTGCTTCTTTCCAGCACTCTCTCTTGCCTCTTTGCACCCCTCTTCCTCTTTCTGCACCTCTGTCTTGTCTCTTTCTGCACCTTCTCTTGCTTCTTTCTGCACTTCTTTTGCCTCTTTCTGCACCTCTCTTGCTTCTTTCTGCACCCTCTTCCCTCTTTCTGCACCCTTCTTGCCTCTTTCTGTACCCCTGTTCCTTCTTTCTGCTTTTCTTTTATTTATTTCTGCACCACTCTTGCTTCTTTCTGCACCTCTCTTGCTTCTTTCTGCCCTCTTGCCTCTTTCTCCACCCCTCTTCCCTCTTTCTGCACCTCTGTTGCTTCTTTCTGCACTTCTCTTGCTTCTTTCTGCACCTCTGTCCCTTCTTTCTGCACCCCTCTTGCTTCTTTCTGCACTCCTTTTCCCTCTTTCTGCACCCCTCTTGCCTCTTTCTGCACTCTGTTCCTTCTTTCTGCACACTCTTGCTTCTTTCTGCACTCTCTTGCTTCTTTCTGCCTCCTGCTCTCCTTTCTGCACCCCTCTTCCCTCTTTCTGCACTTCTTTTGTTTCTTTCTGCACCTCTCTTGCTTTCTGCACCTCTCTTGCTTCTTTCTGCACCCCTTGCCTCTTTCTGCACCCTCTTGCCTCTTTCTGCACCTCTGTTCCTTCTTTCTGCACTTCTTTTGTTTCTTTCTGCACTCTCTTGCTTCTTTCTGCACCCCTTTGCTTCTTTCTCTACCCTTTTGCACCTCTCTTGCCTCTTTCTGCACCTCTCTTGCCTCTTTCTGCACCTCTCTTGCTTCTTTCTGCACCTCTCTTGCCTCTTTCTGCACCTCTCTTCCTCTTTCTGCACCTCTGTTGCTTCTTTCTGCACCTTTTTGCTTCTTTCTGCACCCCTCGTGCCTCTTTCACACCCTCTTCCTCGCACACCCTCTTGCCTCTTTCTGCACCTCTGTTCCTTCTTTCTGCACTTCTCTTGCTTCTTTCTGCACCTCTCACTTCTTTTGTTATCTTTCTGCATCTCTCTTGCCTCTTTCCTGCGTCTCTGTTCCTTCCTTGCTTCTTTCTGCACCTCTCGTTACTTTCTGTACCTCTTTTGCCTCTTTCTGCACCCCTCTTGCCTCTTTCTGCATCACACCCTTGCCTCTTTCTGCACCCTCTTGCCTCTTTCTGCACCTCTGTCTCTTCATTCTGCACTTCTTTTGTTTCTTTCTGCACTCTCTTGCTTCTTTCTGCACTCCTCTTGCCTTCTTTCTCCACCCTTTCTCACCTCTGTTGCCTTCTTTCTGCACCTCTGTTGCTTCTTTCTGCACTTCTCTTGCCTCTTTCTACACCCCTCTTGCCTCTTTCTGCACCTCTGTTGCTTCTTTCTGCACCTCTCTTGCTTCATTTCTGCACCCCTGTTGCCCTCTTTCTGCTCCCTTCTTGCCTCTTTCTAGCACCTCTCTTGCCTCTTTCTGCACCTCTGTTGCTTCTTTCTGCACCTCTCTTGCTTCTTTCTGCACCATCTTGGCCTCTTTCTGTACCCTTCATCTTTCTGCACCTCTCTTGCTTCTTTCTGTACCTTCTCTTGCTCTCTTTCTCCACCGTCTTCCCTCTTTCTGCAGCTTCTCTTTGCTTTCTTTCTGCACCTCCTTGCTTCTATACTCAACCCCTCTTCCTCTTTCTTCACCCCTTTTCCCTCTTTCTGCATCTCTCTTGCCTCTTTCTACACTCCTCTTGCCTCTTTCTGCACCTCTGTTGCTTCTTTCTGCACTTCGGTTGCTTCTTTCTGCACCCATCTTGCCTCTTTCTGCACCCTTCTTCCATTTTTCTGCACCCCTCTTGCTTCTTTCTGCACTCCTCTTGCCTCTTTCTCTCACCACCTCTTCTCTCTTTCTGTACTTCTTTGTGTTTCTTTCTGTACCTCTCTTGCTTCTTTCTGCACCCCTTTTGCCTCTTTCTGCACTCTCCTCTTGCCTCTCTTTCTGCACCTCTGTTCCTTCTTTGTGCACTTCTTTTCTTTCTTTCTGCAGCTCTCTTGCTTCTTTCTGCACCCCTTTGCCTCTTTCTCTAACCCTCTTCCCTCTTTCTTCACCCCTGTTGCCTCTCTGCACCTCTGTCTCCTCTTTCTGTACTTCTTTTGTTTCTTTCTGCACATCTCTTGCTTCTTTCTGCACCCCTCGTGCCTCTTTCTGCACTCCTCTTCCCTCTTCTTGCATCCTCTTTCTGACTCTCTGTTGCTTCTTTCTGCACTACTCTTGCTTCTTTCTGCACCTCTCTTGCTTCTTTCTGCACCCACTCTTGCTTCTTTCTGCATCCCTCTTCCCTCTTTCTGCACCTCTGTTCCTTTTTTTCTGCTCTTCTTTTGTTTCTTTCTGCACCTCTTGCTTCTTTCTGCACCCTCTCGCCACTTTCTCCACCCTGTTTCCCCTTTCTGCATCTCTGTTGCTTCTTTCTGCACTTCTCTTGCCTCTTTCTGCACCGCTCATTCCTCTTTCTGCACCTCTGTTGCTTCTTTCTGCACTTCTCTTGTTTCTTTCTGCACCTCTCTTCCCTTCTTTCTGCAACTCTCATGCTTCTTTCTGCACCTCTCTTCCTCTTTCTGCATCCTCTCTTGCCTCTTTCTGCACCTCTGTTCCTTCTTTCTGCACTTCTCTTGGTTTCTTTCTGCACTCTCTCTTGCTTCTTTCTGTATCCATCTTGCCTCTTTCTCCACCTCACTTCCCCATTTCTGCATCTCTGTTGCTTCTTTCTGCAACCCTTTGCCTCTTTCTGCACCCCTCTTCCTCTTTCTGCACCTCTCTTGTCTCTTTCTGCACCTCTGTTGCTTCTTTCTGCACTTCTTGCCTCTTTCTGCACCTCTGTTGCTTCTTTCTGCACCTCTGTGCCTCTTTCTGCACCCCTCTTCCTCTTTCTGCACCCCTCTTGCCTCTTTCTGCACTTCTGTTTGCTTCATTCTGCACTCACTCTTGCTTCTTTCTGCACCTCTCTTGCCTCTTTTCTGCACCTCTGTTCCTTCTTTCTGCATCACCTCTTGTTTCTTTCTGCACCTCTGCTTGGCTTCTTTCTGCACTTCTCTTGCTTCTTTCTGCATCCCTCTTGTCTCTTCTCCACCCTCTTCCCCTTTCTGCATCTCTGTTGCTTCTTTATGCACCTCTCTTGCTTCTTTCTGCACCTCTCTTGCTTCTTTCTGCACCTCTGTTCCTTCTTTCTGCACCCCTTAGCCTCTTTTCTGCACCCTCTCTTCCTCTTTCTGCACCCCTCTTGCCTCTTTCTGCACCTCTGTTGCTTCATTCTGCACTACTCTTGCTTCTTTCTGCACCTCTCTTGCCACTTTCTGCACCTCTGTTCCTTCTTTCTGCACTTCTCTTGTTTCTTTCTGCACCTCTCTTGCTTCTTTCTGCAATTCTCTTGCTTCTTTCTGCATCCCTCTGCCTCTTTCTCCTCCCCTCTTCCCTCTTTCTGCACCTCTGTTGCTTCTTTATGCACTTCTCTTGCTTCTTTCTGCACCTCTCTTGCCTCTTTCTGCACCTCTGTTCCTTCTTTCTGCACATCTTTGTTTCTTTCTGCACTTCTCTTGCTTCTTTCTGCATCCTCTTGCCTATTTCTCACCCCACTTCCCCATTTCTGCATCTCTGTTGCTTCTTTCTGCAACCCTTGTGCATCTTTCTGCACCTCTCTTGCCTCTTCTGTTCACCTCTTGTCTCTTTCTGCACCTCTGTTGCTTCTTTCTGCACTTCTTGGTTTCTTGCTGCACATCTCTGCTTCTTTCGGCACCCCTTGTGCCTATTTTTGCACCCCTCTTGCCTCTTTCTCTAACCCTCTTCCCTCTTTCTTCACCCCTGTTGCCTCTCTGCACCTCTGTCCCCTCTTTCTGTACTTCTTTTGTTTCTTTCTGCACATCTCTTGCTTTTTTCTGCACCCCTCGTGCCTCTTTCTGTACTCCTCTTCCCTCTTTTTGCACCCCTCTTTCTGGACCTCTGTTGCTTCTTTCTGCACTACTCTTGCTTCTTTCTGCACCTCTCTTGCATCTTTCTGCACCACTCGTGCTTCTTTTGCACCCTCTTCCCTCTTTCTGCACCTCTGTTCCTTTTTTCTGCTATTCTTTTGCTTCTTTCTGTACCTCTCTTGCTTCTTTCTGCACCCTCCTAGCTACTTTCTCCACCCCTTGTTTTCCCTTTTTCTGCATCTCTGTTGCTTCTTTCTGCACCTCTGCTTGCCTCTTTCTCCACCGCTCATTCCTCTTCTGCTCATCTGTTGCTTCTTTCTGCACTTCTCTTGCTTCTTTCTGCACCTCTTCCTTCTTTCTGCAACCCTTGTGCCTCTTTCTGCACCCCTCTTCCCTCTTTCTGCTCCCCTCTTTCCTCTTTCTGCACCTCTGTTCCTTCTATCTGCACTTCTTTTGTTTTTTTCTGCAATTCTCTTGCTTCTTTCTGTATCCATCTTGCCTCTTTCTCCACCTCACTTCCCCATTTCTGCATCTCTGTTGCTTCTTTCTGCAACCCTTGTGCATCTTTCTGCACCCCTCTTCCTCTTTCTGCTCCCCTCTTGTCTCTTGCTGCACCTCTGTTGCTTCTTTCTGCACTTCTCTTGCCTCTTTCTGCACCTCTGTCCCTTCTTTCTGCAAACCTTGTGCATCTTTCTGCACCGCTCTTCCTCTTGCTGCTCCCCTCTTGTCTCTTTCTGCACCTCTGTTGCTTCATTCTGCACTACTCTTGCTTCTTTCTGCACCTCTCTTGCCTCTTTCTGCACCTCTGTTCCTTCTTTCTGCACTTCTTTTGTTTCTTTCTGCAATTCTCTTGCTTCTTTCTGCAATTCTCTTGCTTCTTTCTGTATCCCTCTTGCCTCTTTCTCCTCCCCACTTCCCCCTTTCTGCATCTCTGTTGCTTCTTTATGCACTTCTCTTGCTTCTTTCTGCACCTCTCTTGCCTCTTTCTGCACCTCTGTTCCTTCTTTCTGCACCCCTTGTGCATCTTTCTGCACCCCTCTTCCCTCTTTTTGCACCCCTCTTGCCTCTTTCTGCACCTCTGTTGCTTCATTCTGCACTACTCTTGCTTCTTTCTGCACCTCTCTTGCCTCTTTCTGCACCTCTGTTCCTTCTTTCTGCACTTCTTTTGTTTCTTTCTGCAATTCTCTTGCTTCTTTCTGCAATTCTCTTGCTTCTTTCTGTATCCCTCTTGCCTCTTTCTCCTCCCCACTTCCCCCTTTCTGCATCTCTGTTGCTTCTTTATGCACTTCTCTTGCTTCTTTCTGCACCTCTCTTGCCTCTTTCTGCACCTCTGTTCCTTCTTTCTGCACATCTTTTGTTTCTTTCTGCAATTTTCTTGCTTCTTTCTGTATCCCTCTTGCCTATTTCTCCACCCCACTTCCCCATTTCTGCATCTCTGTTGCTTCTTTCTGCAACCCTTGTGCATCTTTCTGCACCCCTCTTCCTCTTTCTGTTCCCCTCTTGTCTCTTTCTGCACCTCTGTTGCTTCTTTCTGCACTTCTTTGGTTTCTTGCTGCACATCTCTGCTTCTTTCGGCACCCCTTGTGCCTATTTTTGCACCCCTCTTGCCTCTTTCTGCACCTCTGTTGCTTCTTTCTGCACTACTCTTGCTTCTTTCTGCACCTCTCTTGCTTCTTTCTGCACCACTCGTGCTTCTTTTTGCACCCCTCTTCCCTCTTTCTTCACCCCTGTTGCCTCTTTCTGCACCTCTGTTCCCTCTTTCTGTACTTCTTTTGTTTCTTTCTGCACATCTCTTGCTTTTTTCTGCACCCCTCGTGCCTCTTTCTGTACCCCTCTTCCCTCTTTTTGCACCCCTCTTGCCTCTTTCTGCACCTCTGTTGCTTCTTTCTGCACTACTCTTGCTTCTTTCTGCACCTCTCTTGCTTCTTTCTGCACCACTCGTGCTTCTTTTTGCACCCCTCTTCCCTCTTTCTGCACCCCTCTTGCCTCTTTCTGAACACCTGTTCCTTTTTTCTGCTGTTCTTTTGTTTCTTTCTGCACCTCTCTTGCTTCTTTCTGCACCCCTCTCGCCACTTTCTCCACCCCTGTTCTCCCTTTTTCCATCTCTGTTGCTTCTTTCTGCACTTCTCTTTCCTCTTTCTCCACCCCTCATCCCTCTTTCTGCACATCTGTTGCTTCTTTCTGCACTTCTCTTGCTTCTTTTTGCACCTCTGTCCCTTCTTTCTGCAACCCTTGTGCCTCTTTCTGCACCCCTCTTCCCTCGTTCTGCTCCCCCTCTTGCCTCTTTCTGCACCTCTGTTCCTTCTTTCTGCACTTCTTTTGTTTCTTTCTACAATTCTCTTGCTTCTTTCTGTATCCATCTTGCCTCTTTCTCCACCCCACTTCCCCCTTTCTGCATCTCTGTTGCTTCTTTCTGCAACCCTTGTGCATCTTTCTGCACCCCTCTTCCACTTTCTGCTCCCCTCTTGTCTCTTTATGCACCTCTGTTGCTTCTTTCTGCACTTCTCTTGCCTCTTTCTGCACCTCTGTCCTTCTTTCTGCAACTCCTTTGCATCTTTCTGCACCGCTCTTTCCTCTTTCTGCTCCCTCTCTTGCCTCTTTCTGCTCCTCTGTTGCTTCTTTCTGCACTTCTTTTGTTTCTTGCTGCACATCTCTGCTTCTTTCTGCACCCTTGTGCATCTTTCTGCACCCCTCTTCCCTCTTTCTGCATCTCTCTTGCCTCTTTCTGCACCTCTGTTGCTTCTTTCTGCACTACTCTTTCTTCTTTCTGCACCTCTCTTGCCTCTTTCTGCACCTCTGTTCCTTCTTTCTGCACTCTTTTGTCTCTTTCTGACTCTCTTTGCTTCTTTCTGCGATACTTCTTTGCTTCTTTCTGTATCCCTCTTGCCTCTTTCTTCCTCCCCACTTCCCCTTTCTGCTTCTCTGTTGCTTCTTTATGCACTTCTCTTGCTTCTTTCTGCACCCTCTTGCCTCTTTCTGCACCTCTGTTCCTTCTTTCTGCACTTCTTTTGTTTCTTTCTGCACTCTCTTGCTTCTTTCTGCATCCCTCTTGCCTCTTTCTCCACCCCACTTCCCCATTCCTGCATCTCTGTTGCTTCTTTCTGCAACCCTTGTGCATCTTTCTGCACCCCTCTTCCTCTTTCTGCTCCCCTCTTGGCTCTTTCTGCACCTCTGTTGCTTCTTTCTGCACTTCTTTTGTTTCTTGCTGCACATCTCTGCTTCTTTCGGCACCCCTTGTGCCTATTTTTGCAACCCTCTTGCCTCTTTCTGCACCTCTGTTGCTTCTTTCTGCACTACTCTTGCTTCCTTCTGCACCTCTCTTTGCCTCTTTCTGTACCCCTCTTCCCTCTTTCTGCACCCCTCTTCCTCTTTCTGCTCCCCTTGGCCTCTTTCTGCACCTCTGTTGCTTCTTTCTGCACTTCTTTTGTTTCTTGCTGCACATCTCTTGCTTCTTTCTGCACCTCTCTGTGCCTATTTTTGCCCCACTCTTGCCTCTTTCTGCACCTCTGTTGCTTCTATCTGCACTACTCTTGCCTCTTTCTGCACCTCTGTTCCCTCTTTCTGTACTTCTTTTGTTTCTTTCTGCACATCTCTTGCTTCTGCACTTCTCTTGCTTCTTTTTGCACCTCTGTCCCTTCTTTCTGCAACCCTTGTGCCTCTTTCTGCACCCCTCTTCCCTCGTTCTGCTCTCCTCTTGCCTCTTTCTGCACCTCTGTTCCTTCATTTCTGCACTTCTTTTGTTTCTTTCTGCACTTCTCTTGCTTCTTTCTGTATCCATCTTGCCTCTTTCTCCACCCCACTTCCCTCTTTCTGCATCTCTGTTGCTTCTTTCTGCAACCCTTGTGCATCTTTCTGCACCCCTCTTCCACTTTCTGCTCCCCTCTAGTCTCTTTCTGCACCTCTGTTGCTTCTTTCTGCACTTCTCTTGCCTCTTTCTGCACCTCTGTCCCTTCTTTCTGCAACCCTTGTGCATCTTTCTGCACCCCTCTTCCTCTTTCTGCTCCCCTCTTGTCTCTTTCTGCACCTTCTGTTGTTTCTTTCTGCACTTCTTTTGTTTCTTGTCTGCACATCTCTGCTTCTTTCTGCACCCCTTGTGCCTCTTTCTGCACCCCTCTTCCTCTCTTTTTGCACCCTCTTGCCTCTTTCTGCACCTCTGTTGCTTCTTTCTGCACTACTCTTGCTTCTTTCTGCACCTCTCTTGCCTCTTTCTGCACCTCTGTTCCTTCTTTCTGCACTTCTTTTGTTTCTTTCTGCAATTCTCTTGCTTCTTTCTGCGATACTCTTGCTTCTTTCTGTATCCCTCTTGCCTCTTTCTCCTCCCCACTTCCCCCTTTCTGCATCTCTGTTGCTTCTTTATGCACTTCTCTTGCTTCTTTCTACACCTCTCTTGCCTCTTTCTGAAACCTCTGTGCCTTCTTTCTGCACCTCTCTTGTTTCTTTCTGCAACTCTCTTGCTTCTTTCTGCATCTCTCTTGCCTCTTTCTCCACCCCACTTCCCCTTTCTGCATCTCTGTTGCTTCTTTCTGCAACTCTCTTGTGCCTCTTTCTGCACCCCTCTTCCCTCTTTCTGCACCCTCTTGCCTCTTTCTGCACCTCTGTTGCTTCATTCTGCACTACTCTTTGCTTCTTTCTGCACTCTCGTTGCCTCTCTTTCTTCACCTCTGTTCCTTCTTTCTGCACTTCTTTTTGTTTCTTTCTGCAATTCTCTTGCTTCTTTCAGTATCCCTCTTGCCTCTTTCTCCTCCCCACTTCCCCCTTTCTGCATCTCTGTTGCTTCTTTATGTACTTCTCTTGCTTTGTTCTGCACCTCTCTTGCTTCTTTCTGTACCCCTGTTCCCTCTTTCTGCTCCCCTCTTGCCTCTTGCTGCACCTCTGTTCTCTTCTGCACTTCGTTGTTTCTTTCTGCAGCTCTCTTGCTTCTTTCTGCACCCTCTTGCCTCTTTCTCCACCTCTCTTCCCTCTTTCTTCACTCCCTTTTCCCTCTTTTCTGCTCCCCTCTTGCCTCTTTCTGCACCCCTCTTGCCTCTTTCTGCACCTCTTATTGCTTCTTTCTGCACCTCTCTTGCTTCTTTCTGCACGCCTCTTGCCTCTTTCTCCACCCCTCTTCCCTCTTTCTGTACTTCTTTTGTTTCTTTCTGCACCTCTCTTGCTTCTTTCTGCACCTCTCTTGCTTCTTTCTGCACCCCTTTCCCTCTTTCTGCTCCTCTCTTGCATCTTTCTGCACCTCTGTTCCTTCTTTCTGCACTTCTTTGTTTCTTTCTGCAGCTCTCTGCTTCTTTCTGCACCCCCTTGCCTCTTTCTCACACCCCTCTTTCCTCTTTCTTTACCCCTGTTGCCTCTTTCTGCACCTCTGTTCCCTCTTTCTGCACTTCTTTTGTTTCTTTCTGCACATCTCTTGCTTCTTTCTGCACCTCTTGTGCCTCTTTCTCTACCCCCTCTTCCCTCTTTTCTGCACCCCTCTTGCCTCTTTCTGCACCTCTGTTGCTTCTTTCTGCACTACTCTTGCTTCTTTCTGCACTCTCTTGCTTCTTTCTGCACCACTCGTGCTTCTTTTTGCACCACTCTTCCCTCTTTCTGCACCCCTCTTGCCTCTTTCTGCACCCCTGTTCCTTTTTTCTGCTGTTCTTTTGTTTCTTTCTGCACCTCTCTTGCTTCTTTCTGCACCCCTCTCGCCACTTTCTCTACCCCTGTTCTCCCTTTTTCCATCTCTGTTGCTTCTTTCTGCACTTCTCTTGCCTCTTTCTCCAGCCCTCATCCCCCTTTCTGCATCTTCTGTTGCTTCTTTCTGCAACCCCTGTTGCATCTTTTCTGCACCCCTCCTCCTCTTTCTGCTCCCTCTTGCCTCTTTCTGCACCTCTGTTGCTTCTTTCTGCACTTCTCTGTTTGCTTCTTTCTGTATCCCTCTTGCCTCTTTCTCCTCCCCACTTCCCTCTTTCTGCACTCTCTGTTGCTTCTTTCTGCACTCCTCTTGCTTCTTTCTGCACCTTCTCTTGCTCTCTTTTCTGCACCTCTGTTCCTTCTTTCTGCACTTCTCTTGTTTCTTTCTGCAACTCTCTTGCTTCTTTCTGCATCCCTCTTGCCTCTTTCTCCATCCCCACTTCCCTCTTTCTGCATCTCTGTTGCTGCTTTCTGCAACCGTTGTGCATCTTTCTGCACCCCTCTTCCTCTTTCTGCTCCCCTCTTATCTCTTTCTGAACCTCTGTTACTTCTTTCTGCACTTCTCTTGCCTCTTTCTGCACCTCTGTCCCTTCTTTCTGCAACCGTTGTGCATATTTCTGCACCCCTCTTCCCTCTTTCTGTTCCCTCTTGTCTCTTTCTGCACTCTCTGTTGCTTCTTTCTGCACTTCTTTTGTTTCTCTGCTGCACATCTCTGCTTCTTTCTGTACCCTCTGTGCCTCTTTCTGCACCCCTCTTCCCTCTTTCTGCACCCTCTTGCCTCTTTCTGCACCTCTGTTGCTTCATTCTGCACTACTCTTGCTTCTTTCTGCACCTCTCTTGCCTCTTTCTGCACCTCTGTTCCTTCTTTCTGCACTTCTTTTGTTTCTTTCTGTAATTCTCTTGCTTCTTTCTGCATCCCTCTTGCCTCTTTCTCCATCCCCTCTTCCCTCTTTCTACATCTCTGTTGCTTCTTTCTGCACTTCTCTTGCTTCTTTCTGCACCTCTCTTGCTTCTTTCTGCACCCCTTGTGTCTCTTTCTGCACCCCTCTTCCCTCTTTCTGCACTCCTCTTGCCTCTTTCTGCACCTCTGTTGTTTTTTTCTGTACTTCTTTTGTTTCTTTCTGCACCTCTCTTGCTTCTTTCTGCATCCCTCAAGCCTCTTTCTCCACCCCTCCTCCCTCTTTCTGCTATCTCTGTTGCTTCTTTCAGCACTTCTCTTGCCTCTTTCTGCACCCCTCTTCCCTCTTTCTGCTCCCATCTTGTCTCTTTCTGCACCTCTGCTTGCTTCTTTCTGCACTTCTTTTGTTTCTTTCTGCACCTCTCTTGCCTCTTTCTGCACCCTCTTCCCTCTTTCTGTACTCTTCTTGCCTCTTTCTGCACCTCTGTTCCTTCTTTCTGCACTTCTCTTGTTTCTTTCTGCACCTCTCTTGCTTCTTTCTGCACCACTCTTGCTTCTTTCTCGCACCCCTTGTGCCTCTTTCTCCACCTCTCTTCCCTCTTTCTGCATCCCTCTTGCATCTTTCTGTACCCCTTTTGCCTCTTTCTGCACCTCTGTCCCTTCTTTCTGCAACCCTTGTGCCTCTTTCTGTACTCCTTTTACCTCATTCTGCTCCCCTCTTGCCTTTTTCTGCAACTCTGTTCCTTCTTTCTGCACTTCTTTTGTTTCTTTCTGCAATTCTCTTGCTTCTTTCTGTATCCATCTTGCCTCTTTCTCCACACCACTTCCCCCTTTCTGCATCTCTGTTGCTTCTTTCTGTACTTCTCTTGCCTCTTTCTGCACCTCTGTCCCTTCTTTCTGCAACCCGTGTGTATCTTTCTGCACCCCTCTTCCTCTTTCTGCTCCCCTCTTGTCTCTTTCTGCACCTTTGTTGTTTCTTTCTGCACTTCTTTTGTTTCTTGCTGCACGTCTCTGCTTCTTTCTGCACCCCTTGTGCCTCTTTCTGCACCCCTCTTCCCTCTTTTTGCACCCCTCTTGCCTCTTTCTGCACCTCTGTTGCTTCATTCTGCACTACTCTTGCTTCTTTCTGCACCTCTCTTGCCTCTTTCTGCACCTCTGTTCCTTCTTTCTGCACTTCTTTTGTTTCTTTCTGCAATTCTCTTGCTTCTGTCTGCGATACTTTTTCTTCTTTCTGTATCCCTCTTGCCTCTTTCTCCTCCCCACTTCCCCCTTTCTGCATCTCTGTTGCTTCTTTATGCACTTCTCTTGCTTCTTTCTGCACCTCTCTTGCCTCTTTCTGAAACTCTGTTCCTTCTTTCTGCACTTCTTTTGTTTCTTTCTGCAATTCTCTTGCTTCTTTCTGTATCCCTCTTGCCTCTTTCTCCACCCCACTTCCCCCTTTCTGCATCTCTGTTGCTTCTTTCTGCAACCCTTGTGCCTCTTTCTGCACCCCTCTTCCCTCTTTTTGCACCCCTCTTGCCTCTTTCTGCACCTCTGTTGCTTCATTCTGCACTACTCTTGCTTCTTTCTGCACCTCTCTTGCCTCTTTCTTCACCTCTGTTCCTTCTTTCTGCACTTCTTTTGTTTCTTTCTGCAAATCTCTTGCTTCTTTCCAGTATCCCTCTTGCCTCTTTCTCCTACCCCACTTCCCTCTTTCTGCACTCTCTGTTGCTTCTTTATGCACTTCTCTTGCTTTGTTCTGCACCTCTCTTGCTTCTTTCTGTACCCCTGTTCCCTCTTTCTGCTCCCCTCTTGCCTCTTGCTGCACCTCTGTTCCTTCTTTCTGCACTTCGTTTGTTTCTTTCTGCAGCTCTCTTGCTTCTTTCTGCACCCCCTTGCCTCTTTCTCCACCCCTCTTCCCTCTTTCTTCACCCCTTTTCCCTCTTTCTGCTCCCCTCTTGCCTCTTTCTGCACCCCTCTTGCCTCTTTCTGCACCCTTATTCCCTTTTTCTGCACCTCTCTTGCTTCTTTCTGCACGCCTCTTGCCTCTTTCTCCACCCCTCTTCCCTCTTTCTGTACTTCTTTTGTTTCTTTCTGCACCTCTCTTGCTTCTTTCTGCACCTCTCTTGCTTCTTTCTGCACCCCTTTTCCCTCTTTCTGCTCCTCTCTTGCATCTTTCTGCCCCTCTGTTCCTTCTTTCTGCACTTCTTTTGTTTCTTTCTGCAGCTCTCTGGCTTCTTTCTGCACCCCCTTGCCTCTTTCTCCACCCCTCTTTCCTCTTTCTTTACCCCTGTTGCCTCTTTCTGCACCTCTGTTCCCTCTTTCTGTACTTCTTTTGTTTCTTTCTGCACATCTCTTGCTTTTTTCTGCACCCCTTGTGCCGCCTCTTTCTCTACCCCTCTTCCCTCTTTTTGCACCCCTCTCGCCTCTTTCTGCACCTCTGTTGCTTCTTTCTGCACTACTCGTGCTTCTTTTTGCACCACTCTTCCCTCTTTCTGCACCCCTCTTGCCTCTTTCTGCACCCCTGTTCCTTTTTTCTGCTGTTCTTTTGTTTCTTTCTGCACCTCTCTTGCTTCTTTCTGCACCCCTCTCGCCACTTTCTCCACCCCTGTTCTCCCTTTTTCCATCTCTGTTGCTTCTTTCTGCACTTCTCTAGCCTCTTTCTCCAGCCCTCATCCCCCTTTCTGCATCTCTGTTGCTTCTTTCTGCAACCCTTGTGCATCTTTCTGCACCCCTCCTCCTCTTTCTGCTCCCCTCTTGCCTCTTTCTGCACCTCTGTTGCATCTTTATGTACTTCTCTTGCTTCTTTCTGTATCCCTCTTGCCTCTTTCTCCTCCCCACTTCCCCCTTTCTGCATCTCTGTTGCTTCTTTATGCACTTCTCTTGCTTCTTTCTGCACCTCTCTTGCCTCTTTCTGCACCTCTGTTCCTTCTTTCTGCACTTCTTTTGTTTCTTTCTGCAATTCTCTTGCTTCTTTCTGTATCCCTCTTGCCTCTTTCTCCACCCCACTTCCCCCTTTCTGCATCTCTGTTGCTGCTTTCTGCAACCGTTGTGCATCTTTCTGCACCCCTCTTCCTCTTTCTGCTCCCCTCTTATCTCTTTCTGAACCTCTGTTACTTCTTTCTGCACTTCTCTTGCCTCTTTCTGCACCTCTGTCCCTTCTTTCTGCAACCGTTGTGCATATTTCTGCACCCCTCTTCCTCTTTCTGTTCCCCTCTTGTCTCTTTCTGCACCTCTGTTGCTTCTTTCTGCACTTCTTTTGTTTCTTGCTGCACATCTCTGCTTCTTTCTGTACCCCTTGTGCCTCTTTCTGCACCCCTCTTCCCTCGTTTGGACCCCTCTTGCCTCTTTCTGCACCTCTGTTGCTTCATTCTGCACTACTCTTGCTTCTTTCTGCACCTCTCTTGCCTCTTTCTGCACCTCTGTTCCTTCTTTCTGCACTTCTTTTGTTTCTTTCTGCAATTCTCTTGCTTCTTTCTGTATCCCTCTTGCCTCTTTCTCCTCCCCACTTCCCCCTTTCTACATCTCTGTTGCTTCTTTATGCACTTCTCTTGCTTCTTTCTGCACCTCTCTTGCTTCTTTCTGCACCCCTTGTGTCTCTTTCTGCACCCCTCTTCCCTCTTTCTGCACTCCTCTTGCCTCTTTCTGCACCTCTGTTGTTTTTTTCTGTACTTCTTTTGTTTCTTTCTGCACCTCTCTTGCTTCTTTCTGCATCCCTCAAGCCTCTTTCTCCACCCCTCCTCCCTCTTTCTGCATCTCTGTTGCTTCTTTCAGCACTTCTCTTGCTTCTTTCTGCACCCCTCTTCCTCTTTCTGCTCCCATCTTGTCTCTTTCTGCACCTCTGTTGCTACTTTCTGCACCTCTTTGTTTCTTTCTGCACCTCTCTTGCCTCTTTCTGCACCCCTCTTCCCTCTTTCTGTACTCTTCTTGCCTCTTTCTGCACCTCTGTTCCTTCTTTCTGCACTTCTTTTGTTTCTTTCTGCACCTCTCTTGCTTCTTTCTGCACCACTCTTGCTTCTTTCCGCACCCCTTGTGCCTCTTTCCCACCCCTCTTCCCTCTTTCTGCACCCCTCTTGCATCTTTCTGTACCCCTCTTGCCTCTTTCTGCACCTCTGTCCCTTCTTTCTGCAACCCTTGTTGCCTCTTTCTGTACTCTTTTATCCTCTTTCTGCTCCCTCTTGCCTTTTTCTGCAACTCTGTTCCTTCTTTCTGCACTTCTTTTGTTTCTTTCTGCAATTCTCTTGCTTCTTTCTGTATCCATCTTGCCTCTTTCTCCACACCACTTCCCCCTTTCTGCATCTCTGTTGCTTCTTTCTGCACTTCTCTTGCCTCTTTCTGCACCTCTGTCCCTTCATTCTGCAACCCTTGTGCATCTTTCTGCACCCCTCTTCCTCTTTATGCTCCCCTCTTGTCTCTTTCTGCACCTCTGTTGCTTCTTTCTGCACTTCTTTTGCTTCTTGCTGCAATCTCTGCTTCTTTCTAGTACCCTCTTAGTCCTCTTTCTCGCACCCTCTTCCTCTCTTTCTGCACCCCTCTTGCTCTCTTTCTGCACCCCTGTCTGCTGTCATCTCTCACTACCCTCTTGCTCTCTTTCTGCATCATCTCTTGCCTCTTTCTGCACCTCTGTTGCCTTCTTTCTGCACTTCTTTTGTTTCTTTCTGCAACTCTCTTGCTTCTTTCTGTATCCCTCTTGCCTCTTTCTCCTCCCCTGCTTCCTCTTTCTGCATCTCTGTTGCTTCTTACTGCACTTCTCTTGCTTCTTTCTGCACCTCTTTGCTTCTTTCTGCAACCCTTGTGTCTCTTTCTGCACCCCTCTTCCCTCTTTCTGCACTCCTCTTGCCTCTTTCTGCACCTCTGTTTTTTTTCTGTACTTCTTTTGTTTCTTTCTGCACCTCCTTGCTTCTTTCTGCATCCCTCTTGCCTCTCTCTCCACCCCTCCTCCCTCTTTCTGCATCTCTGTTGCTTCTTTCAGCACTTCTCTTGCCTCTTTCTGCACCCCTCTTCCTCTTTCTGCTCCCGTCTTGTCTCTTTCTGCACCTCTGTTGCTTCTTTCTGCACTTATTTTGTTTCTTTCTGCACCTCTCTTGCCTCTTTCTGCACCCCTCTTCCCTCTTTCTGCACTCTTCTTGCCTCTTTCTGCACCTCTGTTCCTTCTTTCTGCACTTCTTTTGTTTCTTTCTGCACCTCTCTTGCTTCTTTCTGCACTCCTCTTGCTTCTTTCTCGCACCCTCTGTGCCTCTTTCTGCCACTCCTCTTCCCTCTTTCTGCACCCCTCTTGCTTCTTTCTGCACTTCTCTTGCTTCTTTTTGCACCTCTGTCCCTTCTTTCTGCAACCCTTGTGCCTCTTTCTGTACTCCTTTTCCCTCTTTCTGCTCCCCTCTTGCCTTTTTCTGCAACTCTGTTCCTTCTTTCTGCACCCTTATTCCCTTTTTCTGCACCTCTCTTGCTTCTTTCTGCACGCCTCTTGCCTCTTTCTGCATCTCTCTTCCCTCTTTCTGTACTTCTTTTGTTTCTTTCTGCACTCTCTTGCTTCTTTCTGCACCTCTCTTGCTTCTTTCTGCACCCTTTTCCCTCTTTCTGCTCCTCTCTTGCATCTTTCTGCCCCTCTGTTGCTTCTTTCTGCACTTCTCTTGTTTCTTTCTGCAGCTCTCTTGCTTCTTTCTGCACCCCCTTGCCTCTTTCTCCACCCCTCTTTCCTCTTTCTTTACTCCCTGTTGCCTCTTTCTGCACCTCTGTTCCTCTTTCTGTACTTCTTTTGTTTCTTTCTGCACATCTCTTGCTTTTTCTGCACTCCCTTGTGCCTCTTTCTCTACCTCTCTTCCCTTTTTGCACCCTCTCGCTTCTTTCTGCACCTCTGTTGCTTCTTTCTGCACTACTCTTGCTTCTTTTGCACCACTCTTCCCTCTTTCTGCACCCTCTTGCTTCTTTCTGCACCCCTGTTCCTTTTTTCTTGCTGTTGCTCTTTGTTTCTTTCTGCACCTCTCTTGCTTCTTTCTGCACCCCTCTTGCCACTTTCTCCACCCCTGTTCTCCCTTTCCATCTCTGTTCGCTTCTTTCTGCACTTCTCTAGCCTCCTTTCTCCAGCCCCCATCCCCCTTTCTGCATCTCTGTTGCTTCTTTCTGCAACCCTTGTGCATCTTTCTGCACCCCTCCTCCTCTTTCTGCTCCCCTCTTGCCTCTTTCTGCACCTCTGTTGCATCTTTATGTACTTCTCTTGCTTCTTTCTGTATCCCTCTTGCCTCTTTCTCCTCCCCACTTCCCCCTTTCTGCATCTCTGTTGCTTCTTTCTGCACTCCTCTTGCTTCTTTCTGACCTCTCTTGCCTCTTTCTGCACCTCTGTTCCTTCTTTCTGCACTTCTTTTGTTTCTTTCTCTGCACTCTTGCTTTCTTATCCCTCTTGCCTCTTTCTCCACCCCACTTCCCCCTTTCTGCATCTCTGTTGCTGCTTTCTGCAACTGCTGTGCATCTTTCTGCACTCCTCTTCCTCTTTCTGCCCCTCTTATCTCTTTCTGAACCTCTGTTACTTCTTTCTGCACTTCTCTGCCTCTTTCTGCACCTCTGTCCCTTCTTTCTGCAACCCTTGTGCATATTTCTCACCCTCTTCCCTCTTTCTGTCTCCTCTCTTGTCTCTTCTGCACCTCTGTTGCTTCTTTCTGCACTTCTTTTGTTTCTTGCTGCACATCTCTGCTTCTTTCTGTACCCCTTGTGCCTCTTTCTGCACCCCTCTTCCCTCGTTTCTGCACCTCTTGCCTCTTTCTGCACCTCTGTTGCTTCATTCTGCACTACTCTTGCTTCTTTCTGCACCCTCTTGCCTCTTTCTGCACTCTCTGTTCCTTCTTTCTGCACTTCTTTTGTTTCTTTCTGCAATTCTCTTGCTTCTTTCTGTATCCCTCTTGCCTCTTTCTCCTCCTCTTCCCTCTTTCTACATCTCTGTTGCTTCTTTACTGCACTTCTCTTGCTTCTTTCTGCACCTCTCTTGTTCCTTTCTGCACCCCTTGTGTCTCTTTCTGCACCCCTCTTCCCTCTTTCTGCACTCCTCTTGCCTCTTTCTGCACCTCTGTTGTTTTTTTCTGTACTTCTTTTGTTTCTTTCTGCACCTCTCTTGCTTCTTTCTGCATCCCTCAAGCCTCTTTCTCCACCCCTCCTCCCTCTTTCTGCATCTCTGTTGCTTCTTTCAGCACTTCTCTTGCCTCTTTCTGCACCCCTCTTCCTCTTTCTGCTCCCATCTTGTCTCTTTCTGCACCTCTGTTGCTACTTTCTGCACTTCTTTTGTTTCTTTCTGCACCTCTCTTGCCTCTTTCTGCACCCCTCTTCCCTCTTTCTGTACTCTTCTTGCCTCTTTCTGCACCTCTGTTCCTTCTTTCTGCACTTCTTTTGTTTCTTTCTGCACCTCTCTTGCTTCTTTCTGCACCACTCTTGCTTCTTTCCGCACCCCTTGTGCCTCTTTCCCACCCCTCTTCCCTCTTTCTGCACCCCTCTTGCATCTTTCTGTACCCCTTTTGCCTCTTTCTGCACCTCTGTCCCTTCTTTCTGCAACCCTTGTGCCTCTTTCTGTACTCCTTTTACCTCTTTCTGCTCCCCTCTTGCCTTTTTCTGCAACTCTGTTCCTTCTTTCTGCACTTCTTTTGTTTCTTTCTGCACCTCTCTTGCTTCTTTCTGTATCCATCTTGCTCTCTTTCTCCACACCACTTCCCCCTTTCTGCATCTCTGTTGCTTCTTTCTGCACTTCTCTTGCCTCTTTCTGCACCTCTGTCCCTTCATTCTGCAACCCTTGTGCATCTTTCTGCACCCCTCTTCCTCTTTATGCTCCCCTCTTGTCTCTTTCTGCACCTCTGTTGCTTCTTTCTGCACTTCTTTTGCTTCTTGCTGCACATCTCTGCTTCTTTCTGTACCCCTTGTGCCTCTTTCTGCACCCCTCTTCCCTCTTTTTGCACCCCTCTTGCCTCTTTCTGCACCTCTGTTGCTTCATTCTGCACTACTCTTGCTTCTTTCTGCACATCTCTTGCCTCTTTCTGCACCTCTGTTCCTTCTTTCTGCACTTCTTTTGTTTCTTTCTGCAATTCTCTTGCTTCTTTCTGTATCCCTCTTGCCTCTTTCTCCTCCCCACTTCCCCCTTTCTGCATCTCTGTTGCTTCTTTATGCACTTCTCTTGCTTCTCTCTGCACCTCGCTTGCTTCTTTCTGCATCCCTCGTGTCTCTTTCTGCACCCATCTTCCCTCTTTCTGCACTCCTCTTGCCTCTTTCTGCACCTCTGCTGTTTTTTTCTGTACTTCTATTGTTTCTTTCTGCACCTCTCTTGCTTCTTTCTGCATCCCTCTTGCCTCTCTCTCCACCCCTCCTCCCTCTTTCTGCATCTCTGTTGCTTCTTTCAGCACTTCTCTTGCTTCTTTCTGCACCCTCTTCCTCTTTCTGCTCCTGTCTTGTCTCTTTCTGCACCTCTGTTGCTTCTTTCTGCACCTCTATTCTTGTTTCTTTCTGCCTCCTCTCTTTGCTTCTTTCTGCACCTCTTCCCTCTTTCTGCACTCTTCTTGCCTCTTTCTGCACCTCTGTTCCTTCTTTCTGCACTTCTTTTGTTTCTTTCTGCACCTCTCTTGCTTCTTTCTGCACCCCTCTTGCTTCTTTCCGCACCCCTTGTGCCTCTTTCCCACCCCTCTTCCCTCTTTCTGCACCCCTCTTGCTTCTTTCTGCACTTCTCTTGCTTCTTTTTGCACCTCTGTCCCTTCTTTCTGCAACCCTTGTGCCTCTTTCTGTACTCCTTTTCCCTCTTTCTGCTCCCCTCTTGCCTTTTTCTGCAACTCTGTTCCTTCTTTCTGCACTTCTTTTGTTTCTTTCTGCAATTCTCTTGCTTCTTTCTGTATCCATCTTGCCTCTTTCTCCACCCCACTTCCCCCTTTCTGCATCTCTGTTGCTTCTTTCTGCACTTCTTTTGTTTCTTTCTGCACATTTCTGCTTCTTTCTGCACCCCTTGTGCTCTCTTTCTGCACCCTTCTTCCCTCTTTTGTCTGCACCCTCTTTGCCTCTTTCTGCACCCTCTGTTGCTTCATTCTGCACTTCTCTTGCTTCTTTCTGCACCTCTCTTGCTTCTTTCTGCACCTCTCTTGCTTCTTCCTGCACCACTCGTGCTTTTTTCTGCACCCCTCTTCCCTCTTTCTGCACCCCTCTTGCCTCTTTCTGCACCCCTGTTCCTTCTTTCTGCTCTTCTTTTGTTTCTTTCTGCACCTCTCTTCCGTCTTTCTGCACCCCTCTTGCCACTTTCTCCACACTCTGTTTCCCTCTTTTTGCATCTCTTGTTGCTTCTTTCTGCACTTCTCTTGCCTCTTTCTCCACCCCCTCATCCCTCTTTCTGCAACTCTGTTGCTTCTTCTCTGCCTTCTCTTGCTTCTTTCTGCACCTCTGTCCTTTTTTCTGCCAACCCTTGTGCCTCTTTCTGCACCCCTCTTCCCTCTTTCTGCTCCCCTCTTTCCTCTTTCTGCACCTCTGTTCCTTCTTTCTGCACTTCTTTTGTTTCTTTCTGCAACTCTTTTGCTTCTTTCTGTATCCTCTTGCCTCTTTCTCCACCCCACTTCCCCCTTTCTTCATATCTGTTGCTTCTTTATGCACTTCTCTTGCTTCTTTCTACACCTCTCTTGCTTCTTTCTGCACCCCTCGTGCCTCTTTCTGTACCCCTCTTCCCTCTCTCTGCACTCCTCTTGCCTCTTTCTGCACCTCTGTTGCTTCTTTGTGCACTTCTTTTGTTTCTTTCTGCACCTCCTTTGCCTCTTTCTCCACCCCTTCCCTCTTTCTTCACCCCTTTTCCCTCTTTCTGCTCCCCTCTTGCCTCTTTCTACACCCCTCTTGCCTTTTTCTGCACCTCAGTTGCTTCTTTCTGCACTTCTGTTGCTTCTTTCTGCACCCATCTTGCCTCTTTCTGCACCCTTCTTCCCTTTTTCTGCACCTCTCTTGCTTCTTTCTGCACCCCTCTTGCCCCTTTCTCTACCCCTCTTCCCTCTTTCTGTACTTCTTTTGTTTCTTTCTGCACCTCTCTTCTTTCTGCACCCCTTTTCCCTCTTTCTGCACCTCTGTTCCATCTTTCTGCACTTCTTTTGTTTCTTTCTGCAGCTCTTTTGCTTCTTTTTGCACCCCCTTGCCTCTTTCTCCACCCTCCTTCCCTCTTTCTTCACCCCTGTTGCCTCTTTCTGCACCTCTGTTCCCTCTTTCTATACTTCTTTTGTCTCTTTCTGCACATCTCTTGCTTTTTTCTGCAACCCTCGTACCTCTTTCTGTACCCCTCTTCCCTCTTTTTGCAACCCTCTTGCCCCTTTCTGCACCTCTGTTGCTTCCTTCTGCACTACTCTTGCTTCTTTCTGCACCTCTCTTGCTTCTTTCTGCATAACTCGTGCTTCTTTTTGCACCCCTCTTCCCTCTTTCTGTACCCCTCTTGCCTCTTTCTGCACCCCTGTTCCTTTTTTCTGCTGTTCTTTTGTTTCTTTCTGCACCTCTCTTGCTTCTTTCTGCACCCCTGTCGCCACTTTCTCCACCCCTGTTCTCCCTTTTTCCATCTCTGTTGCTTCTTTCTGCACTTCTCTTGCCTCTTTCTCCACCCCTCATCCCTTTTCTGCACATCTGTTGCTTCTTTCTGCACTTCTCTTGCTTCTTTCTGCACCTCTGTCCCTTCTTTCTGCAACCCTTGTGCCTCTTTCTGCACCCCTCTTCCCTCTTTCTGATCTCCTCTTCCCTCTTTCTGCACCTCTGTTCCTTCTTTCTGCACTTCTTTTGTTTCTTTCTGCACATTTCTTGCTTTTTTCTGCACCCCTTGTGCCTCTTTCTGTACCCCTCTTCCCTCTTTTTGCACCCCTCTTGCCTCTTTCTGCAACTCAGTTGCTTCTTTCTGCACTTCTCTTGCCTCTTTCTGCACCTCTGTCCCTTCTTTCTGCACCTCTGTCCCTTCTTTTTGCAACCCTTGTGCATCTTTCTGTACCCCTCTTCCTCTTTCTGCACTACTCTTGCTTCTTTCTGCATCTCTGTTGCTTCTTTCTGCAAACCTTCTGCATTTTTCTGTACCCCTCTTCCTCTTTCTGCTCCCCTCTTGTCTCTTTCTGCAACTCAGTTGCTTCTTTCTGCACTTCTCTTGCCTCTTTCAGCACCTCTGTCCCTTCTTTCTGCACCTCTGTCCCTTCTTTCTGCAACCCTTGTGCATCTTTCTGCACCCATCTTCCTCTTTCTGTTCCCTCTTGTCTATTTCTGCACCTCTGTTGCTTCTTTCTGCACTTCTTTTGTTTCTTGCTGCACATCTCTGCTTCATTCTGCACCCCTTGTGCCTCTTTCTGCACCCCTCTTCCTCTCTTTTCCACCCCTCTTGCCTCTTTCTGCACCTCTGTTGCTTCATTTCTGCACTACTCTTGCTTCTTTCTGCACCTCTCTTGCCTCTTTCTGTACCTCTGATCCTTCTTTCTGCAATTCCTTTGTTTCTTTCTGCAATTCTCTTGCTTCTTTCTGAATCTCTCTTGCCTCTTTCCCCTCCTCACTTCCCTCTTTCTGCATCTCTGTTGCTTCTTTATGCACTTCTCTTCTTCTTTCTGCACCTCTCTTGCTTCTTTTTGCACCCCTCGTGTCTCTTTCTGCACCCCTCTTCCCTCTTTCTGCACTCCTCTTGCCTCTTTCTGCACCTCTGTTGTTTTTTTCTGCACTTCTTTTGTTTCTTTCTGCACCTCCCTTGCTTCTTTCTGCACCCTCTTACCTCTTTCTCCACCCCTCCTCCCTCTTTCTGCATCTCTGTTGCTTCTTTCAGCACTTCTCTTGCCTCTTTTTGCACCCCTCTTCCTCTTTCTGCTCCCGTCTTGTCTTTTTCTCCACCTCTGTTGCTTCTATCTGCACTTCTTTTGTTTCTTTCTGCACCTCTCTTGCCTCTTTCTGCACCCCTCTTCCCTCTTTCTGCACTCTTCTTGCCTCTTTCTGCACCTCTGTTCCTTCTTTCTGCACTTCTTTTGTTTCTTTCTGCACCTCTGTTGCTTCTTTCTTCACCCCTCTTGCTTCTTTCTCGTACCCCTTGTGCCTCTTTCCACACCCCTCTTCCCCTCTTTCTGCACCCCTCTTGCCTGTTTCTGCACCTCTGTTCCTTCTTTCTGCACTTCTTTGTTTCTTTCTGCAATTCTTTTGCTTCTTTCTGTATCCATCTTGCCTCTTTCTCCACCCCACTTCCTCTTTCTGCCTCTCTGTTGCTTCTTTCTGCACTTCTCTTGCTTCTTTCTGCACCTCTCTTGCTTCTTTCTGCACCCCTCGTGTCTCTTTCTGCACCCCTCTTCCCTCTTTCTGCACTCCTCTTGCCTCTTTCTGCACCTCTGTTGTTTTTTTCCACACTTCTTTTGTTTCTTTCTGCAATTCTTTTGCTTCTTTCTGTATCCATCTTGTCTCTTTCTCCACCCCACTTCCCCCTTTCTGCATCTCTGTTGCTTCTTTATGCACTTCTCTTCTTCTTTCTGCACCTCTCTTGCTTCTTTTTGCACCCCTCGTGTCTCTTTCTGCACCCCTCTTCCCTCTTTCTGCCTCCTCTTGCCTCTTTCTGCACCTCTGTTGTTTTTTCTGCACTTCTTTTGTTTCTTTCTACACCTCCTTGCTTCTTTCTGCACCCTCTTGCCTCTTTCTCCACCCCTCCTCCATCTTTCTGCATCTCTGTTGCTTCTTTCAGCACTTCTCTTGCCTCTTTCTGCACCCCTCTTCCTCTTTCTGCTCCTGTCTTGTCTTTTTCTCCACCTCTGTTGCTTCTATCTGCACTTCTTTTGTTTCTTTCTGCACTCTCTCTTGCCTCTTTCTGCACCCCTCTTCCCTCTTTCTGCACTCTTCTTGCCTCTTTCTGCACCTCTGTTCCTTCTTTCTGCACTTATTTTGTTTCTTTCTGCAATTCTTTTGCTTCTTTCTGTATCCATCTTGCCTCTTTCTCCACCCCACTTCCCCCTTTCTGCCTCTCTGTTGCTTCTTTCTGCACTTCTCTTGCTTCTTTCTGTACCTCTCTTGCTTCTTTTTGCACCCCTCGTGTCTCTTTCTGCACCCCTCTTCCCTCTTTCTGCACTCCTCTTGCCTCTTTCTGCACCTCTGTTGTTTTTTCCACACTTCTTTTGTTTCTTTCTGCAATTCTTTTGCTTCTTTCTGTATCCATCTTGTCTCTTTCTCTACCCCACTTCCCCACTTCCCCCTTTCTGCATCTCTGTTGCTTCTTTCTGCACTTCTCTTGCTTCTTTCTGCACCGCTCTTGCTTCTTTTTGCACCCCTCATGTCTCTTTCTGCACCCCTCTTCCCTCTTTCTGCACTCCTCTTGCCTCTTTCTGCACCTCTGTTGTTTTTTTCTACACTTCTTTTGTTTCTTTCTGCATCTCTCTTGTTTCTTTCTGTACCCCTCTTGCCTCTTTCTCCACCCCTCCTCCTTCTTTCTGCATCTCTTCTGCTTCTTTCCGCACTTCTCTTGCCTCTTTCTGCTCCCGTCTTGTCTTTTTCTGCACCTCTGTTGCTTCTTTCTGCACTTCTTTTGTTTCTTTCTGCACCTCTCTTGCCTCTTTCTGCACTCCCTCTTCCCTCTTTCTGCACTCTTCTTGTATTTTTCTGCACCTCTGTTGCTTCTTTCTGCACTTCTTTTGTTTGTTTCTGCACCTCTCTTGCCTCTTTCTGCACCCCTCTTCCCTCTTTCTGCACTCTTCTTGCCTCTTTCTGCACCTCTTTTCCTTCTTTCTGCAACCCTTTTGCCTCTTTCTGCACCTCTGTCCCTTCTTTCTGCAACCCTTGTGCATCTTTCTGCACCCCTCTTCCGCTTTCTGCTCCCCTCTTGTCTCTTTTTACACCTCTGTTGCTTCATTCTGCACTACTCTTGCTTCTTTCTGCACCTCTCTTGTTTCTTCCTGCACCACTCGTGCTTCTTTCTGCACCCCTCTTCCCTCTTTCTGCACACCTCTTGCCTCTTTCTGTACCCCTCTTGCCTCTTTCTGCACCCCTGTTCCTTTTTTCTGCTGTTCTTTTGTTTCTTTCTGCACCTCTCTTGCTTCTTTCTGCACCCCTGTCGTCACTTTCTCCACCCCTGTTCTCCCTTTTTCCATATCTGTTGCTTCTTTCTGCACTTCTCTTGCCTCTTTCTCCACCCCTCATCCCTTTTTCTGCACATCTGTTGCTTCTTTCTGGCACTTCTCTTGCTTCTTTCTGCACCTCTGTCCCTTCTTTCTGCAACCCTTGTGCCTCTTTCTGCACCCTCTTCCCTCTTTCTGATCCCCTCTTCCCTCATTCTGCACCTCTGTTCCTTCTTTCTGCACTTCTTTTGTTTCTTTCTGCACATCTCTTGCTTTTTTCTGCACCCCTCGTGCCTCTTTCTGTACCCCACTTCCCTCTTTTTGCACCCCTCTTGCCTCTTTCTGCACCTCTGTTGCTTCTTTCTGCACTACTCTTGCTTCTTTCTGCAACTCTGTTGCTTCTTTCTGCAACCCTTGTGCATCTTTCTGCACCCCTCTTCCTCTTTCTGCTCCCCTCTTGTCTCTTGCTGCACCTCTGTTGCTTCTTTCTGCACTTCTCTTGCCTCTTTCTGCACCTCTGTCCCTTCTTTCTGCACCTCTGTCCCTTCTTTCTGCAACCCTTGTGCATCTTTCTGCACCCCTCTTCCTCTTTCTGCTCCCCTCTTGTCTCTTTCTGCACCTCTGTTGCTTCTTTCTGCACTTCTTTTGTTTCTTGCTGCACATCTCTGCTTCATTCTGCACCCCTTGTGCCTCTTTCTGCACCCCTCGTCCCTCTTTTTCCACCCCTCTTGCCTCTTTCTGCACCTCTGTTGCTTCATTCTGCACTACTCTTGCTTCTTTCTGCACCTCTCTTGCCTCTTTCTGTACCTCTGTTCCTTCTTTCTGCAATTCTTTTGTTTCTTTCTGCAATTCTCTTGCTTCTTTCTGAATCTCTCTTGCCTCTCTCCCCTCCTCACTTCCCCCTTTCTGCATCTCTGTTGCTTCTTTATGCACTTCTCTTCTTCTTTCTGCACCTCTCTTGCTTCTTTTTGCACCCCTCGTGTCTCTTTCTCCACCCCTCTTCCCTCTTTCTGCACTCCTCTTGCCTCTTTCTGCACCTCTGTTGCTTTTCTGCACTTCTTTTGTTTCTTTCTGCACCTCCCTTGCTTCTTTCTGCACCCTCTTGCCTCTTTCTCCACCTCTCCTCCCTCTTTCTGCATCTCTGTTGCTTCTTTCAGCACTTCTCTTGCCTCTTTTGCACCCCTCTTCCTCTTTCTGCTCCCGTCTTGTCTTTTCTCTCCACCTCTGTTGCTTCTATCTGCACTTCTTTTGTTTCTTTCTGCACCTCTCTTGCCTCTTCTCTGCACCCCTCTCTCTCTCTTTCTGCACTCTTCTTGCCTCTTTCTGCACCTCTGTTCCTTCTTTCTGTACTTATTTTGTTTCTTTCTGCACCTCTCTTGCTTCTTTCTTCACCCTCTTGCTTCTTTCCGTACCCCTATGTGCCTCTTTCCCACCCCTCTTCCCTCTTTCTGCACCCCTCTTGCCTGTTTCTGCACCTCTGTTCCTTCTTTCTGCACTTCTTTTGTTTCTTTCTGCAATTCTTTTGCTTCTTTCTGTATCTATCTTGCCTCTTTCTCCACCCCACTTCCCCCTTTCTGCCTCTCTGTTGCTTCTTTCTGCACTTCTCTTGCTTCTTTCTGCACCTCTCTTGCTTCTTTTTGCACCCCTCGTGTCTCTTTCTGCACCCCTCTTCCCTCTTTCTGCACTCCTCTTGCCTCTTTCTGCACCTCTGTTGTTTTTTTCCACACTTCTTTTGTTTCTTTCTGCAATTCTTTTGCTTCTTTCTGTATCCATCATGTCTCTTTCTCCACCCCACTTCCCCCTTTCTGCATCTCTGTTGCTTCTTTACTGCACTTCTCTTCTTCTTTCTGCACCTCTCTTGCTTCTTTCTGCACTCCTCTTGCCTATTTCTGCACCTCTGTTGTTTTTTTCTGCACTTCTTTTGTTTCTTTCTACACCTCCCTTGCTTCTTTCTGCACCCTCTTGCCTCTTTCTCCACCCCTCCTCCTCTCTTTCTGCATCTCTGTTGCTTCTTCTCAGCACTTCTCTTGCCTCTTTCTGCACCCCTCTTCCTCTTTCTGCTCCTGTCTTGTCTTTTCTCCACCTCTGTTGCTTCTATCTGCACTTCTTTTGTTTCTTTCTGCACCTCTCTTGCCTCTTTCTGCACCCCTCTTCCCTCTTTCTGCACTCTTCTTGCCTCTTTCTGCACCTCTGTTCCTTCTTTCTGCACTTATTTTGTTTCTTTCTGCAATTCTTTTGCTTCTTTCTGTATCCATCTTGCCTCTTTCTCCACCCCATTTCCCCCTTTCTGCCTCTCTGTTGCTTCTTTCTGCACTTCTCTTGCTTCTTTCTGCACCTCTCTTGCTTCTTTTGCACCCCTCGTGTCTCTTTCTGCACCCCTCTTCCCTCTTTCTGCACTCCTCTTGCCTCTTTCTGCACCTCTGTTGTTTTTCCACACTTCTTTTGTTTCTTTCTGCAATTCTTCTGCTTCTTTCTGTATCCATCTTGTCTCTTTCTCCACCCCACTTCCCCCTTTCTGCATCTCTGTTGCTTCTTTATGCACTTCTCTTCTTCTTTCTGCACCTCTCTTGCTTCTTTTTGCACCCCTCGTGTCTCTTTCTGCACCCCTCTTCCCTCTTTCTGCACTCCTCTTGCCTCTTTCTGCACCTCTGTTGTTTTTTTCTGCACTTCTTTTGTTTCTTTCTACACCTCCCTTGCTTCTTTCTGCACCCTCTTGCCTCTTTCTCCACCCCTCCTCCCTCTTTCTGCATCTCTGTTGCTTCATTCAGCACTTCTCTTGCCTCTTTCTGCACCCCTCTTCCTCTTTCTGCTCCTGTCTTGTCTTTTTCTCCACCTCTGTTGCTTCTATCTGCACTTCTTTTGTTTCTTTCTGCACCTCTCTTGCCTCTTTCTGCACCCCTCTTCCCTCTTTCTGCACCTCTGTTCCTTCTTTCTGCACTTATTTTGTTTCTTTCTGCAATTCTTTTGCTTCTTTCTGTATCCATCTTGCCTCTTTCTCCACCCCACTTCCCCCTTTCTGCCTCTCTGTTGCTTCTTTCTGCACTTCTCTTGCTTCTTTCTGCACCTCTCTTGCTTCTTTTTGCACCCCTCGTGTCTCTTTCTGCACCCCTCTTCCCTCTTTCTGCACTCCTCTTGCCTCTTTCTGCACCTCTGTTGTTTTTTCCACACTTCTTTTGTTTCTTTCTGCAATTCTTTTGCTTCTTTCTGTATCCATCTTGTCTCTTTCTCCACCCCACTTTCCCCTTTCTGCATCTCTGTTGCTTCTTTCTGCACTTCTCTTGCTTCTTTCTGCACCGCTCTTGCTTCTTTTTGCACCCCTCGTGTCTCTTTCTGCACCCCTCTTCCCTCTTTCTGCACTCCTCTTGCCTCTTTCTGCACCTCTGTTGTTTTTTTCTACACTTCTTTTGTTTCTTTCTGCATCTCTCTTGTTTCTTTCTGTACCCCTCTTGCCTCTTTCTCCACCCCTCCTCCTTCTTTCTGCATCTCTGTTGCTTCTTTCCGCACTTCTCTTGCCTCTTTCTGCTCCCGTCTTGTCTTTTTCTGCACCTCTGTTGCTTCTTTCTGCACTTCTTTTGTTTCTTTCTGCACCTCTCTTGCCTCTTTCTGCACCCCTCTTCCCTCTTTCTGCACTCTTCTTGTATTTTTCTGCACCTCTGTTGCTTCTTTCTGCACTTCTTTTGTTTGTTTCTGCACCTCTCTTGCCTCTTTCTGCACCCCTCTTCCCTCTTTCTGCACTCTTCTTGCCTCTTTCTGCACCTCTTTTCCTTCTTTCTGCAACCCTTTTGCCTCTTTCTGCACCTCTGTCCCTTCTTTCTGCAACCCTCTTCCACTTTCTGCTCCCCTCTTGTCTCTTTTTGCACCTCTGTTGCTTCATTCTGCACTACTCTTGCCTCTTTCTGCACCTCTCTTGTTTCTTCCTGCACCACTCGTGCTTCTTTCTGCACCCCTCTTCCCTCTTTCTGCACCCCTCTTGCCTCTTTCTGTACCCCTCTTGCCTCTTTCTGCACCCCTGTTCCTTTTTTCTGCTGTTCTTTTGTTTCTTTCTGCACCTCTCTTGCTTCTTTCTGCACCCCTCTCGCCACTTTCTCCACCCCTGTTCTCCCTTTTTCCATCTCTGTTGCTTCTTTCTGCACTTCTCTTGCCTCTTTCTCCACCCCTCATCCCTTTTTCTGCACATCTGTTGCTTCTTTCGGCACTTCTCTTGCTTCTTTTTGCACCTCTGTCCCTTCTTTCTGCAACCCTTGTGCCTCTTTCTGCACCCCTCTTCCCTCTTTCTGATCCCCTCTTCCCTCTTTCTGCACCTCTGTTCCTTCTTTCTGCACTTCTTTTGTTTCTTTCTGCACATCTCTTGCTTTTTTCTGCACCCCTCGTGCCTCTTTCTGTACCCCTCTTCCCTCTTTTTGCACCCCTCTTGCCTCTTTCTGCACCTCTGTTGCTTCTTTCTGCACTACTCTTGCTTCTTTCTGCATCTCTGTTGCTTCTTTCTGCAACCCTTGTGCATCTTTCTGTACCCCTCTTCCTCTTTCTGCTCCCCTCTTGTCTCTTTCTGCAACTCAGTTGCTTCTTTCTGCACTTCTCTTGCCTCTTTCTGCACCTCTGTCCCTTCTTTCTGCACCTCTGTCCCTTCTTTCTGCAACCCTTGTGCATCTTTCTGCACCCCTCTTCCTCTTTCTGCTCCCCTCTTGTCTCTTTCTGCACCTCTGTTGCTTCTTTCTGCACTTCTTTTGTTTCTTGCTGCACATCTCTGCTTCATTCTGCACCCCTTGTGCCTCTTTCTGCACCCCTCGTCCCTCTTTTTCCACCCCTCTTGCCTCTTTCTGCACCTCTGTTGCTTCATTCTGCACTACTCTTGCTTCTTTCTGCACCTCTCTTGCCTCTTTCTGTACCTCTGTTCCTTCTTTCTGCAATTCTTTTGTTTCTTTCTGCAATTCTCTTGCTTCTTTCTGAATCTCTCTTGCCTCTTTCCCCTCCTCACTTCCCCCTTTCTGCATCTCTGTTGCTTCTTTATGCACTTCTCTTCTTCTTTCTGCACCTCTCTTGCTTCTTTTTGCACCCCTCGTGTCTCTTTCTCCACCCCTCTTCCCTCTTTCTGCACTCCTCTTGCCTCTTTCTGCACCTCTGTTGTTTTTTTCTGCACTTCTTTTGTTTCTTTCTGCACCTCCCTTGCTTCTTTCTGCACCCTCTTGCCTCTTTCTCCACCCCTCCTCCCTCTTTCTGCATCTCTGTTGCTTCTTTCAGCACTTCTCTTGCCTCTTTTTGCACCCCTCTTCCTCTTTCTGCTCCCGTCTTGTCTTTTTCTCCACCTCTGTTGCTTCTATCTGCACTTCTTTTGTTTCTTTCTGCACCTCTCTTGCCTCTTTCTGCACCCCTCTTCCCTCTTTCTGCACTCTTCTTGCCTCTTTCTGCACCTCTGTTCCTTCTTTCTGTACTTATTTTGTTTCTTTCTGCACCTCTGTTGCTTCTTTCTTCACCCCTCTTGCTTCTTTCCGTACCCCTTGTGCCTCTTTCCCACCCCTCTTCCCTCTTTCTGCACCCCTCTTGCCTGTTTCTGCACCTCTGTTCCTTCTTTCTGCACTTCTTTTGTTTCTTTCTGCAATTCTTTTGCTTCTTTCTGTATCCATCTTGCCTCTTTCTCCACCCCACTTCCCCCTTTCTGCCTCTCTGTTGCTTCTTTATGCACTTCTCTTCTTCTTTCTGCACCTCTCTTGCTTCTTTTTGCACCCCTCGTGTCTCTTTCTGCACCCCTCTTCCCTCTTTCTGCACTCCTCTTGCCTCTTTCTGCACCTCTGTTGTTTTTTTCCACACTTCTTTTGTTTCTTTCTGCAATTCCTTTGCTTCTTTCTGTATCCATCTTGTCTCTTTCTCCACCCCACTTCCCCCTTTCTGCATCTCTGTTGCTTCTTTATGCACTTCTCTTCTTCTTTCTGCACCTCTCTTGCTTTTTTTTGCACCCCTCGTGTCTCTTTCTGCACCCCTCTTCCCTCTTTCTGCACTCCTCTTGCCTCTTTCTGCACCTCTGTTGTTTTTTTCTGCACTTCTTTTGTTTCTTTCTACACCTCCCTTGCTTCTTTCTGCACCCTCTTGCCTCTTTCTCCACCCCTCCTCCATCTTTCTGCATCTCTGTTGCTTCTTTCAGCACTTCTCTTGCCTCTTTCTGCACCCCTCTTCCTCTTTCTGCTCCTGTCTTGTCTTTTTCTCCACCTCTGTTGCTTCTATCTGCACTTCTTTTGTTTCTTTCTGCACCTCTCTTGCCTCTTTCTGCACCCCTCTTCCCTCTTTCTGCACTCTTCTTGCCTCTTTCTGCACCTCTGTTCCTTCTTTCTGCACTTATTTTGTTTCTTTCTGCAATTCTTTTGCTTCTTTCTGTATCCATCTTGCCTCTTTCTCCACCCCACTTCCCCCTTTCTGCCTCTCTGTTGCTTCTTTCTGCACTTCTCTTGCTTCTTTCTGCACCTCTCTTGCTTCTTTTTGCACCCCTCGTGTCTCTTTCTGCACCCCTCTTCCCTCTTTCTGCACTCCTCTTGCCTCTTTCTGCACCTCTGTTGTTTTTTCCACACTCCTTTTGTTTCTTTCTGCAATTCTTTTGCTTCTTTCTGTATCCATCTTGTCTCTTTCTCCACCCCACTTCCCCCTTTCTACATCTCTGTTGCTTGTTTCTGCACTTCTCTTGCTTCTTTCTGCACCTCTCTTGCTTCTTTTTGCACCCCTTGTGTCTCTTTCTGCACCCCTCTTCCCTCTTTCTGCACTCCTCTTGCCTCTTTCTGCACCTCTCTTGCTTCTTTTTGCACCCCTTGTGTCTCTTTCTGCACCCCTCTTCCCTCTTTCTGCACTCCTCTTGCCTCTTTCTGCACCTCTGTTGTTTTTTTCTACACTTCTTTTGTTTCTTTCTGCATCTCTCTTGCTTCTTTCTGTACCCCTCTTGCCTCTTTCTCCACCCCTCCTCCTTCTTTCTGCATCTCTGTTGCTTCTTTCCGCACTTCTCTTGCCTCTTTCTGCTCCCGTCTTGTCTTTTTCTGCACCTCTGTTGCTTCTTTCTGCACTTCTTTTGTTTCTTTCCGCACCTCTCTTGCCTCTTTCTGCACCCCTCTTCCCTCTTTCTGCACTCTTCTTGTATTTTTCTGCACCTCTGTTGCTTTTTTCTGCACTTCTTTTGTTTGTTTCTGCACCTCTCTTGCCTCTTTCTGCACCCCTCTTCCCTCTTTCTGCACTCTTCTTGCCTCTTTCTGCACCTCTTTTCCTTCTTTCTGCAACCTTTTTGCCTCTTTCTGCCCCTCTGTCCCTTCTTTCTGCAACCCTTGTGCATGTTTCTGCACCCCTCTTCCGCTTTCTGCTCCCCTCTTGTCTCTTTTTGCACCTCTGTTGCTTCATTCTGCACTACTCTTGCTTCTTTCTGCACCTCTCTTGTTTCTTCCTGCACCACTCGTGCTTCTTTCTGCACCCCTCTTCCCTCTTTCTGCACCCCTCCTGCCTCTTTCTGTACCCCTGTTCCTTCTTTCTGCTCTTCTTTTGTTTCTTTCTGCACCTCTCTTGTGTCTTTCTGCACCCCTCTTGCCACTTTCTCCACCCCTGTTTCCCCTTTTTGCATCTCTGTTGCTTCTTTCTGCACTTCTCTTGCCTCTTTCTCCACCCCTCATCCCTCTTTCTCCACCTCATTTTTTCTGCAACCCTTGTTCCTCTTTCTGCTCTCCTCTTCCCGCTCCCCTCTTTCCTCTTTCTGCACCTCCGTTCCTTCTTTCTGCACTTCTTTTGCTTCTTTCTGCAACTCTTTTGCTTCTTTCTGTATCCTCTTGCCTCTTTCTCCACCCCACTTCCCCCTTTCTGCATCCCTGTTGCTTCTTTCTGCACTTCTCTTGCTTCTTTCTGCACCTCTCTTGCTTCTTTCTGCACCCCTCGTGCCTCTTTCTGTACCCCTCTTCCCTCTCTCTGCACTCCTCTTGCCTCTTTCTGCACCTCTTCTGCTTCTTTCTGCACTTCTTTTGTTTCTTTCTGCACCTCCCTTGCTTCTTTCTGCATCCCTCTTGCCTCCTTCTCCACCCCTCTTCCCTCTTTTTTCATCTCTGTTGCTTCTTTTTGTACTTCTCTTGCGTATTTCTGCACCTCTCTTGCTTCTTTCTGCACCCCTCATGCTTTTTTCTGCTCCCCTCTTCCCTCTTTCTGTACTTCTTTTGATTCTTTCTGCACCTCCCTTGCTTCTTTCTGCACCCCTTTTACCTCTTTCTGTACCCATCTTCTCTCTTTCTGCACCCCTCTTGCCTCTTTCTGCATCTCTGTTCCTTCTTTCTGCACTTCTTTTGTTTCTTTCTGCAGCTCTCTTGCTTCTTTCTGCAGCACCTTGCCTCTTTCTCCATCCCTCTTCCCTATTTATGCTCCCCTTTCTGCACCTCTGTTCCTTTTCTGCACTTCTTTTGTTTCTTTCTGCACATCTCTTGCTTCTTTCTGTACTTCTCTCGCCTCTTTCTGTACTCAAATGGGAAGTGTTTTGCAATGTTATTTGGATTTTTAACTCGCACGGCTACTCACGAGTGTCTTGGCGCGATGTCTTAAGGGGAGCAAGGACCCTAGCAAACGAAAAGGTAAGTTTTCAGATTTTTCTTGAATACTATCGGGTCTGCAATATTGCGTAATTCCAGGGGAAGTGCGTTTCAAGCAACTGCAGCCCTCCGTGCCAGAGAACTGCCACCAAGCCTCTGGTACTTAAATCGAGGAACCAGTGCAAGTCGGTGGGATGCCGATCGCAACTGTCTCGATGGCACATAGAAGGTGAACCGCTTTTGCAGATAAGATGGTCCAAAACCATGCAAAGCGCGATGGGCTAGGACCAGCGATTTGAACTTCACCCGTTCAGCAACGGGGAGCCAGTGAAGGGAACGCAGGTGATGACGCACGCTATGTCTGGCGGAGATGCCCAGAAGAAGTCTGGCTGCCATATTTTGGACCACCTGAAGCTTTTTTATCAGGTAGCCAGGAATGCCGATGTAGAGCGCATTGGCATAGTCGAGCAGAGACAGGATGAGAGCACATGTGACCGTTTCTCTTGCTGCTTGGGGCAGGAGAGGAAAGAACTTTCTTAAAGTCTTGAGGAGGCCAAAACAATTGCCGGCCAACTTCTTGATGTGAAATGAGAAGGAGAGGCTCTCGTCAAACCATATCCCCAAGTTCTTGGCCTGCTTCCCTACAGAGGTGGGCATGGGGAACTCCGGTGGCCAGAGAGCTTCTCGGAAATTGGGAGGGAATTTTCCAAACAGGAGAATTTCTGACTTCTCCTCGTTACATTTTAATTGTGCAGCCGCTAACCATTTAAAAATGGAGGAAAGACAGTGATGAGCCGAGGAGACAGAATTGTCGTCATTGTCCCAAGTAAAGAGCAACTGGGTGTCATCGGCGTAGGCCATCACCTTAGCTCCCAGGCTCTCGGCCAGATAGACCAAGGGTGTCACATAAATGTTAAATAGAAGGGGGCTTTGGGAGGACCCCTGAGGGACTCCCGTAGTCACAGACTGTAAAGTAGAAGAGGACGGAGGCATCCAAATCTGCTGGACCCTACCCTCAAGGAAGGACCTAAGCCAGTTCCAGGCAGTACCCGACACACCTATCCTGGCAAGTCGTGAGAGGAGAAGAGAGTGTGGGACCCTGTCGAACGCCGCCAAGAGGTCAAGCAAAATCAATGCTGCCCTCCCGCCGGCATCCAAACACTCCCGGATGGCCTCCACGACCTCCACCAGCACTGATTCAGTGCTGTGAGCGGCTCGGAACCCTGAGTGTGCAGGATGCAACAGACCCTCTCTCTTGACGAACTCAGTAAGTTGTTTGGTGACAACCTTCTCACACACCTTGGCCAGGCCAGGTAATAGAGAGATTGGCCTGTAGTTCCCTGGGCTGCAAGGGTCTAATGACGGCTTTTTTATAAGTGGCAAAATCTTGGCCTTTTTCCAGGGCGCTGGGACACTGGCTGTATGGAGGGACAGATTAATAATGCTATTCACCTCTGAATTAATCGTCTCAGCTGCTGCTGCTAGTAGTCTAGCAGGGCAGGGATCAGAGGGAGAGCCAGACTTTAAACTCTTTAGAATTCTAAGCGAGTCCGCCAAATCCACCTGCATAAAAGTGTCTAGCCGATGTTTGGCGACCACCGGTAGAGGCGATACCGTTGCCTCGATCTCACTGTCATCCGGTAAAAAGGTCACCTCGATCGTGCGGATTTTGTCCATGAAAAAAGTGGAAAGAGTCACGCACCAGGTGACTGACGATGGAGACGCACTAGCTTGGGCTGAAGGCGACATAAAGCTCTGAACAATCGCAAAAATTTCCTTGGCGTTGTTTTTAGCAGAGTCGATACGGGTCACGTAGAATTCCCTTTTAGCTAGAGTTATGGCCTCATAATAAACTTTTTGCTTAGTTCTGGGCTTCAACTTGGCTGGGAGGCAGTAGTTACTGCGGCGCCAAGCTCGCTCTAGAGTCTTACACTCGTGTTTTAGTTCTTTTAGTTCTGGACTGTACCAAGGTTTAGAGGGAGAAGCCCTAGACAGCCTAGCGGAGCGCTGCGGGGCGAGTATCAACTACCTTAGATACCCAGCTGGTAAAACCATCTAGTTGGTTCTCTAGGTCGCCCGAGAGGATGGGCCTAGAGGTTTCCAGAGCTTGGATAAAAGCACCTGGGGCAATTTTGCCATAAGCCGGTTTGCGGAAGGAACACGCTGAAGGCTCGACCTTGCCCACTTCCCATGAGAAGTATGTCAGGAAGTGGTCCAGTTGCTCTTGTGACTGAGGTATATGTCTACTTGTATATGTATTCTCACATGTGTTATGCATCTGAAGATGGTGGCTTAAAAAGTGGGTAGTTTCTTCTATAGGTCGTTAAACGTTCTCAGTTCTGCTCTGTCATTCAGTTGCACAGGCAGACATGTCTTATGTATATAGGTGTTATAGAGCCCCTCAAATATACTACTGAATACTAATGTGCCCTGTATTATGACTAGAAAGAAACACATACACCTTTTTGTACACATATTTACAGAGTATGCTATTTGAAACACAGGTATTCAAGTATTTCTATGTTTATTTTTATGTAACATGTCACTCCGTAAAAGCAGAGACAAGCATGCATACCTTCACAAACTTGGTCAGACTTGCAACAGTGATATGTTTAGGATTGCTGTTTTATGTTTAGTAGGTAGGCCTAACATTCTGAGCAGTCGATTAATAGTGAACCTTCAAGAGAAAAGTGAGGTTTAAGACATCTTGGGAGAATTATTAGTGATTAGGCTACTTTGTATGAGTCTGTTGTAAGGTACAGTCAAACTAGGCCTCTTTCTGCACTTCTGTTTGTTCTTTCTGCACTTCTCTTGCTTCTTTCTGTGCCTTTCTTCCTCTTTCTGGACTTCTGTTGCCTCTTTCTGCACTTCTCTTGCTTCTTTCTGCACCTTTCTTCCTCTTTCTGCACATGTCCTACCTATGTAGGCATATTTAGAAATTAGCATTTAAAAAACCTTAGAAATTCACTGAGAAAAACAGAGGTTTCAGAGACGTTATAGTTAGGTATTAGCATTTAAAAAAGCCTTACAAATTCACTGAAAAAACCATAGGTTTCAGGGACGTTATAGTTAGAAATTAGCATTTAAAAAACCTTAGAAATTCACTGAAAAAACCACAGGCTTCAGGGGCGTTATAGTTAGTTGGACATTTCACTCGTACAAAACCAGAGAAATTCCGCCTTTATAGTTAGTTGAGCTGACTATAACTCGCGTCCCCGCAATGCACTGCTGATGACATCACATATTACATCACTCATGACATGGTCAGTGACATCACTGATGACATCGCAAATGACATCACTGATGACATCATCCACTTAATATCTGATGCAGCTCCTCACACCCTGACTGACTGAGAACTTATAAAGCGCACTATTGCCGAGGCGTCTTGGCGCCGAGGTGAGTGGATACCGAAGCTAACTCTAGTTATTATCGAACTTAGGGAAAGAGCCATGTCTTTATCAATTTTCTAAAAACAGCCCTGTTCGACTGTAGTCTGATCAGAATGGGGAGGGAGTTCCACAGTTTGGCTGCTTGATAGGAGAAGCCCTTTCTTCCCCATCTGGCTCTTTTTATCTTGGGGACCAGGATCAGTCCTGTATTGGCTGACCTGAGGCAGCGTTGTGGCAAATACCGGGGGAATAGATGTTCAATGTCCGCAGGTCCTCCTCCATACAGAGCCTTATGTACAAGACAGAGGGCCTTGTAATCCACTCTCTGCCGAACTGGGAGCCGATGAAGCTGTTTAATGCTGGCAGACGTAGGGTGATGTTTGGGTAGATCAAGTAGCAACCGAGTAGCCGCATTCTGCAATGACTAAAGTTTGGTAATCTGCCCTTTATCTGCTCCCAAGTATAAGGCGTTACAGTAGTCGACTCTGGAAAGAACCAGGGCTCTGACTACCGTTTTCCTGAGGGTTAGTGGGATAAACAGCAGAATTTTGCGCAGGACTTTCAGCGTGAAGAAGCAAGCAGAAGATACTTGATTAATTTGTTGAGCGAGCTTTAGGTCACTGTCAAACATAAATCCAAGGTTCCTAGCCTTGGTCACGGGAACAGGACAGTTCCCAGCCTCAGGGGGCCACCATAGTTGGCTTCATACAGAGGGCTTCTGACCAAATTCGATGACCTCAGTCTTTTCGGTATTGAGCTTTAAAAAATTTGAGTTCATCCATGCCATCACAGCATTAAGACAATTACGGAACCTGACAGCTGTAATATCCACACTTTGCGTGACCGATACCACTAACTGGGTGTCGTCCGCATACGACACTAGCATAAGACCATGATCTTTGATTAGTCTTGCTAAGGGTGTGACATATAAATTAAACAGTGTCGGGGACAAGACCGACCCCTGTGGGACTCCACACAGGAGGCAGAGATTACCTGACTTAAGGCCGTCCCAGTGGATCAGCTGTTCCCTGGATGCCAAAAAAGATGTAAGTAAGGTTAAAGCCTTATCTCTGATACCTGCTGCCTTCAACAGCCGTGATAGTACCACATGGTTTACGGTATCAAATGCCGTGGACAGGTCAAGCAGGATGAGAACGGCTCTTCTGCCCCCATCCATCACTTTACGGATCTCTTCTGTAGCCATGATCAAGGCTGACTCGGTGGAATGCCGAGATCTGAAGCTGTGTTGGGTAGGGTCAAGAATGTTATTGCAATCCAGGTAATCTGTCAGTTCCAAGTTCATAGCTTTTTCTAGAATTTTTGAAGGTAGTGGAAGACAGGATATTGGGCGATAATGTCTCGCCTCCGTGGGATCCAAAGTAGCTTTTTTCAAGATAGGCCTGATACAGGCCTTTTTCCAAGAGTGTGGGAAGACCCCCGAACTGGTGACCTCATTTAAAAGGGGAGTCAAGTGAGCACTGACCTCCTTGGGAGCCAGATGCAGTATGTGAGGGGGACAGGGGTCCAGGGGTGAGCCGGACTTAGTTTGTAATAGCAAATCTGCGACTTGCTCTGCCACTAAAACAGAGAAACATGACAAACTGCAATGTGTTGAGATGTCCTCCAACAGATCTTCAATGTTCCCCACAGGATCAGATGCTGTCTTATGGAGTTCATTACAAACTGTTTGAACTTTGTTGTGAAAAAAGGAGGCAATCTTTTCCACAAAATTTTGGTCTGGCGAAAATTGACTGTCTTGCGGACACTTTGATAAGGCTGTCACAGTTTTAAAAAGCTCCTTAGAGGAGTTCTTGGCCGCCTGGATTTTAGTGGTAAAATATACAGTTTTAGCATTTTTTATTGCTGCCTTGTATTCCTCTAAGGTTAAATTATAGTCGTTTTTATGTTCAACACCATAGTCCGATCCCCAAATGCGCTCCTTACGTGTGCATTTGGCTTTGATCTGTCTGAGCTCAGCTGAATACCAAGGTGAAGATGCTCGTTTTCTCCGGGAGTACTTAGTAACTTCAGGAGCAAGCATGTTTACTGATGTCCTGAGCCAGTCTTCAAAGTTTCTGGCTGCATCATTAGAGTCTGAAACCATATTAGGGGGATTCCTCGCCAGAGCTGTTACCTGATCGTTTTTTTGGACTAATTTCCATGTGCGCGATTTGACCATAAGAGGTCTATTCCGGTGGCACCTACTGATTATAGGGATCATTACCTTAAAATAAATAGCACTATGATCTGACCATGGTACTGGTAGCACACTGACTATTTCAATGTGTTGATTGTTGGTGAATATGCCATCCAACGTGTGACCTGCTAGGTGCGTTGGCTCAGATACAATCTGTCTCAACCCATAGCCTGCAAGGTTATCTATCAGCTTGGAGGTGTCAGAGTCATTGTTCGCTTCAAGATGGAAATTAGAATCCCCTAATACCGTAAAGGTGGGAGTGTCTAAACAGGACTCCAGAAACATCTGAAGTGAGCTGGTGAAAGAAGACCTCGTCCCTGGGGGCCTATAAATAAGTAGCCCTGGGAAGAGTTCGGAGTTGTTAGCTTTAATGCTGAATGTCATCGCCTCAGCTTCCAGTGATGGTGCTGGCAGGATCCTAACCGTGTAGTGGGAACGGTGGATTATAGCTATCCCTCCCCCTTTTATCCCTGCCCTGTCTGCATGTGCTACAAGGTAGCCTGTTGGTGCTGCTATGTTCCAGTCCGGCTCTGAAGCACAGTTCGCCCATGTTTCTGTTAGGAACACAAGATCTGGGTTTGCGATTTGAATCAGGCATTCTAGATCATATTTGTGTTTACTCATTGATCTTGTGTTCAATAAAATACAGCTAATTGCATCTGAGCTCTGGCCCTGGGATATGTTAGACTCAGTTGGGGAACCTTCGGGCATGTTCCTCGGTCTGTTAAATGTCCTTTGGGTGTCATCATTATTGTCCTTGGTTAAGAGTGGCGTTGCTCTACCCCCACTTGGAATGCAGCATCTGTTCTTAATGGGCTGATGCAGGGCCGTCAGGCGACATGAGTTGCATCTTCTAGGGCTATAGTTAACTCGGTCTAGCAGTATTGTGGGGTTAAGGCACTCACCGATGTTCAGATTAAGAAGTTCGCTCTGAATATATGTTTGCGGGGTAAAATGGGCAGGGGTTCTGGCGCTGGTCGCTCTCCGGGCGCCGACGGGCGCAGATGGGCTTGCCTTTGGCGCGCCGGCGGCGTGCCTGCTGCGCACGCCAGCTGCGCGGTCGCAGCATTGCGTGCTATATGGGGTAATTGCCGTGAGCAACTAGAGCGCTGACCTTTGAAGGCGGGCCCGCTCTTACTGACGGGCACCAAGGTCACGCGTAACACAGTAAATCATACACAGTAAAAGATTTAAAACAGAGTTCTAGTGCAGGCATAAATTTCAATATAAATTTTTTTAAAGTATCAAAGTGCAAGTGCGATTTTTAAAACACCGCTCCCCAGCGCTCCAGCACCGCGAGGCTAAGGTGTCAGCACGTCACCAGCTGCGCGGTTGCAGCATTGCTATATGGGGTAATTGCCGTGAGCAACTAGAGCGCTGACCTTAGAAGGCGGGCCCACTCTTACTGACGGGCACCGCGGTCACGTGTAACACAGTAAATCATACACAGTAAAAGATTTCAAACAGAGTTCTAGTGCAGGCATAAATTTCAATTTCAATTTTTTTAAAATATCAAAGTGCAAGTGCGATTTTTAAAACACCGCTCCCCAGCGCTCCAGCACCGCGAGGCTAAGGTGTCAGCACGTCACCAGCTGCGTGGACGCAGCATCGCGTGCTATATGGGGTAATTGCCGTGAGCAACTAGAGCGCTGACCTTTGAAGGTGGGCCCGCTCTTACTGACGGGCACCGCGGTCACGCATAACACAGTAAATCATACACAGTAAAAGATTTAAAAAAGAGTTCTAGTGCAGGCATAAATTTCAATTTTTACATTTTTAAAATATCAAAGTGCAAGTGCGATTTTTTAAACACCGCTCCCCAGCGCTCCAGCACCGCGAGGCTAAGGTGTCAGCACGTCACCAGCTGCGCGGTCGCAGCATCGCGTGCTATATGGGGTAATTGCCGTGAGCAACTAGAGCGCTGACCTTTGAAGGCGGGCCCGCTCTTACTGACGGCACCACGGTCACTCGTAACACAGTAAATCATACACACTAAAAGATTTAAAACAGAATTCTAGTGCAGGCATAAATTTCAATTTAAAATTTTTTAAAATATCAAAGTGCAAGTGCGATTTTTAAAACACCGCTCCCCAGCGCTCCAGCACCGCGAGGCTAAGGTGTCAGCACGTCACTAGCTGCGCAGTCGCAGCATTGCGTGCTATATGGGGTAATTGCCGTGAGCAACTAGAGCGCTGACCTTTGAAGGCGGGCCCGCTCTCACCCTAATATAACCTTTCATACATCCACTCTAAAATACAGACTACCATTCTCGAAACTATAGACACAGCAATACCAGTTACTACATACCCACTCACTGATTCAGAGGTCTACACATCCACTCACTCACTGCTACAGTCACTCATACACGCAGTCACTCATCAATACAGCCTCTAATATATGCACTCATACACCCATACAGACACTCACATACTGCCACTCATCCACAGAGATACTCACACACCTAGTCAGTCACCCAAAGACTCAATCACACTGCCATTTACTCACCAAAACAGTTATACACACACCACCTCACTTATTCATACAGATACTAACACATACTTACTCTCTTATACAATCACTGACACAAGCACACACTCATCCATACAGTCACTCTCACAATCACTCACTGTCACATATAGTCACGTATATACTCTAACATTCACATATACTGCCTTTCACATATGTAGTTACTCACACATATACCACTGAGACATCCATTCACTCACCAAAACAGCCATACGCATACTCACTCACCCATACTCATGACCAGAACAAGGTACCTTTAACCTCTATCAGTCGTGTAGACGCTTTAGAGGCGTTTATATTTTTTTGTGGTTTTAGATGTTTTTAACCATTTAGCATTTAAAATAGAACTTTACACTGAATTTAGGCAACTTGTGAGCATCCTTTGAGCACACTCGCACAGGCACTTTACTTACTTTTTCACCGCAGCCTCCAACCGGCAGTTCCTACCACCTGCTCCCCATTCCACCGCGGGTTGTCCCATTTGCGTGGAGGGAGCAGGTGGCAATTCGGAACAGTTCTTCCGGCTGGGGGTAGGGGGCCGAGCCCATGGTTGGCATGCTAGTTGCTGGAACCTTTAAAAAGAAATGGCAACCGCGACACGCAGCGGGCGCGCCAAAAGCACCAAAGGCGCACCAGAGGCAAGCCCGTCTGCGCCGAGACGGGACCAGGGGCCACAGACCCTGGCCATTTGTTCACAGGTAAACACGTATACAACTCTGAAATTCTACTCTCCCTCAGAGGTATTGTACGGGAAAATTGCTCTCATTCCCTATGCCCATCCAAAGATATTAATATCTGCCCATGCTGCTCTTTTAGATTCACACCATGTTTTGAAGCTCAATTGGTAATGAAGGGACATGTAATTTATAAAATGTTCCTCTGGAACTGCAGATCTTTACCAAAACATTCAACAGAAATGTCCATGCTCCTAGAGGATGAGCGCCCGGACACTCTATTCTTAACTGAAACCTGGCTTACTAGCGAGTCAGACCCAATTCTCGCACAAAATCTTCCCTCCGGCTACCTCATCCAAAGATTAGACTGCAAAAGTGGTAAAGAGGGAGGGATCACTATCATATACAAAGATATGTTTAACTGCTGTATCATAACCGACCCATTACCTAACTGTGAGAATATGGCCTTCTCAATTAGTTTTTCACCTACTCACACATTCTCAGGACTATTGATTTATCGTCCCCCAGGAACACTGGGACAATTTCTTAAAGCAATCAGCGAAACTGTTGCCAATTTAGCTAGTACTCCCTCCAACTTCATGGTTATGGGAGATCTCAATCTGCACTTAGATGACCCCAATAACTCTGTCATCTCCGAGTTAGTGGAAAACCTCTCAGCGCTCCAGTTCAATCAAAAAGTGTCAGGAAATACTCATATTAAAGGCCATCTCCTTGATCCGATCTTCACTATGTGAGAAGTTGGCCTGGTATATGCTGTCCACTAATTATAGTGGGCACCTTGCACCAGTCCAAACAACCCCTTATTGGAGATAGGTTAAAGACAACCTTTATTGAAAGCTATCCTAGTGGTAGCTATGGAGAGCAGCCTTCAGGCTAAGTCTTGAAGGAATGTAAAGCAGCTTGTTTTACCAGTCTATAATCTCTTGAGTGACCAAATGAAAGAGGACCACACCAGGTATATATTTAAAATATATGTATTTAGTCTTAAACACACCCCTCTAGTCTCTTTATGAGGCTAGAGTTCGAAATACATAAGTTACAAGTCGAATATCAACAGTAATAGCACAAATACACGTTTGAGCCCTAGGGGCGTACCAAACCATATACCAATAAAGTGGTATAAGAACCACGACTGAGCTAGACACAAGGCCTAGAGCCTGTAGAAGTGCTTGGCCCTCAAGGAACCACCCAAGGTAGTGACACAGGGGACCCACGGGGGACGCGTGCAGTGTGAGAACACAGCCGCGAGCCGCCGTTGACTTCTATGGGGAATGTCGCGGTTGGAGTTTTAAAGAAAAAGGACACTTAGAGGAGGACTTGGAGCAAACCCCTTTAGAACTAGGTTGTTCTAGAGTCTATACCCACGGGAGCACCGGAGTACTCGAGTTACCTCACCCAGGGAAGCCGGGTGCATAGGTGTCTTTCGGGGTCGGGTTTCGTCGTCGTTTTCAATGGCGATCTGCTGCAAAGTGCTGCTGGCGACCAAGTCGAAAGTGTTCGGGTGGATCCAAGGGTGGATCGAAGATCTGAAGAACCTGAAAGCAGAGGGGACAGAGTCTGGGTCACTAGCCAGTGACAAGGAAGGCGATGAGCAGATGCCCACCGATGTCGGGTGCTTCAGGTAGGTTGATGGTCTTCTTGACTCTTCAGCCACGAGGTCCAGGAGGCGTCGACGACAACCAGGAGCTGGATTCGAGCTGTCCCACAACGTCTGTCGATTGCTGGGGTGTCGGCGACCGGATTGGACCCAACAAGCCTTGGCAACGGCAAGTCTCGTAGAAACAAAGAAAGGACGTTGATGCAGACCAGCAAGGTCTGGGGGACTCACCCAGCAAGGGTAAGTCAGGGCACGTCTGGAGCAACCAGGAAAGCCCAAGCAGAAGAAGAGTTGCCTTCAGGAGGGCCCACTAGCCAACGGACTAGCGACTGCGAAGGAGCCTCAAGTGGTCGCACTTGGAGCTGGCTCACAGGACACTCGTGGAGTGGAGGCCAGTGATCTTCAATGCAATCGGTGCTGGAGGCGGGGGCTACTCGGAGCCCAAAGCACAACTTTGTGGAAGACCAGGAAGAGGATGCACTTGCAAAAGTACTCAGTGTCCAGGGGTCACGGTTCCACGTTACCCATGACAGCTACGGACCTCAGCTTCGCTGGGGACTCAGGGCAGCCTCGGAGAAGTCTGGAAATCTACCTCTGATGTTGCAAAGACTTCGGCGTCCGGCGGGAGCTTCAGCAATGCAGACCAGCCAATTGCTTCTTAGGTGCCTGCCAAGCAGGGGAGTCACTCCTTGACCCCAAGGGAGATTCTTCAGTCCTCTAATCTTCAAGTAGAGCGTCGAAGGTCCAGGATTCAGTGTCAGAGTTTCGTCCAGGGTAATCTAAAGTCCTAAGGACTGGGGTCCCATACTTATACAAAGTTAGGGGTTGGACATACTCTGGGGACCCACCTATGGGAGGGTCAGGGAAGAGGGTGGTTACACCCATTCCCTTTGTCCAGTTTCACGCCAGAGCAGGGGCAGGTAGCCCCTGCAACCGGTTTGAACTGGCATATGCACAGGGACACCAAATGTGCCCCCAGTGCATGACTTCAAAGCACCAGAGGGTGCTCCCGCCCAGCCCCAATACACACTATCCTGTCTGGGGAGGTGGTTACACCTCCCTTCGACAGGAAACCTATTGTCCAGGCCTCCCCTGCCGGAGTTTCAGTCAGCAGCAGGAGGCCAGACCCGTGTCTGTGGCAGCGGCATCCATTTTGTGATGCCAGGGCTCTGGAAAGAAGTTACCGGGTAGCCCGGTGTGTACATGTCTCTCCCTCTAGAAGGGTGGAATGCTACCCCCGCCGCCAGGACTGGCGGGGGGTAGTATTCCAAGATGTTTGACACCAAACACGACATGTTTTGGTGCAGCCAGTCCAAAGTTAGCATTGTACCGCGAGGATATAATGCACTTAAGAGTATATGGTCAGGCTGTACCACAAACAGCATCAGAGGAGGGACTCCGAACGCTGCAGAGGGGCTCTGCTCATGCAGGGGCACCCTCTCACATAGAAACCAAGCACTCTGCCTTCAGGATTGGTAAGGCCTGCCATAGGAGTGACTTATAGGTTTATATGTGTGTGCAATGGTAGTGATATAGGTAGCCCATACCACTGTAAGGGGTGCATGCACCACCTTACCCAGGCTGCAGTAGCAGACCTGTGGTGTCATTTTGGATGGCCTTCCAGGGGTGGCACAATACATGCTGCAGCCCCTGGTAGGCCTCTGAGGTACCTATGCCCTGGGTACATAGTATACCATATACTAGGGACTTATAAGGGCACTCCAGATTCCAATCAGAGATGTGCCTAAGGCACATGGAAACCATTTTAGAGAGGAAGCAGCTAGGCTGGGGTTCTGATTAGCAGGGCCCCAGCCAGACTAAAGTCGAAAAACAGTGAAGCATCAGCAAAAAGTGGGGGTACCCATGTGAAGCAGATCCTACTCTCCTACACAACCCCCCCAAACGCAGGGACATTAAACTAACCTTGACCAGTTGAGTCTTCATGTTCTAAGTGGAAATACCTAGAGAGTCCATCTGCATTGGCATGGTTACTCCCAGGTCTATGTTCCACTGTAAAGTCCATCCCCTGTAGGGAAATGGACCACCTAAGCAGTTTGGGGTTTTCACCCTTCATTTGTTTTAGCCATAGGAGGGGCTTGTGGTCTGTTTGAACAAGGAAGTGAGTACCAAACAAGTATGGCCTCAACTTCTTCAGAGCCCAAACCACAGCAAAGGCCTCCCTCTCTATGGCTGACCAACGTTTCTCTCTAGGGGTCAGCCTTCTGCTAATAAAAGCTACTGGCTGATCCTGACCTTCATCATTCAATTGTGACAGTACAGCCCCTACCCCCAATTCAGATGCATCTGTTTGGACAATGAACTTCTTGGAGTAATCAGGACTCTGGAGAATGGGAGCAGTGCACATGGCCTGCTTCAGGTCATCAAATGCCTTTTGACAGCTAGCTGTCCACTGAACCTTTTTGGGCATTTTCTTGGAAGTTAAGTCATTCAGGGGTGTCACTATTGATCCATACCCCTTGACAAATCTCCTATAGTACCCAGTCAGGCCTAAGAAGGCTCTCACCTGAGTCTGGGTAGTGGGAGCAACCCAGTCCATGATGGTCTGGATTTTGCTCTGCAATGGTTGAACCTGGCCTCCACCCACAAGGTGGCCCAGGTACACAACCTGACTCTGCCCTATCTGGCACTTGGTGGCCTTGATAGTGAGGCCTGCCTTTTGCAGGGCCTCTAAAACATTTCTGAGGTGGACCAGGTGATCCTCCCAGGTGGAGCTAAAGACAGCAATATCATCTAGATATGCTGCACTGTAGAGCCTCCAGACCTGTAAGGACTGTATTCACCAACCTCTGAAAAGTGGCAGGTGCATTCTTCAGACCAAAGGGCATTACCACAAATTGATAATGTCCACTAGGGGTTGAGAATGCTGTTTTTGGCTTTGCATCATCAGCTAGTCTGATCTGCCAGTAGCCAGCTGTCAGGTCAAATGTGCTTAGATACTTGGCTGAGGCCAAAGTGTCTATTAGCTCATCTGCCCTAGGTATTGGATGGGCATCAGTCCTAGTGACTGCATTGAGACCCCTGTAGTCCACACAAAACCTCATCTCTCTTTTCCCACCACTGGTGTGAGGTTTTGGCACAAGGACCACTGGACTAGCCCAAGGGCTATCTGAGGGTTCAATAACTCCCAAATCCAACATTTTCTGGACTTCTGTCCTGATACAGTCCCTGACATGGTCAGGTTGCCTATAAATCTTATTTTTAATAGGCAGACTGTCCCCAGTGTCCACTTCATGAGTGCACCAGGTGGTCTGACTTGGAGTCAGAGAGAACATATGTCTGTACTGATTGAGCACTTGTCTACAATCAGTTTGCTGCTGAGCAGTGAGGCTGCCTGCCAAGGCTACACCATCCACTGACCCATCATCAGGGTTCTGTGAGAGCAGGTCAGGGAGTGGGTCACTCTCTTCCTCCTGTCCCTCATCAGTAGCCATGAGCAAGCCCATGTCTGCCCTGTCCACATATGGCTTCAATCTGTTGACATGGAGAACCCTGTGGGGACTCCTGGGTGTTCCTAGGTCTACTAAATAGGTAACCTCACCCTTCTGTTCAACAATGGTATGGGGTCCACTCCACTTGTCTTGGAGAGCTGCTGGGGCCACTGGCTCCAGCACCCACACCTTCTGTCCTGGCTGGTAAACAGTCAGTACAGCCTTTTGGTCATGCCAGGCTTTTTGCAGTTCCTGGCTAGCCTCAAGGTTTTTAGTTGCCTTTTTCATGTACTCAGCCATCCTGGAGCGGAGACCAAGTACATAGTCCACTATGTCTTGCTTTGGGGGCTTGAGAGGTAACTCCCATCCTTCCTTCACCAAGCACAATGGACCCCTGACAGGGTGACCAAACAAAAGTTCAAAAGGGCTGTAGCCAACCCCCTTTTGAGGCACCTCCCTGTATGCAAATAAAAGGCAGGGCAAGAGTATGTCCCATCTTCGCCTAAGCTTTTCTGGGAGCCCTTTAATCATGCCCTTTAAGGTTTTGTTGAATCTCTCAACTAAACCATTGCATTGTGGGTGATAGGGTGTGGTGAACTTGTAAGTCACTCCACACTCCTTCCACATTGCCTTCAAGTATCCAGACATAAAGTTTGCACCCCTGTCTGATACAACCTCCTTAGGGAAGCCCACTCTTGAGAAAATTCCCAGGAGGGCTCTTGCCACCACAGGTGCTGTAGTGGTCCTAAGGGGAATAGCCTCTGGGTACCTAGTGGCATGGTCCACCACCACCAGGATAAACCTGTGCCCAGATGCTGTTTGGGGATCCATGGGACCAACAATATCAATCCCCACTCTCTCAAAGGGAACCCCCACCACAGGTAGTGGTATCAGGGGGCCTTTGTGGTGCCACCTGCCTTCCCACTGGCTTGGCAGGTTACACAGGAGCGACAAAACTCCTTGGTGTCTTCAGACATGTGGGGCCAGTGAAAGTGAGGGACAAGTCTGTCCCAAGTCTTGTTCTGGCCCAGGTGACCTGCTAGAGGAATGTCATGGGCTAGGGTCAATAGGAAGCCCCTGAACTTCAGAGGTATAACCAACCTCCTGGTGGCACCAGGCTTGGGGTCTCTACACTCTGAGTACAAGAGTCCATCATCCCAATACACTTTATGGGGACCACTAGCATTCCCAGCAGCCTCAGCAGCAGCTTGCTGTCTGAGGGGTTCAAGAGAGGGGCAGCTCTGCTGCTCCTGGCTCAGATCTGCCCTGGAAGGGCCCCCTGTCCCCAAGAACTCAACCTGGTCAGGTTCAAGCTCCTCTGGGACAGTTCCTTCCTCAGGACTGAGATCATCCCCCTCAAGAGACTGATCTTCCTTCTGAGCCAAGGGGAAGGCACTGCCTTAACCCTACTACTCCTCCTCTTGGATGGCACTTGGTCCATGGTTCCAGGATCCAAGGCCTGTTCAGTGTTAGACATTTTGCTCTGTGACCTGGTCACAGCAAACACATCTGCAGGGATCCCCAGCATTTCTGCATGGGTCCTGAGCTCCACTTCTGCCCAAGCTGAAGTTTCAAGATCATTGCCAAGCAAGCATTCCACTGGTAGGTTTGCACTCACCACAACCTTCTTAAGGCCAGTTACCCCTCCCCAGGAGAAGTTAACAACTGCCAGAGTATGGTCTGTTCTGACATTGCTAGCATTGGTCACTTGGTACATTTCACCAAGTATAATCTGCCCAGGATCCACAAGGTCTTGTGTCACCATGGTGACACTCGCCCCTGTGTCCCTAAATGCCAAAGCCTCTTTTCCATTGATTAATGGCTGTTGCCTGTACTTGCCCAGATTACTGGGACTCACAGAGGAGGTCACATCCATGCCTCCATCACAGACTAGGACAGCCTGAGTGAGTTCTCTGACTAGGCCAGAGCTCATCTCATTACCCAGGGTCAACCCTACTAAACCCTTGGCCTGTGTACTCCCACCACCAATTGTAACTGCACTAGGGGGAACAGGTGCCTTAGGGGCATTGGTGGGGGCTGGAATAGAGTCTTTGGACTTGGTGCAATCACTGGTCCAGTGTGTCTTTTGCTTACAGACTTTGCACCATGGTTTCTTTTGGCCTTTTCCCTTGTTAGACTGTGAATCCCCACCTGAAGAAGATTTTTGGGGGCCTTGTGAAGACTTCTGGTCTTTACCCTTCTCCCCACCCTTATCAGAGTTTTTAGAATCTTGCTTCTTAGGGTCACCACCTTGGTTCTGTACCTTCTGCCTCACCCTGGTTCTGACCCATTTGTCTGCCTTCTTTCCCAATTCTTGGGGAGAGGTCAGATCAGAGTCCACCAGGTACTGATGCAACAGCTGATTTTGACAGTTATTAAGAATCTGCTCCCTCATGATAAGATTGTACAATCCTTTGAAGTCACATACCTTACTGCCCATCAACCAACCTTCCAGAGCCTTAGCAGAACAATCCACATAGTCCACCCAGTCTTGAGTCTGTGCTTTTTGGGTATCTCTGAACTTTAACCTGTATTGTTCAGTTGTTAGGCCAAACCCATCAATCAGAGCACTCTTCAAGACTTTGTAATTGTCAGCATCCTCCTCTCTAACAGTGAGGAGCTTATCTCTACCTTTGTCTGCAAAGGAGAGCCACAAGATTGCTGCCCACTGCTCCTGAGGGACCCTCTGTACTTTACAGGCCCTCTCCAGTGCAGTTATCCATTTGTGGATGTCATCCCCACTCTGGTAGGGAGGGACAATCTTGCTCAGGTTTCTATGGTCATAAGACCTTTCCCTATCTCTGGGGAAATTGCTGCCACCATGGGACTCTAGTCCCATCTTTTTCTCTGTCTATAGAGATCTAGGGACTCCCTGTCTATAGCCAACTGCTGTTTTCTGAGCTCAAGCTGGGCTTGCTCATACTGAATCAGTCTCTTTCTCCTCTCATGAGAGGATTCCCTCCCATGAGAGGAGACAGAGGTCCCTACTGAGGTGTCAGAGTGGGTAGACTCCTGAGAAGGAGATCTAGTCCTTCTGGGCACACTCACAACTCTTCCTGGGGGACAAAGGGGAGGTCATCCTGGGCCTCCTCCTCTTCCTCAGGAGTAGCTGCACTTTCCAGGTCAGGATCATTGTCATCCCCCTGGCCAGTTTCAGAGGTCAGGTCCTGGGCATTTTCATCCCTGGCCCCTCCCTCATCTTCTGCCCCACCCTCTCTGCCTACCCTTTCAGACCTTATGGGTCTTCTAAGATCATCTAGCAGAAGCATCTCCAGGAGACGTTGGGTGTTGGCACTTTTGCCTGTCTTCAACTTCCTAACTTTGCACAACTCTCTCAATTCCAAGAATGTGAGGTTGTCATATCTGGATGGCAGGAGCTCACTGGTTCCTGGCAGTGAAGACATTACTAGTGTGGTGTGGTGTATGCACTACCTACTCTAGTGTGGCCTACTAAACTCTCTTGAGTTGTAGAAAGGGTGTGCTATCCCTTAACACACAACTCTAAGTTCAGTAGAACTTACTGTATCCTAAGCTTGATTTATATGTACCTAAGGTACCCTTAGTGGTTTTCAGTTGATCAATTCAATTGAGATTATCTGGTAAAACAATAGCAAGCTGGAATCCCACACGCTGCACACCAATGTGAGAAGTTGGCCTGGTCATATGCTGTCCACTAATTATAGTGGGCACCTTGCACTCAGTCCAAACAACCCCTTATTGGAGATAGGTTAAAGACAACCTTTATTGAAAGCTATCCTAGTGGTAGCTATGGAGAGCAGCCTTCAGGCTAAGTCTTGAAGGAATGTAAAGCAGCTTGTTTTACCAGTCTATAATCTCTTGAGTGACCAAATGAAAGAGGACCACACCAGGTATATATTTAAAATATATGTATTTAGTCTTAAACACACCCCTCTAGTCTCTTTATGAGGCTAGAGTTCGAAATACATAAGTTACAAGTCGAATATCAACAGTAATAGCACAAATACACGTTTGAGCCCTAGGGGCGTACCAAACCATATACCAATAAAGTGGTATAAGAACCACGACTGAGCTAGACACAAGGCCTAGAGCCTGTAGAAGTGCTTGGCCCTCAAGGAACCACCCAAGGTAGTGACACAGGGGACCCACGGGGGACGCGTGCAGTGTGAGAACACAGCCGCGAGCCGCCGTTGACTTCTATGGGGAATGTCGCGGTTGGAGTTTTAAAGAAAAAGGACACTTAGAGGAGGACTTGGAGCAAACCCCTTTAGAACTAGGTTGTTCTAGAGTCTATACCCACGGGAGCACCGGAGTACTCGAGTTACCTCACCCAGGGAAGCCGGGTGCATAGGTGTCTTTCGGGGTCGGGTTTCGTCGTCGTTTTCAATGGCGATCTGCTGCAAAGTGCTGCTGGCGACCAAGTCGAAAGTGTTCGGGTGGATCCAAGGGTGGATCGAAGATCTGAAGAACCTGAAAGCAGAGGGGACAGAGTCTGGGTCACTAGCCAGTGACCAGGAAGGCGATGAGCAGATGCCCACCGATGTCGGGTGCTTCAGGTAGGTTGACAGTCATCTTGACTCTTCAGCCACGAGGTCCAGGAGGTGTCGACAACAACCAGGAGCTGGATTCGAGCTATCCCATGATGTTTGTCGATTTCTGGGGTGTCGGTGACCGGATTGGACCCAACAAACCTTGGTAACGGCAAGTCTCGTAGAAACAAAGAAAGGATTTTGATGCAGACCAGCAAGGTCTGGGGGACTCACCCAGCAAAGGTAAGTCAGGGCACGTCTGAAGCAACAAGGAAAGCTCAAGCAAAAGAAGAGTTGCCTTCGGGAGGGCCCACTAGCCAACGGACTAGCGACCGTGAAGGAGCCTCAAGTGGACGCACTTGGAGCTGGCTCACAGGACACTCGTGGAGTGGAGGCCAGTGATCTTCAGTACAGTTGGTGCTGGAGGCGGGGGCTACTCGGAGCCCAAAGCACAACTTCGTGGAAGACCAGGAAGAGGATGCACTTGCAAAAGTACTCGGTGTCCAGGGGTCATGGTTCCATGTTACCCACGACAGCTACGGGCCTCAGCTTCGCTGGGGACTCAGGGCAGCCTCGGGGAAGTCTGGAAATCTACCTCTGGTGTTGCAAAGACTTCGGCGTCCGGCGGGAGCTTCAGCGATGCAGACCGGACAATTGCTTCTTAGGTGCCTGCCAAGCAGGGGAGTCACTCCTTGACCCCAAGGGAGATTCTTCAGTCCTCTAATCTTCAAGTAGAGCGTCGAAGGTCCAGGATTCAGTGTCAGAGTTTCGTCCAGGGTAATCTAAAGTCCTAAGGACTGGGGTCCCATACTTATACAAAGTTAGGGGTTGGACATACTCTGGGGACCCACCTATGGGAGGGTCAGGGAAGAGGGGTGGTTACACCCATTCCCTTTGTCCAGTTTCGCGCCAGAGCAGGGGCAGGTAGCCCCTGCAACCGGTTTGAACTGGCATATGCACAGGGACACCAAATGTGCCCCCAGTGCAGGACTTCAAAGCACCAGAGGGTGCTCCCGCCCAGCCCCAATACACACTATCCTGTCTGGGGAGGTGGTTACACCTCCCTGAGACAGGAAACCTATTGTCCAGGCCTCCCCTGCCGGAGTTTCAGTCAGCAGCAGGAGGCCAGACCCGTGTCTGTGGCAGTGGCATCCATTTTGTGATGCCAGGGCTCTGGAAAGAAGTTACCGGGTAGCCCGGTGTGTACATGTCTCTCCCTCTAGAAGGGTGGAATGCTACCCCTGCCGCCAGGACTGGCGGGGGGGGTAGTATTCCAAGGTGTTTGACACCAAACACGACATGTTTTGGTGCAGCCAGTCCAAAGTTAGCATTGTACCGCGAGGATATAATGCACTTAAGAGTATATGGTCAGGCTGTACCACAAACAGCATCAGAGGAGGGACTCCGAATGCTGCAGAGGGGCTCTGCTCATGCAGGGGCACCCTCTCACATAAGAACCAAGCACTCTGCCTTCAGGATTGGTAAGGCCTGCCATAGGAGTGACTTATAGGTTTATATGTGTGTGCAATGGTAGTGATATAGGTAGCCCATACCACTGTAAGGGGTGCATGCACCACCTTACCCAGGCTGCAGTAGCAGACCTGTGGTGTCATTTTGGATGGCCTTCCAGGGGTGGCACAATACATGCTGCAGCCCCTGGTAGGCCTCTGAGGTACCTATGCCCTGGGTACATAGTATACCATATACTAGGGACTTATAAGGGCACTCCAGATTCCAATCAGAGATGTGCCTAAGGCACATGGAAACCATTTTAGAGAGGAAGCAGCTAGGCTGGGGTTCTGATTAGCAGTGCCCCAGCCAGACTAAAGTCGAAAAACAGTGAAGCATCAGCAAAAAGTGGGGGTACCCATGTGAAGCAGATCCTACTCTCCTACACACTAACAATGAGAAACTCTCAGTAGGGGCACCAACGCAACTTCCATGGTCAGACCACTATTTGATCCCCCTGTCATGGGTCACCACGGGGCCAGCAACTGCATCTAAGAAGACTATTAGTCAGGAACGGCCATAGTCCAAACTTCCCCTCGAACAGTGGATCCTAGCTTTAGATGCCACCACACCTTCTTATGATGCTAATGACTCAATCCCAACCGTGGCCAATGATAGGTTCAACACCTGGATCGAGCTCTCGTTAGATCTTGCTCTCCCTAAACAAACATGCCGTAAAAAAGTCAGATCAAAGGTCTCGCCACTGTACTCTCCAAAGCTTCACGAACTCAAACAAGTTTGTAAAAAATTAGAAGGGAAATGGAGAAAAGAGTATGCAGCACCCAGCAAACAACAATATAGGGATGCTATTAAAAAGTATCAAGCAGAAATTAAAAGGGCACAAGCCACGTACTATGGGGAAAAAATCGTCTCTGCCTCCAACGCGCCGCGGAAAATCTTCAGTATAGCCAAAACTCTCATTAAACCCCCCGCACCACAAGCTTCCACAGATGGCGCCCTCACCCATTGCAAGAACCTGGCAGAATTCTTCTACAAGAAGATCCATGATATATATCTTACATTTCCTTGTTCAATCACTCACAAGGACCAGCATTCTATGGCTAGCCACACTCTGGGTACTCAGGTAATGCTGGATCATATCCCTGTGCTGGATCTCAACTCCCTAGAAGCCATTCTGGCCCGGGTTAAATCAGGATCACCTATGGATCCAGCTCCCCACATGTTCTGAAATCAGCAAAGGGTACAATTCTCCCAGTCATCCGAGACCTGATCAACACCTCCCTTTCCTCTGGAGTGGTTCCTCTGCCATGGAAATGTGCCATGGTAAAAGCATTACTAAAAAAAACAAATCTGGACCCAGAGATTCTGGGGAATTACCGGCCTATCTCCCTCCTCCCAATGGTCAGCAAAATCCTCGAGAGGCATGTGAATTCAGTGCTATCGGGGTTTCTAGAATCAAACAACCTGCTGCACTTGTCGCAGATGGGTTTCCAGCCCCTACATGGGACAGAGACAGCACTCCTAGCAGTGGCTGAAGAGTCCAGGAGGATCTTAGATCAGGGTGGCGTAGTGGCTATCAATCCCCTGGATCTTAGTGCCGCATTTGACACCGTCAATCATAATATCCTTACAGTGGCAGCGATGCGAGCCACTGGCTGAACTTGCCGTAGGCCACACCCCCCTCCTCTTCCCGCACGCCAGCAGAGACGCTAGGAGAGACGCTGCCGACGCACTCTGTGCACGGCCGGAATGGCCGATTTTTCGAACGGCAGTGACAGCGCATGAGGTCCCTGGGGCCTGCTATAGCTTGGTTTTTTGCCTGTTTGCCCTGAGCCCGCGGACCACAGTGGGGGTCGCCCGGAGGAATTTGGCAGTTGGCTGCAGTGCTATGGGGACAGCCTTCAATGCAGCTTGAGAGGTTGCCTATATTTTAACTCACCTGAACTTATTTGACAACAACCTCAGTGTTTTCCAAGGCTTGAGGAACACTGGGGATCTCATAGACTCGGTGAGAACCTTCAGAGAGAAAGCATTACCTCCAAGGATTTCAGCAGTTTTGAGACTGTTTTTTTTTTTCTCATCTCTGAGGGACTGCGCTATCAGGAGCTACCAGGTTTCTCACCAAGGGGTAAGTGCATGTGCTCTATTGCTTGTTTTGCACAGGGCCGTTTTGTACTACTTGGTAGAGGGTCGTTGGGTGTGTTCTCCTGCGTCGAAGCTCTCCCTCTGCTTTTTTCTGTTACAGCCCCTCACTATGGTAGCAGCAGAGACTTTTCCCAATTCTAATTCCCAACATGCGCAACTTCTCCAGGAATACTACCGTAACCCATCTCGATTCCCCTGTCCTGGCAGAGAGGGTTAAAAAACGTGTAGGACAAGCAGCAGCCCGGGCTAATCGCACCGCAGCTTTGAGGAAAGACTTGGTATTGTCTGCTGAAAATTCTGAGATGGCCACCACTGAACTCTCTCAGAAAGACTTATCCGGGGTGGCAGCATCTTCGGTCGACTCTGATACTAGTCTTAGCCCCATCCCGGCTAACCTCTCCCGGGGCCGGACCATCAATTTTACAAGTTGCGGAACCAGAGGCAAGCTCCAACATTGAGGTGGGGATATCCAAGGAATTGAAAAATACCCTTATTTTTAAAGCTAAAACTGGATCTGTATCTGGTGGCGAGGGTCAGGAGCCGTCCCGTCAATCGTCGTACAACCTCCTGATTCCGTGAAGGGTATATTTTCCGGCACCGATAGCAGTGCTCCTATGCAACCTCTGATTCAACTCCAGCTCTCTCCCGGACGGAGCCCAGCGGGTGTGTATACCTCAGTGGGAGCTTGTGCCTTAGAGGAAGACGGGCAGGCAACATCTGACAACACGGAATCTATGACGACTCCTTTAACGCAATCTAACCCCGGGCTTGATCCAATTCAGGAAAGTTCCTCCCAATATGATGGGTTTTTCTCTATGCACTGGGATGCTAAGAGTCTTCTTAATTTGATCCTGGAGGAGATTAGAGCGCTCAAAATGTCTCAATCCTCGGAAATTGCTGCCATCCACGATCGTCTTTCTAAAATCGAAGAAAATATGGCCCGGGTCCCAGCGAGACTTCTTGAGGCCGAGACCAGGATTTCGCAATTGAAAGATCAGGTTTCCAGTATGAATGACAAAGTAGCAGCTTACCAGATCCAAAAATCTGCAATGGAGAATAAACTCGAGGAATTGGAGACTCACTCTAGACGCTCTAACCTTCGTATCCTTGGTATTCCAGAAGGTCTTGAGGGGCAGCAGACTCTACAGTGGATCGATTCTTTAATAAAAAAAGAATTTCTGCCTGAATTTGACGGGGACTTGACTCTTACAAGGGCCCACCGGGTGCCCGCACATCTTCCACCTAATGCCAAATTCCCGCGGGCAATTATTGTCAATTTTGGTGATTACAGGGTCAAGGAACAAATTCTATCTAAGGCCATAAAGCAGCGACAGTTTACCTCCTCTGAGGTCCCACTATGTCGTATTTTTCCAGATATGTCCGCTTCCGCAGCTAAAAGGCGGAAAGAATTTGTTAAAATGCTGCATCTGTTCAAGGAACAGGGGGCTCAGGCTATGATCACACAACAAAGTAAACTAAAAGTGCTGGTAAAAGGCAGATTTCACATATTTTGCAACGCTCCCGAGGCGCAAGAACTACTGCAACAAATCTCCATGAATAAGTCTTAGTATCTTGACTTTGTCTAGGACTTTATTTTTCTGCTTGTCTTGTTTCTTCCCTTTTCTTCTCGAGGAGGGGGGAGGGATAGGTAGGTTGGCTGCATCTGGCACAAGTCATGGTGCCAGTCGAGGGGAGTAGGGTAAGCCTGTCAGGTGTGAGCAGGGGCGGTGGACTGCTCACCACGGCTTTGTGGGGTGTTGGGGTGGGGGTTGCACGGGGTGGAATGGGAATGGGAAGCAAGAGGTAAAAATAGAGATCCACTTTTAAAATTTAGATTTATTCAATCTCTACTTGTAAACCTACACTTTTTTGGAGCAAGTGGGGGGTTAATTATAGTTTACGCGTCCCTTCCGCAAGTCTTAGTCTTTTTTGTTTAAAGTGCTTATGGATAAAAAGGAGATTCTTAAGGTGGTCTCTTTTAACGTTAATGGGCTCAATAATAAAAAGAAAATGCGAGCCATTGAAGCGTGGATTAAGTCAGAAAATCCAGCAGTTATTTTAATTCAAGAGACCCATATACCAGAGGGGAAGTTAGCAGACTTTTCTATGTTTAGGTCCTGGGCTGCCTATCGAGGGTTCTCCTCTTCCTCCAGAACACACCGTGGCACGGCGATCTTCCTCAGCAAAACATTTCAAGCTAAGGTGGTGGACTTCGCACGTGACCAGAGAGGAAGGTGGTGTTGGATGACTTGTAGTTTGGGGAATCAATACTTAACCTTCGTGAGTTTTTATGCCCCAGTAGAAGATAATCCTGTCCCATACGAAGAGCTTTTTCAATCTTTAATACAAGTTCCCGGGGAAGTGATTATAGGGGGAGATTTTAATTTTTTACTAAATCCAAAGATTGACTCTTCAGCTTCCTCTAAAAAACAATTAAAACCAAAAACCTCTAACATTATTCAAAATTATAGGAAGTCTTTGGATATAATAGACCCTTGGAGGGTAGCATATCTGACTAAATTGGCATATACCTGTTTTTCGGGTAGATTCCGCTCCTCCTCACGTATTGATTTTTTCCTGGTAACTAGTACCCTGAATTTTAGCTAGCAGAGAATCCTGCAGAACGGATTCTCGGATGACGCCATGATCACGTTGGAGTTAGAGCTAGGTAAATTCTTGCCCCATCCAAGGAGGTGGACTTTAAACAAGCAATATTTATTGGAAGAAAGCTGGGTGACATTCTGTAAAACAGAAATAAACGAGTTCCTTGTGAGAAACCATGGGACGGCTCCTCCCCATATGGTCTGGGACTCTGTCAAAGCATACATTCGCGGTCTAGCTATCGCTAAAGACGCTGAAGGCTCCAGAAAAGAGAAGGAAAAAAAACGTAATTTAGAACAGAGGGTGCAAAGGTGCCATGATATCTTACTTAGTAACCCCTCGGCTTCCAATCAAAGTAACCTTGACCAGGCGAAACAGGCTCTTAGCGAGGCCTATTATTCAAAATCTGAAACCCTGATTATTAATTACAGGCAAAAGGTTTATGAAGAAAGTAATTACACTGGATAGGTTTCTGGCATGGCAGGCTCGGGAAGAGGCAGCAAGTAATCAAATTAGTGCATTGAAATGTCCTGTATCTGGTACTTGAAGTGAAGATCCAGTAATTATAGGGGATATAATGCTTCAACATTATAAGCGTATCTATGGTCAACAACAGTTTATTGATAATGTATCCCTGGATAAGTTCCTTAGGGAACAGGAAATTCCGAGTCTCTCTGAGACCGACAAAACCAGTATGATGCGCCCCTTCTCTAAAGAGGAACTGGGGGACATTATGAAAAACCTCCCGAATGGTAAAGCCTGTGGATCGGACGGTTTTCCCGCCGAGTTTTTTAAAACATTTTCAGAAGTTGTTTCAGAATATTTTTTGTTGATTGCTAATTCAATTTTAGAGGGAGCCCCGATACCATCTTCATTCCAAAAAGGGAATGTAGTTAGCTTTTTAAAAAAGGGAAAGGATGGTGAAGACCCCAATTCATATCGTCCCATCACACTTTTAAATTCGACTACAAGATCGTTACTAAGCTTTTAGCCAATAGATTTAATAATATTGCCTCAAATTTGATCCACTCTGATCAAAATGGTTTTATTGCAGGGAGACAGCTGGGGACCAATACGCATTATTTAGTTGAAGCACTGGACTATTTAGAGACTAAGAAAATACCTGCCTTGGTTCTTCTGTTGGATGCCGAGAAGGCGTTCAACCTCGTGGTCTGGGAGACTTTATTTCGCATCCTTGCTTGTTTTGGTATACCCCCGAAGATCAAGAGGTTGATTCAAAGAATGTATTATAATGCTGAAGCTAATATCATTATTAATGCTTCCACTGTTGGACAAATTAGCGTTAAATGGGGGACCAGACAAGGCTGTCCACTGTCCCCTGTTTTATTTGCTTTCTTCATTGAACCACTGGCTATTGCTATCCGCAATAATGCAGATATTCGTCCCCCTTTACCTACTATGGGTAAATTAAAACTATATGCGGACGATATCATGCTTATAATTCAATTTGATAAGGAGCTCCAAGCAAAAGTTTTTGAGGTCTTTGAGCAGTTTGAATGACTCGGCGGGTATAAAATTAATAAAAAGAAAACAGAAATAATCCAATGCGGATGTAAATCTGACGTTTTACACCCTGATATCTTACCCTGCCTAAATTCCAAACCAAAAAGGTACCTGGGGGTCTATTTTTCGTCACGAATTACTGGACTGTATGATTTGAATTTCGCCCCGCTCCTGCTAAAAGTACAGAAATTGTTACATCGGTGGAATTTGCTCCCGCTGTTTATTCTGGGGAGGGTCTCACTTATTAATATGTCTGTTCTCCCGCTATTTCATTTTTTATTCTCGGCAATTCCGTGTGTTTTAACTGCACCATTTTTTGCCAAATTAGAGTCTATGTTTACATCCTTTCTCTGGGGAAGAAAACTCCCCGAATTGCAATAAGCACTTTATATGAGGAGCTAGAGAATGGTGGGTTAGCTCTCCCTAATCTAAGGGAGTACTATTTTGCATACTTTGTACAATATATGTCCAGGTTTAAGCCGGGATTGCAAACCAGATTATTTGTTAGCTATTTCATGAATTTAATTTGTCAGGAGCACCAGATACACTTTCCATTAAAAATTTTAAACTCACCAAAATTAGTGCGGTATAAGTCCATGCAGTGGTTTTTTCATAAACGTAGTGACTTCTTTAGAAGATTTACAATTCCAGTAATTAATTCCTCAACTCCGTTTTCCGAACTTACCTCGGTATTTGTGGTTAGGGAGTCATTTGATATTGTTCAAAAATGGGCTAAGGCTGGTTTTCGGAAAATTTCTGATTTTATAATAAGTAATAGGTGGCTAAATATTTCCGAAATGTATGATTTAATTCTGAACGATTTCCATCTACTTGGATCATATAATATTCTTAATTAAATGTTTTAGTAATCTGGATTTAATCCAGATTAATGATCGTAAAAGCCTGGTGTATGCATTAATTGTAGGGCTGGGCGGTAAATTCCGTTCCGCTCGCGGAATTTGCGGAATTTGGGTAATTTTGTGTTCCGCGGAGAATGCGAAATTGCCAAAAATTCCACGATCTGCGGCTTTGCAGAATTTTTTGCTTGTTTGCGCTTTCAAAATGCGTGTTCGCAAGATATTTCTCCCCGAGCATGCAAACAGCGCTCGCGAACAGGAAAAAAGCATCGCGAACGGGCGGAACAAGCAATTCCGCGTGTTCGCGGAACTCTTGCGTGCTCGCGGAGATTTTTTACCATTTTGCGGAGATTTGCGTAGCGCGACTACGCAAATTCCGCCCAAAAACTTTTTCCATACCCCAGGGGCCTGATTCACAGAACTAACTTACGTCAAAAACGTAAACGTAAACGTAAAGTTAGTACTATTCTGTGAATACCAAAATGAGTGAGTGTATTCTGTGAATACCTAAAAAGTACTAACTTTACGTTTACGTTTACGTTTTTGACGTACGTTAGTTCTGTGAATCAGGCCCCTAGGGTATGGAAAAAGTTTTTAGCCCCCATTAAGGGCTTGAATCTTACAGAGAAAGCAATATCAAAATGGGAAAAACATGAAGGACTGAAGGTTACAGCGTGTATGTGGTTTAAAGTGAACGAACTTAATTTCAATACCTTGCGGGGTGCCAACTGGCGCCGGATGCTATTTTTTAGCAAATGGCTTTTATATAGAACCCCACATTTTTTATCAAAGGTTTATCCCAGTCAATCAGGTCAGTGTTTTTGCTGTTCAAATCATCTGATAGCCAATTGGACGCATACTATACTTCAGGGGTTTTGGAATTATGTTTTCTGTTATCTGGAAGATTCATGTTCAATTATGGTAGATGTTAACAGTTGGCTGAAAAAGTTACGCCTCCCTGATAAGTTGATCAAATTAGTTTATATTGCAATGGCAGTTGCTAGATCACTTTTGCTTCAGAGATGGCGATCAGGCCTTGTACCAACAGTGTTCGAGTCGGTGCAGAAAATGAAACGTGTCAAAAACAGAGAGCGTTTATACGCTTTACGAATTGGGGGATTAGGAAATTTCAAAAAGTCTAGGCGGCATATTTTGATTAAACTGTAAAGCTGATGTTTCAACTTTAAGGGTATTTCTTATAAGTGGAAAATATTTTCGCTCTGTATTTTACTATTGATATTTATTTCATGACACTTTAATGCACTATAGACACTTTGGTTATCTTTTTATAAAGTCGTTAAATTGTGATATATATGATGACATGCTTTTTTTTTTTTTTTAGGGCATATGAGTCAAGTCATTGAATAGTCTAAGGCATTTTTTTACATTATAGACACCCTGGCTCTTTTTGAAAATGATTTGCTCACGCCGGGCCCGATTTATATTCCGCTAAATATCTTATCTCTACCCTGGATTTTAAAGTTCCACTCGACTTAGGCTTTGATGTATTAGGAATCGTATCGATAGTTCGATACGGCATCTGGTCTTCTGGTGCAATGCTACACCGGGTTGTATCCTGGCTATGTATTACTGTTCTACTTTCTCTGTCTTTTGGTTTAACCTCCTATTAGACACGTCAGGAAACCAAGCCGACCGACCGAGCCGCCGGAAAATAGCAATCCGGCCGGAAAACACGCGCAATCCAACCGACCGACACGCACCCGGAACAACCGACCGAATCGTACCCGCCAACTCCAACCCGCAAAGTACGATGCAAGGCGCGAAAACACGACCAAGTCGGACGGGAGGACAAGCCGTACGACCGACACGCATACAAAACCGAGCCGAAGCAACACAATACACCGCGACCGACGCGTACGCAGCATACAAAACTGCACAAACACAGCGTGAACGGAACGGAAAACACCGTACGAGACCAATGCAGGGTCCGACTCGGTCACAAGAACGTTTCCAAAACATACACAAACAGCACAAAGGAAAAATCAACCAAAAAAAGGCCAAACAAGCAATTACCAAGCCAATAAATACTGGGGTGGGGACAGAGAACAAAGACACACCCACAACTCCACCTATATAAAGGACAACAAACCACTACCATGAGCCTTTGCAAATGCCATTCCACTGCCAGCACCCAAGAGAAAGCAACCACACACCCACAGCTCATCCCTCACACAAGCCACACACCAGCAGCACACCAACAAATACCTACCTCACATGCTACACCCAGCACAACACACACCCACACACCCCTCACCTGCACACCAACACACACATCACCCACCATCACCACCCATCACCATGCCCCCCAAGAAGAATCACAAGTTCCTAGATTGTGAATTCTGGAAGTCCTGGTAGACGAGATCCTCAGGGTAGAGCCACAGCTGTTTGGCACATTGGTCCAATAGACCCCCATGTCGCAGAAAACCAAGATGTGGGAGAGGATCATCAACAGGGTGAACGCCCAATCACCATGTCGGCGCACAAAGACCGACATCCAGAACAGGTGGTATGACGTGCGCAGGAGGGTACGGAAACTGCTGAAGCAAGACTACATCAACAGCCAACACACCGAGTGGCCCTCCTGCCAAGCCAATATACCTCAGGCCCTGGGAGGAGAAGGTGCGGGCCATCCTACCGCCAGTGAGCATATATGGACTAGAGGACATCCCAGAGCCTGGTGAGTACACAACAAATGTACACAATAAACTGCCACAAAACACACACACATCACTGTCAAGGGGAGAGTCAAACCATGCACTCATAGCAATCACACAGCAACCAGAACAGAATCATCCCAAAATGTGTATGTCAGTCAGAGAAACACAACACATGCCATCAAAAAAGTCACATCCAACAGTGCCAACACATGTACAAACACAACCACAACTACAGCTAGGCAGTGGCACAAATAGAACTAACACACACATCCACACATGTAGCCACCACAACAACACCAACACACAGTGAAGACCACTCAAAGGAAGGAATTCTGTGTATGCTGGCCAAGTCAGTGTAGCCAATAGCATCATGGGGAGTCGCAGTCACACATATTGCCCCCCCACAACTGTCCCATCAACACCACCATGAACCATGCGCACATCACAGGGAGTGGAGAAGGACTCACAAGATGGCTGGACACTGGCTACTGCTGTGAGGAGCACAAGGCCCTGCTGGCAACTGTGCACCCAACAAACAGCAGGACACCACTGACTGACATCCTGAGAGACAACTTCCACTCCCTGCAATGCAAGCACGCTCCATGGTGGGATA